>CAJJDO010000072.1:159133-441486 GCA_905183005.1 Paramecium pentaurelia
TAATAAATATAAAAGATTGTTCATTTCTTGATATCATCAGTTTCATTAGTATTTTAAATAGCTTTAACAATTATTTCTTTGAATTCTTTAAATTCGATCTAATTAAAATACAATTTACTTATCCATCTCCATTTTAATCAACTTCTTATATAAGATCTTTCCATACTTTTTCTGATACTTAAGAATTTTAACCAAATATTTATTTTATTTCATCAATAGATATTGTACCACTTCCATCTTTATCAAATAATTTAAATGCTTATTCCAATCTTTTATCCTCTATTAATTTTACCTTATTAAAAGTAGCCAAAACAAATTCTATAAATTATAAAAATAATCATTAAATACCAGAATAATCAATACTACCATTTCCATCTTAATCAATTTATTTCATTAATTTATCAACTTCTATTTCAGCATCAGAATAACTCATTACTTTTGAATAACCTATTTATATATATAAAATATACCTATAATTAGTTCTTCCCTACTTAATCTACCATCACCATTTAAATCTAATGCTTAAAATTATGTCAATAATTCCTACTTTTCTTAACTAGTTGCTAAATAATTGACCATAAATGTAAGAGCAGCTTCTTAAAATTTCTTTTCAACATTAAAATTTTTCATATTATTTAACACTCTAGTCAATTATGGTAAATCTATCTCTGGTTTTTTCACATAAGTTGTAATCCAATCATCTTATAATGCTTATTCAGCAGATATCCTTTTTTTAGGATCTCTCTCAAGCATTTTTGATATCAATCTTTTAGCTTCAATTGAAATCAATCTCCATTCTTCTGTATCAAATGAATAGAATCCTCTTTTTACAGCCTCCATAATTAAGTTGTCATCATCTCCATTAAAAGGAGCAGTTCCAGAGAGTAAAATATAGAGAATTACTCCACATGACCATATATCACATTTTTCATCATATTTCCTTTCTAATACTTCTGGTGCAATGTAATAGGGCTATATTAAATATAGAATTACAGTTCCAAGTTTTTAATCCATTTTTACATCTGGATCATAAAAGCGAGAAGTTCCAAAATCGACAATTTTGAGTAAGGCATTAGGCTTAGAAGATTCATATAGAATATTTTCAGGCTTTATATCACTTTTAGAAATAATTGCAACCAAATAAGTACCGATGAACAATTTTGCTTTTATGCAAATAATTTACAGCACTCAAGATCTATTTCATAGTTTCTGCAGCTTTGCGTTCTGAAAATGAACTAGATTCTTAGATCTTATCGAATAGCTCTCCTCCAGTGCATAGTTCTGTTACTATATACATATTTTTATTATCCTGATAAAATTCATAGATCTTTATAATATTTGGATGATCCTTGGATTAGAGAATGAAACATACCAATCTTTTGAGAATATCAACTTCTTCCTTTAGACGTTCCATATCTGCTTTTTTAGCCTTATCTTTTGATATAATTTTCACTGCTCTAGTTTGATTTGTCAATTTGTGAATACCCTTTCGAACTTCTCCATAAGCACCTAATAAGTAGATTGGAAAAATAGAATTACCTTTTCCTAAAGAAGGTTTCAAAAGATGATAATCTTATGAAATCTGTCCCATCTTTTCAGTTACTAAATTTAGAGATGTTACACGTAATTGAGATTTGTCATTGACTCATATATAGATTAAAGATATTACTTTATTGAGGATTATTAACATCAGATGGTTTAGCTGAACCGCATCCCATTTTTTAATTAATTTTATAATCAAAGTAAAACTTCTGTAGAGAAATCATACAATAATAGAATATTATATTGAGAGAAACCTATATTAAGAATATTTGATATATGTTATTCTGGTTTAAATGTATATTTATAAAAATATATGTGTAATAAAAAATATTACTCTGAATGGAATTTTTTGAATTATATTAATAGTTAACAGTAAATTTAGAGGTAATATAATAATAATATCAATAGATAGAATGAAAAATGTAAGAGAAAGTAATTCATTTAGTAGATTCAAGACAAGACAAAAGTCAAGAGATAATGATCAAAATTCTTAGATTCTTAAATTACAAAGTTAATAGAATGTCAAAAGTAAAACAACAAGTCTATTATCTAGAATTGTCTTCTAAAGCTTAACAAGGGAGTTTCCATCTCTTACCAGAAAGCAACTACAGACCTAAAACAAAATCTATGGTTTAACAAGTCATACAAGTATAATAAATCTTAATCGTAATATAGAAACCTTCAAAAAAAGTATTAAATGATACCCATAATTACTTATCAAGCAAGTATTAGGCAAAAAAACTTATTAAATAATATAGTTTTGTAAAGAATCGTTCTAAAAAAATGCATTCTGTTAGTTATTATCATTGTATTTGATTCATACAATTATATTATTTAGATGACAGCATATAAAATGAGAATGATGAATGTTTTACACATTTTAACAACATGTCTAATGTTTCTTTCAAAGATTACATGGATGCAGAAGGTATAAATATTAAAATTTAATTAATAGCTCGTGCCAACAAAATGCCATCAGATAAATCTTAAGAAATAATTGAAGGCAAGAAACTTTTGAGTTTAGGTCAAACTGAAGAAGCACAAAAATTGTTCGAGGACATTCTCTAAGTTAGTAATAATCCTGAAGCAAGATATTTAAATGGTATATGTTATTTGAGTAAATCTGAATTCTCTGAAGCAATTGCAGATCTAAATTTATTGATTTAATAACAACCACTTTATAAAAGAAATGCCTACATACTATTAGCTATTGCTTATAAAAAATCTAATTGTCCAAATGATGCCTTAAATACTGTATCTAAATTTATTTTAATTATTAGTTAACACTTGCTATCAAAAAATTTAACAAATATTTTGATGCTTATATATATAGAGGTAAACTTTTGTTGAAAATGAAATAATATGATCGTGCATTGAAAGATTTCACTAGTGCAGTTGATATACAGCCAAAAAAGGCTATTGCATATATTGGATAAGCTGACTGTTACAGATATATGAATCAACCAAAATAAAGTGTTTAAGCTTGTACTCAAGCTATAGAATGTGAGGATTCCTCTTTCAGATAAGCACTTATTAAAAGAACTTTGTTATATATTGATTTAAAAGAATATGATTTGGCATTATTAGACATTGAGGCTGTTTTAGAGGAAGATCATTGTGATTCTGAAGCCTTATATATTAAAGGTTTTATTTGTACAAAAAGAAGTAAAATTATTGTATTATATTCATTTAGATTAAATTTAGGAAGCCTTTCTTGCATATGAGTAATCAATTAAACATAATAATTCAAAAAAAGCTGTATCCAAGTCTCTTTATGAAATTGCTAAAATTAAAATTGAATAAAGAGACTTTTATGAAGCATTTTATCAGTTAAGTCGTGCTGATTATTTAGATGTAGATGAAAAGATCTTAGAAAAATTCAAAATATTTACTGATGGAGTTACCTTCTTAATGAAACGTAAATTTGATGAAGGTGTTGAGGCTTTGACAACACTTATTAATAAACATTAGGTTACAGATTTTTTAAAGCCTCTTATTTTTTAATATAGAGCTTATGGATACTTTTGTTAATCATAATATTAAAAATCTCTTAATGATTTAAATCAATTAACTTCACTTGAAAAACCTTCTATTTACAATAAATTAATAGTTGAAGGAATTCTTGCTGCTGTAGCAAATTAATATGAATAATCTTAAGGATTCTTTTTAAAAGCTTAGAAATTAATGCCCAATAAAATGGAACCATACTTTTATAAAGCTACAACATTAGTTAAATTCTATAGTTATCTTATTCCTAAAGATGATATTGAAAAAAAAAATAAATTTTTGAATGATGCACTTAAATATATGGATATGGCAGTCAAAATTAATGAGCAATCTAATTTGTTATTTTATAGAGGAATAGTTCTTTTTGCATAAGGTAGATTGGATGAATCTCTAGTTGATTTAGATAAGGCTATAGAAAAATCAGAAGATCATGTAGCAAAACATTTTTATGTTAGAGGGTTGATTTAGGCTTGTAGAAATGCATTTGAACTTGCTCATAATGATTTAACTATAGCAATCAATCTTGATGAAAAATTAGTAGATGCCTATTTAAATAGAGCAAAAGTATTTCTATCTTTGGGAGATAGGAAAACTGCTTATTATGATGCTCAAAAATATAAAGAATGTAAATAAACTGATCCATAAACTGATATTATCATAGGTAATTTGTTCTTTTAAATTGGTGCTTATGAAGATGCTATTCAATCCTATTCTAATAGTATAAGTTCTGAAAAAAGTTTGTAAGTTTTGTATTATAGAGCCAAAACATACATTTTAATTAAAGAATTAAATAGTTCAATGCTTGATTTACAAAAAATAGTTGAATAATCTAATGAAATCCATGCTATAGTTGATTTAAATATCTTACAGTAATTAAAAAATACTTCAACAGCAAATAGTGATTAGAATTTATTTTAAGAAGCACTGCAATGTGCTAATTAAATATTAAAAAAAGGAGCTGAAGGAAAGATATTCAAAAAATCAGATATTCTATTTTATAAGGGATTATTTTTATTTTATTTAAAATAATATGAGAATGCTTAATAAGCATTAAGAGAATCATATAAAATTAAAGAGAATCAATAAAGAAAGGAGTTAGAAATGATTAATGATTTTGATTAATATATTTTAGATTAATTGAATCAAACACAAAAGAAGATTGAATTTAGAAGTAAACCTTTAGAAGAATTTGAATTTAGTGATAGAACTTATAATTTATTTGAATACTATTTTAATAGATCTGCTATACATTTACTTTTAGGGTAAACAGATTCGGCAATTGATTATTTAGAATAATTACATGAAAATATAGCATAATAAGAAATCTAAGAACATCTATCAATGTTTATTTAATTATTGAAGGATGATTAGAATCCTAAAAGTGAAATAAACCCTGAACTTTCAAAATTGACTGAATTCATCATTTTTCCATAACATAATCGATTATGTTCAATATATCCAATGGTGAAATTACCATTAAAGAAATATAAATAAAGTTTATTATTAAGATTATCTTTTTGTTTACCAACAATTGAGATTCCAGAAATGAATATCAAATTTGATGATAAATTACTTGAAACAATTAGTGTATAATGAATTATTAACAATTTTAGCCAACTGTAGTTGAAAATAAACCAGAAGCACCATGGATTAAACGAACAGCTGAAGGTGTAATATTTACAGATAATGTTCAAATAGTTGAAGATTTAGATCTACAATCAACAACAAGACCTTCAAAGAAATAGACAGAAATTGAAGATCCAGAATTCTAACAATTTGAAGAATAGTTAAATAATGCAATTGAAAAATATGATTATAGTGAAATAGATTAATAAGATGAAATTGTTGAATAATAAACCTAAGCTATAGATTTACAATAACTTAAACAAAATTTAATGCTCGATTCTAAAATTGCAGACAAATTAAATTCAATTCTATAAAAAAAAGCTTAAAATTGACTCATATATATATATTTATTAATTCAGTTATATAGAGATTAAATTAATTTAAAAATAATATAATAATCAGTATTTTTTATATGAATTTTTGCGTTTTTCCATTATAAATTATTAATATAAATTTTACTTTTATTTTTCCCAAGATTTTATTTATTTTCTTATATGATCTATTTCATAATCATCAAATTCTTTCATAGACCTTAATCCTGCTAAGATTTAATTTTATAAACTTTCTGGAAGATTTTAATATCGTTTTTCATCCAAAAAGAATACACTTCCTTATACACTTTTAACAACAACTGTTAATCTATTTATTTATATATATATATATTTATTACTTTGCACTATTAGTCTATTCTTAATCATATTCATTATCATATAAAATTAATAATGATCTACCACAAATTACATCACATTTTTTTAATGTTTTTAATACATGTAAATGAGTATAAGTAATATTCTTCTTTCCTTTAATTTATTTATTACAATATTGATAACATTTTGAATTTCTTATAACTTATTAATTGTTATTTAAAGATAAATCAAAAGATTAATCAGGAATATCTCTAGTAATCATTGGTCTAGTATTCTTATCTATGAATTTTTTAATAACAAAAGGTTTTAATTTATTTTCTAAATAATAATTTCTTGTTTCTCTCTCTAATTGTATTTCCTCTACAATTTCAAATTCACCTTAAGCTATTATAATTACTCTATTTAATAAATCTCCCTTTCTTACAACACAATCTCCCTAAAAATAATTTTGAATTCCTAATTCTGCTACTAAATGTAATAATTAAGAAGCTGAAGTATGTTAAAAAAATCTAATTTATGATAGTATACTCAATTTAAATTCTTTATCTTTTTCAATAGATTATTTCAAAATCTTTTAAAATTAATCATTATCCATTCTTAATAAATATGTTTTTTCTGCACAAGATATATGACTAGTAATTAATTTGGTTCTTTCATTTTTTAAAATATCTTTAATAATTTTATATATGATGTTATACCTTTTAATTTTGGATGTTCTTTGATTTCCTCAACCATATCTATAAATTTATTTGCAGAATATCCTCTGTTATTATTTAATTATAATAAATTGATTTCTGATAAATCTTAACCATCAAAATAAGATTAAACTGTTAAATATTCATATTCTTATAATTGTATATCCATTGTTAATGTCTATTAACAAGAACCTCTAAGAATAACATAAAGATTATTGCTATTAGCACCTAATTGTAAAATAACATTTCCAACTTCATGTATTTCCATAGATGCTTTTTCCATTATTCCTATTCTAATTCCTTACCCAAATCTTTAAAAAAACTTATTCTTCAATAAAATTTTATCCATTTATAAATAATTCTTTTCATATTCTTCCTTTTAAAATTCTTATACTAAATATCTTAATTCATCTAAACTAAATGCATTAAGTTCTAATTTCTCATAATCTACCTAATAATCCCATTCATCTATTTCAAAAGTTTCTGGTTCCAAATTCTTATACATAGAATTCACTTATTCCTTTATTATTGTTAGATCTTCATTTACATTAATAATTGGTTAAAATTATTCTTTTATCAAACCATCTTGAATAACATTTAAATTTCTAATTATAAACATTCATACTCTTGTATTTATTCATCATTCTTATCCATCTCTTTTTTTCCACATATTAATGATTTACTATGTTATATAGGTCTTTCATTTTATTGTATATATGATGTATTCTTAAGATATTATAATAAATCTTACTAGTTTTCTATTTCTTCTCCCACTTTCTTGAAAAGTTGACCTAAATTTATTTCCTAAATCAGAATCTATAGTTTTTTATAACTCTATTGTATAGGTTTATAATTTTTCCCTTCTTGGATCAACATAGAAAGAGTTTGTTGTTCTATTTATAGAATTTAATGTAGTAGAAATATTGGTTTTATTTTTTGTCACACTCAACGAATTATTGCTTTGAAATTTCAATCCAAAATCTTACCTCTAATCATACAAACTTTAACTATTCTACTACCTATTTACTTATTATTAAGGTGTTTTATTTAGATTTTACTTGAAGGCTTATTTGGCTCTAAATATATTATACATCAATATTTCTCTTTTATTTATTTTTTATATTATTGCAATATTAAATCAATCAATCCATCTTCCAGTGTATCTTGCATCACCATAACTAAGAGCCTTTTGAATGTCTGATGGTAATTTTGGATAATTTGATGTCCAATATGAGATTTCATTGTCATTCATAACATCCATTCCAATTTTATTAAAAACTGTTAATCCTACAACTGCAAAAATGCCCTTCATGTATATGGAACTTTAAGCACAATAAATATCACCAATAAATCTGCCTAACTTTAAATTATTAACATAATCATTTACAAAAAGACCAACAACTGGTAATCCCCATCTTATTCCTTTAACTTATTAATCTGTAAATCTTCTAGGTAATGCTTGTCCCTCTACAATAAATATGTATAATAATTACCTTCTGATTATTAAAATCTACTCAAAGCCTTTCTTAATCTTGATTGATTCTCCCAATCAGTATGATCTCTACCAGCATTGAGATTATAAAAAGGATTTCCATAAACTGTAAATCTTGTAAGGAAATACTCCATTGATTTATTATAATTATTATTTTATATATTAAAAATAAATGATTAAAAATTTTGATCTAAAAGTATTTACAAGTATTGCATAAAAAATGTAAAATTATAAAATAAATATGTTTTACTTTTACTAATATCAATTATTCTTTTATTTTTTATAATTTTATGGCTTTTTATTAATTTTCTATAAATTATTTATTGTGTTTTGATGTTTAAAAATAAAATTACCTTTCCAAATATATTATTCTCTATTTGTAATCCATTTATTATTTCAATCAATTGAATAGATTGTATAATTCTTTACACTTCATAAACAAAGTGATTAGTACTATTTTTATTTAATTTCAGTAACATCTTAAGAAATTCAATTCTAAAAAGGTAAGTCCAATTAAATAAAAGGTTAAACAAATTGATTCATTTTACTATAATAGTTTTAATACATTTAAAGATGGATTTCAAAATTAATCTTTTTTACAACACATAAGACATAAACTATTTTATACCATATACTAAAAGAGTCGTTGGCATTTTGGGAATTACAATATTGATATTTGAATATAGAAATGGTTGTTTTAGTAGTATAAATGAATTTAAATTTTGTATGTTTATTTTTAAGATGACTAAGAATATAATAATGATTTTAATTTAATGTAATTGATTATAATGATTTAATTCAATATAATCCTCATTGATATTTATTGGTAAAATTTCATAAAGAATTCTAAAATTAATTAATTTTTGTCATAAAATAATAAAAACACATTATTATTTAATCATTAAAATCATTCTTTGTTGTAAATAAATGCAAATTAATCCTAAAAGAACGGCTAATTAATAAAAATAGTAGATATACATGTTACAAGGCCTATTTACTTGATATCCGTTTTGATGGATCAACTTATAATAATTTCTAGAAATTCTAGACTAATACATACATTTATTAAATCAATAAACAAATTATTGAATTTGGCAAATTGGGAATTGTGTAAAAACCATTCATCTAAAAGGTTGCTGTTAAGTTTATACCTCCATTTATGATATTTTTAATTAGTAAGAGCTAATGAATTTCAGAGGATCCCATAAAGAAAGGTTTATTAAGTGCAATTTCTACAATAATACATCCAAGAGACCACATATCAATTGCATAATCATAAGTATTGCAATTTTACAATAATTCTGGGGCACGATACCATAATTAAGTTACTCCTGGAGTCAGATTAGGAGAAAGAACCCTTGATAATCCAAAATCGATTAGGACTGGTTCATTATTTTTAACTAGAATATTGTTAGGTTGTAAATCTCGATGTATAATTTTTCTATTATGAATGAATTCCACTGCCAATAGTATCTTATAAATTATATTCTTAATTAATTTATAGTGAATATACTTTAAGGTGAAATTCCTCATGATTAAACTTCAAATAATCTGTCAAATCCATATCGTAATAGTTCATAACCAAATGAAGTTTCTTATTTATAATTATTTAAGATATCAACCTAAATTAAACCTCAATTTTTTTACTTTATTATATTAGGATGATTGAGTTAATTTAATATAGAGATTTCTCTAAGAGCACAACTAGGAACACCTTCATTATCCTTTAGAATATATCATCTTTATACACTTAGCTTAAATTTCTTCAGTGCCACTATTTCTTAAGTCTAGACATCTTGAGCTTTATAAATGATTCCATAGGCACCCTCTCCTATTTTCTATATCTTAATATATCTCACATTTTCAGAGGCACTCATGTAATAATAAATTATATCTTTGATTTAATACAATATTTATGAATCACATATAATTCTGTTGCATTCGAATTAATAATCCCAATATACATATTTATAGTTCTTTAAGCACCCCCCTCATTATTCTATTCTTTTTTTTAATTAGTATGAAATTTATCAAATAAACAATCAATTTAATTTAAAATAAATATAATAGTACAAAAACAACATAAAAAGAATTCAATATAATAATCGCCATTCTTCTAAAACAAAATTAAATCCTATTAAATTTAAACATCCAATAAATTCACATTAAATTTAAAAACCATATAACTATTTAAATATCACTTATTCATCTGAACTTATTGTATATACACTTGTCATATCTTTTATCAATACTAATAAAACGCAATTTTATCAAACATAACTTATTTTGATTATATATTATTTTTATGAGTTTATAATAATAATTACAATAAGCTTTTTTCGAATAATAAATCTCTGGACATTCTATATTTATTAAACTTAATGATGGCGAGTTTGTAGCTAAGTCCTACTCAATAGAAAATAATAATGAATAAAAGTATTTCTAAAAGCTAATTAGTTTTTATGAATGGATTCAGCAAATAGATGGTTATTAAGAGTACTTCTCTAAATATAATGGGGTTGTTATTCTAGAGAAAAATCAATAAGTATCAAATTAGCAAACAATTAACTAATAATAAGAATGGTTAAATTCTCTCATTTCTAAGAGATATAATCCAAATAATACGAGTATTTATATTCAATTATATAGAATATTTGTTACTTGAAAATTTGACTTAAAATTCATAGAATTTAAGAATTCTTGACTTAAAATTAGGTTATACAGTTCATAAATAGTCACATATATAACGTTATCAAGATTCAACTTCCTCTAAAATAGGTTTAAGGATTTGTGGAATGAAGATATAAGAAGATAATGAATTAGTCATATTTAAAGATAAACATTGGGGTAGAACAATATCTGTAGAGGAATTAATTGAATCACTTAAGATATTTTTTAGTTTAAAAAATAGAAATAGTAAGTTAAATTTATTAAATTATTTAGAAATCTTGAAAGAAGCCATAGATAAGATAGAATCACTAAAGTAATTCATTACTAATCATTGTAAGTAAGTAATTTCATGGTAAGGTACAAGTTTATTATTAATTTATCGTCATGAAAATGATTTTAAAATTAAATTGATTGACTTCTCTAATACTATAGTGGACCCAGAATCTACTGAAATCAATGCTGAAATTATCAAAGCCTTAAATAGTCTATAGGATATTATAAAGCAAATTTGATATTTGATTCATATAATAAATTTGCAGTTTTCTAGAGGAATTGATAAATATAAAAGAAAATAATCAAATCCATTAAAAGTTTTTATATTTAAAAATATATGTAAGGAGCTCCAGTAATTGTAGTTAATGCTAACACAAAAAGAGAATAGGGTAGAAAAGCTCAATTAGGAAATATCTAGGCAGCCAAAGCTGTATCAGATATTGTCTTGACTACTCTTGGACCCAGATCAATGTTAAAAATGTTACTTGATCCAATGGGCGGCATTGTAATGACAAATGATGGCAATGCAATTTTAAGAGAGATTGATGTTTAGCATCCAGCAGCAAAGAGTATGATCGAATTAGCAAGAGTATAATATAATAATTAAGTATTTAAAGGCTCAAGATGAAGAAGTTGGAGATGGAACAACATCAGTTATCATATTAGCAGGTGAAATGATGGTAGCAGCTAGACCATTCATTGAAAAGAATATTCATCCAACAGAAATTGTTAATGGGTATTTCAGAGCCTTGGAAGATTCTGTAAAAATTTTAGATGAGATTTCACAATAAATAGATACCGACAAAAAAGAAGAAGTAATGAAAGCATTACAATCTTGTATTGGTACTAAATTTGCATTTAGATGGGGAACATTAATTAGTGATCTCTCTTTATAAGCAACAAAAATAGTTCTTAGAGGAGGAAATATTAATAAATTAAATTTAGAAATTAAGAGATATGCAAAAGTAGAAAAAATACCTGGAGGTATCCTAGAAGATAGTTGTGTACTTGAAGGAGTTATGATTAATAAAGATGTTACTCATCCAAGAATGAGAAGAGAAATTAAAAATCCAAGAATTATTTTATTGGATTGTACATTGGAATATAAGAAAGGTGAATCTATGACAAATATGGAAATGACAAAAGAATAAGACATGACTGATGCACTTTAATAAGAAATTAATGAAGTTGCTCTTATGTGTAATGATATATTGAAACACAAACCTGATATTGTAATTACAGAAAAAGGTGTTTCAGATTTGGCTTAACACTTTTTATTAAAAGGAAATGTTTCTGTTATTAGAAGAGTAAGAAAAACAGACAATACAAGAATTGCAAGAGTTTCAGGTGCTACAATTGTTAATAGACCAGAAGAATTATAAGAAACTGATGTTGGTACATTATGTGGAACATTTGAAGTCAAAAAAATAGGAGATGATTATTTTGCATTCTTTGTAGATTGTTAGAATCCAACTGCATGCTCTATTATATTAAGAGGTGCATCAAAAGATGTTTTAAATGAAATGGTATTTTTTAAAATTAATATTAATTAGGAAAGAAATTTACATGATTGTTTGGCAGTTGCAAAAAATATTTATTAAGATCCAAAATTATTACCAGGAGGAGGAGCTGTAGAAATGGAAGTTAGTGCTAGATTATTGGAAAAAGCCAATAAAGTTGAAGGATTAGGTCAATTACCATATAAAGCTGGTATATTTAATAATTATATATTTAATAGTTGCCTATGCTTTAGAAATCATACCAAGAACTCTTTCTGCTAATTGTGGAGCTGATACTGTTAGAGTATTGACAGAATTAAGAGCTAAACATAGTGAAACTGGAGGATTATTTTTTGGAGTAGATGGTAATACAGGAAAAATTGCTAAGATGAATGAAATTAATGTTTGGGAGCCATTATCTGTTAAAAAGTATATTAATTCTTTAACAATTTAGATAAGTTTTCAAAACTGCCATTGAATCAGCTTGTATGTTATTGAGAATTGATGATGTTGTATCAGGAATCAAAAAGAAGTAATAATAATCAGGACGTTAAGGAGAAGAGGAACCCTAAGAAACATTTGGAGATTAAAGAGATGGTTGATAAATAAATCAATATCATTATATAGTATAGATATAGTAATAGAATACATTAATATTTATATTTGGATACATTTAAAATAAAGAAATTGAATAAGTTTACAAGATCAAAGAGATCAAATTTTCTAGCAAATTCTAAAATAGTATTTATATTTGTGTACTTAAAAATTTAATTCTGATAATTATTTTATTTAAGTTCAATTTGTAGATTCATAATGGCATCTTAATTCAAGAAATTGGCACCTCTTCTCAACAGAGTTTTAATATAAAAGTATGAACCTGTCACAAAAACAGCTTCAGGAATCCTTTTATAAACATCAGAGGAAAAATAAGCTGTAGGAAAAGTTGTCGAAGTAAGAATTTTATTCTAGAAATTTCCAGGCTGGTCCAGGATAAATAGATTCAAAAGGAAATGTCATGCCTACTTTAGTCAAACCTGGTGATGTTGTTTTACTTCCAGATTATGGAGGATAGAAAATCAAGTTGGCAGATTAAGAGTATTTCATTTTTAGAGATTCAGACATTATTGGAATTTTACATTAATGATTTTTATTATCATGTATAATAAGACATATTCATTTACATTTCACTTACTTTCTCAATAATGATTGAGTTCAGTTTTAATACGAATATTAATAATTTATATGTGTATATTTTATTTATTATATAAATCTTGACTTTTGATGAGTACATCTCTAGTAAAACCTAAAAAACTGAAGTTGACAGATTATGAAGTATTTCAAACTCTTGGCACAGGTACTTTATTAATTAATTACAATTTTAGGTTCCTTTGGGCGAGTCAAATTGGCAAGGAACAAATAAACAAATAAATATGTTGCCTTAAAAAGTTTAAAGAAAGCTGAAATTATACGTTTAAAGCAAGTTGATCATGTAATTAATGAGAATACCATATTGGGCAACTTGCAGCATCCTTTTATTGTATTCTTTTCTTTCATAAATTCTTAGGTTAATTTCGAAGGATTCTGCCAAGATCCTAGATACTTATATCTAGTATTAGAGTTTGTTTCTGGAGGTGAATTATTTACTTATTTGAGAAGCATAGGAAGACTTGATACATAGCATGCAGGGTAAATGAAACAAATTCATTATTTAGTTTTTATGCTTCTTAAGTTGCCTCAATTTTTGAATATCTTCACTCAAAAAATATTGTATATAGAGATTTAAAACCAGAAAACTTATTAATAGCAGATGATGGATACTTAAAATTAACAGATTTTGGATTTGCTAAAGTAGTTGAAGGAAGAACATATACACTTTGTGGAACACCAGAATATTTGGCACCAGAAATTTTATTAAATAAAGGACATGGTAAAGCAGTAGATTGGTGGACCTTGGGCATATTGATATATGAAATGAATGCAGGAATTGATCCTTTTTCTGATGAAGATCCTATGGCAATTTACCAGAAAATTCTTAAAGGAAAGGTTAAGTTTCCAAAATCTTTTGATAAGTATTGAGTAAGAATAATATAGAAATGCTAAATCCTTAGTAAAACATCTATTAGTTGCAGATCTGTCTAAAAGATATGGAAATTTAAAGAATGGTAATTAATTTAAGATTATTTTAACTAGGGGCTGCTGATATTAAAAGTCATAGATGGTTTGGAAATCTTGATTGGAATTTGTTAATATAAAAGAAATTGCCAGTTCCTTATAAGCCTGTTGTTAAGTAATTCTTTAAAAAATTAAAATAAGAGCTCCTAATGATACATCAAATTTCTCATCATATCCAGAATCCGATACTTAAAGTCCAGCCCTTAAACCTGCAGATGATCCCTTCCTTGAATGGTGAAAAACATTATATTGAATAAATATATATCAAAAGAAAAATGGAGTTCAATATTAATTTTTAGGTTTATCATATTTCTCTTAATAAAGTTTGATTATCATTTAATCAAGTATAAAATTAATAATAAAAATAGTTGATATATACAAATTTATAGTGTTTCATTCTAATAGTATATTCTAAATTATTATAATTAACAATTGAAAAATTCAGTGCAATAATAATTAGAGGTATAAATGATAATAAATTGATTAATTTCATATTTAAAATAAATATCTTTAAATGGGTTGTTCTTCTTCAAATGTAAAACTGTCAATTTATAAATTAGAGTGCCGATGTAAATAATCCTGGAAATGCCCCAAAAGCTGAAGTTATTTTTATATTGGTATTTTCTTATATTATTTTAATAGGGAGGACCTGGATCAGGTAAGGGTACACAATGTGAAAAGATGGTTAAAGATTATTGCTTTTTGCATATAAGTACTGGAGATTTGTTAAGAGCAGAAAGATAGAAAGGTAAATTTTATACACTAAGTTAGGTGGACCTGATGCTGAAGAATTGGAAAATATTATGAGAGAAGGTAAATTAGTTCCATCAGATATATTAGTAAAGTTAATCAAAAAAGTATAAAGTTTTTTATAATTTTGAGGAAATTGAATCTTTGGGAAATACAGGAAGATATATATTAGATGGATTTCCAAGATCATAAGATAATTGGTAAAGTTGGAATAAAATAATTGGAAATTCTGTAAATGCAAGATTTTTGTTAATGTTTGAATGTTCAGAAGCAGTAATGGAATAAAGACTTTTAAAGAGAGGAGAAACATCAGGTCGAGCAGATGATAATGCAGAAACAATAAAGAAAAGATTTGCCACTTTTATGAATGAAACTCAACCAGTTGTATAAGATTTTGAGAAGAAGAATATGGTTATCAAAGTTAGTGCTGAAGCATCACCAGATGAAGTTTATGAAAATGTGAAAAAAGCATTAACTAATAAAGGTGTTTAACCATAAAAACGACCTGAAGTCTTATTTGTTTTAGTAAATAATATTTTTAATTTAAGGGAGGACCTGGTTCAGGCAAAGGAACTTAGTGTGCTCGGATTTCTAAAGACTTTTAATATGTTCATTTATCAACAGGAGATTTACTTAGAGAAGAATAAAAGAAAGAAGGTCCTCTATAAGCAGAATTGAAATCAATTATGGAAGCAGGTAAACTTGTTCCATCTGATCTTGTTGTTAAATTAATGAAAAAAGTAATTTATACAATTTAAATATAAGGAATTATTAAGAAGATAATTTAGAGGAAAATATCTTTTAGATGGATTTCCTCGTAATTAAGAAAATATTGATTCTTGGAATAAAATTCTAGCTACTTTAGTGGATGTAAATTGTTTGCTTTACTTTGAATGTTCTGATGCTGAAATGACTAAAAGACTTTTGGAGAGAGCTAAAACATCAGGAAGAGCTGATGACAATGAAGAAACAATAAAAAAAAGATTAGCTACTTTTCATTCTGAGACAAAACCTGTTCTTGGAATATTTAAAGATTAAAGTAAAGAATTCTTATTATATTTTTAGATAAATTGAAAGTTATTAATTCAGAATAATTAGTTGATGTAGTTTATTCAAATGTTAAAAAAGTATTTAAAACAAGTGGATTAGCAGTTACATTAAATGGTTAAAGACCTGCCAAAGGAAAATATGTTATAGGTATAATAGGGGCTCCTGGAACTGGAAAATAAGTTTAATCTTAAAGAATATCAAAAAGATTTGGATTTCAACATTTATCAACTAAATTAATTATAAGAGATGAAATTAAAAAGAATACATAAGAAGCATAAACAATAAAAGATTGTTAAAAAAATAATTAACCTATTCCAGGAAAAGTAGTTGTTAAATTAATTCTTGCTGCTATAAATTAATCAAAAGCTAGAAAATTCATAATTGATGGATTCCCAAGAAATGAAGATAATTTAAATGCTTGGTATTCTTAAACAAATCAACCTGTTAGACTTAAATATATTATGTGTTTTGCATGTTCTTAAGAAGTACTTGATAAAAGGATTGCAGCAGATGTTGGTAATTATAAAATTAATAATAATCTAGCCAAAAAAGACTAAGCAAGTATTTAAAGGAAAGTTGAAATATTAAATAATTAAACAAATTAAATTATTTAAATGTTTAAGAAAGATGAAAGACTTATTGAGATAAATACAGAACCTACAATTGATGAAGTATTTGCAGAAATTGAAAAAGTTTTTATTGCCAAAAAACTTGATAGATGAGTCAATTATACAATATAATATAAAAATAAAATATATATTTTTTGTATTTTCAATTAATTAGAATTATAATTATATAAATCAATTATTGTTTATTGCAGCATCAATGAATTAATTCCATTCTATAGCATTATACCTTTATAGTTCAATTGAAAGAAATTTTATTTTTTGCATAATCTTCTAAATTTAATTTGATTCTTCTTCAGAAAATTATTATTGTGGAATTCCTAAAAGCAGTTTTTCAATAATATTATAGTATTCATATGATTTTGAATGCTGTCTTCTCCAAGTTTAAAATTCCTACTTTAATATTATAAATGATTAATGCAATTTAGAGGAAGTATCATTTAACATAGGTAAGAAGTAAAGACAAATATTACGATCTTCATCTTCAAGATGTTTTAATATGATTAAACATGGTATTGCTACAAATATATCACTATCTCTGCATTCTAATTATTCTTTAAATTATTAATATTTCTCTGCTGATGTCTCTATTATATGAGAAAACAACATTAATTATGTATATCTCTTTGGATCCAATAAATAATTTAAACCTTTCTCCCATTATGTTTCATATTCAATCAATAATTCAACTAATTCTTAATTATTTTTTAATTGAGGATCGACCATTTCAATATTACGTTCATATCTTCTCATCTGTTCTCTGAACTTTTAGAAACTTAACTATTATAACAAGTCTACTTCATTTTGATGCTATCAGCAAGATTTCTAACAGCTTATGATTATTCTCTTGTTACTCTTCTGGTTATACCTTCAGCTTCAAGTAGGATATTTACACAAAGATCATCCCTTCCTTTACCTTCAACATTAGCGACCGAATTAATCTGTGCTATCACTTTGCATAACTAGCTTCAGTATGTGAGTTACTTCAGCTTTTTATTGTAGATAATTATCACAAGTCACAAGGATTCTCCCCTTTAATTTCTCACGTACTTCAATCGAGATCATTTCTTTATCAATATCTATTGCTTTTAGTATAAACCTTCTTGCTTCTGCTTCTATCTGCATTAATTCCTTAACATAATACTTTATTATATAAATTTAAATTACTTTCTCAAAATTCACCCATATTATGTCAAAATTCTCTAACAATAATTGAATTTCAGCTTTTAATTTTTAAGAAGAGAAATCAGGACTCTCTTATCCAGTTCCTGAATATGTATATCTGATAACATGTTAAACTTTATAAAAAGCCTCGACTAATCTCACTCCAGCTTCCAATACATCAGTTGAAAATGCATATTTTTCAGAATTAACCCATAAATAAGGGAAACCTAGAACTTTAATCACTAACTTTTACCTTCCTAAGCACTATCAAGAATTTCAGTCAAGTAACACAACTCACCTTCCGTATATAATATTTTGTAAGCTTTTGAAAATGTGTCTCTATAATCCCTTGATACTGCATTCACTTTATACACCTGCGGATTAATTGATCAAATACTTTACACATATATTCAAGATGGTATAGAAATTTTTTACAACTATGTTATCCTTCTGGATTGTCTAAATCATATTTCTAATAGTCTCTCTAAATTAATTAGCTTTAACTTCTATAAGCTTTTTCAAGGGCCTCATATTCTTCTGATCTTCTTACTTCTAAATAAATTTACCTCTTAAATTCCTCCAAATCAGTTAATGGTCTTGGAGGAGCTGTCATACATCTTTTATAAATAGATTCCTCAAAAGAAGTAGCATCAGAAACTAAAGAATAAATTAACAAAGAACTTACTATCATCATCAATTTCACAAAAATGCTAATTTAGCATTATTTATTTATTTATATAATCAAAGTAATTTAATAAAAATAACTAATATTACAATTATAATAAAGTCAATTTAATTTAGTAAATATAAACTCAGCAATGACTTTTTGAATCTCAAAAAGGAATGAATCAAATGTTTTATCCTACTTTACCCCTTTTGAAATCTATCTTTCCAAATTTTGAAAAACTTTTTAATTTGTAAGTTTTATAGGCTCTTTTCTAGCATTCATTTATAATTGTCCTTCATTAAGAATTCCTTCTATCATTTCAACAAAAACCTCATAAATTTAAGGTTTATAACGATATTATAACCTTTCTTTTAGCCAGTCAGCATTATTTTTATAGCTTTGATCAAGTTTGTAACATTAATTAGCATTTTAAAATATCTTTATATATAGAATGTTTCCATACCCAATATTTTTGATTGAAATATCTTTCTACCAATAAACAATCTATCTAACAAGTCTTTTTACATCCAAATGTAGTTAGATTTAGCTTATATTCTACTTCTTTCTCAGTCTTATTTAATTCTACTTGATTGTTATTTTTATGAAAAAAATTGGTTTAATCTAATATTTCAAACTTCTGTTCACCTGAAAATCATTATAATAAATACCTAAGATTGGATAGATTGGTGTAGAAGGTAAAAACATATATTAATTAATAGGTATATGGAATTCACCTTATTTGTGCTCAAATGAATTTGATTCACTTTTGTTATGAAATTCATTTAAAGGATTTCGATATCTCTAAAAAGAACTTTCAGCTTCTAATTAATATAATATAAGAAATATAGTTTACATTTTAATGTGGGAATTCTTGAATGCATAACATTAAATTCCATAATAAAAATTAATTAATGTAATAAATTAAAGGACTGTTCACTAATTTGTTAGAAAATTTCGAATAAATGATTTCAAATATCGATGGGTATAATATAATATATATTTTTAAGTCTCTAAATAGAGATCATCAAATAACTTCTCGAAGAAACATTAGAGTAGATGTATGAGATTCATACTCAACTGAAGGAATCAAATAATCCTACACCTGAGAAGACTTCTGTTTCAAGAGCAACTCAATAGAAAATTTAAGACTAATAAACTGCTTTATAGCATTAAGAGAGTGAGATAGGACATCTAAAGTAAGAAATATCACAACTTAAGAATAAAATTATGCTGTTAAATAATTAATTAAAAGATAAAGATATTTGTATATCTAATAAATTCAATATTTAGAATATAATGAACTCCAAGAATTAACTAAGAAACAACTGGATAAAAGTTCCAATGAGAATAAAAACATGAAACAATTCTATCTTGAGATTGCTTAATTAAAATAAACAATTAAGTAATAAGATGATGAATTAAAATTGATTAACAAATAAAATACAGATTTAGAGGATGGTATTCTAACCATATATTTTAGAACTACAACAAACAAAGGAAAATTTATTAATTCAATTAGAGAATAAAGGTTAAGAATTAGAGATTAATCATCAATAATATTTATCAATGGAAAAGAAATATTAGGCAGAAATCTTATTTTTAAATTAAAAGAATTAAGAGTTGACTCAATTAGATTAATAATATAAAGAATAATTCTTAAAATAATAGGAAGAATTTGAGAGATTTTAAAACTTATTTAAAGAAATTTAAAACAAAAATTAGATCTAATTTAAATAATAAAGTAATGATTAGTTGATTTAATTATAAATTGAATTTGAAGAATATTAAAATAAAGCTGAAGAAGAATTATTAGCATAAAAGTAATTAATAAAAGAATTAAATACAACTATTAACTAAAAAAATTAAGAGATTATTTTGTAGATATCTTAAATTAAAGATTTATAATAATAAGTTGATAATAAAGATTAAGATTAATTTTAAGCTATTAAAGAAAAAAATACTTATTAGTTAACTTTAAAATAAATGGAATAGCGATTTAAAAAATAATTGGAAGATTATCAAGAGGAATTTGAGAATTTAAAGTAATTGATTGAAGAATAGACAGAAATGAATAAATAAAATTAAATTAGATATACAGAACAAGAAGAACTAGTGAATAATCAAAAATAAATAATTGAAGATTATATTGAATAAATATAAAATCATTAATAAGAAAAGAAAAAATATAATAGAGAAATAGAAAAAATGAAAATAATTAATGAAGGTTTATAAGATCAAATTGATTAAGTAAATAATTAGAATCTAACAGCTATTGAAACTTCTAACAAAGAATTAAGATATTAAAAAACTCTTGTTAAATAATTAGAATAAGAAGTTATTTAATTAACATCAACAGTTAAAGCATAAGAATTATAAGTCTAAGATTTATAAGAATAATTAGCTTAAGCTAATATTATATAATAATCAAAAGATTTATAATATAGAGAATTATAATAAGAAAAATAATAAACTGATAGATAATTTTTTTAAAGTGAATTTAATTATTAAGAGGAAATTAAACATCTAGAATTAAAAATTAATTAGCTTTCAGAAAATAAGAGAAGATAATAATAATAAATTGAAACACAAATTTCATAAATTAAGTCTTTGTAGAATGAAAATTCTGATTTATAAGAATAACTTAATCAATTAAATTAAAATATTGTTTAAATGGAAATATTAGAATAGCAATAACAGCAAAGTATATAATTTTAGCATGAAAAAATTAATAGATTAGAAACCTAGGTGAAAATCTATAAATAATAAGTAAATATTATCATTTTATAATTTAGTTATAAAGCTCTAAACCATTATCTCATTCTTTTAGAGATTCTTATAAGACTCCTGAAAAAGATATATTAGAAAATTATGAATAGAGATTGTAAATGAAATAAAAAGAGATTGCTAAACTTTAAGATATGTATTAATAAGTAATCGAATAAAATGAATTACTTCAAAGTTACACTGAAAAAAAAAACTATAAAAAAAATGATTAAGAATTTGATAAAGAATTTAGTTCATAAATTGAAAGTATTTTGGAATCAGATGTCATTGAAAATCCTGATCAAGAAAGAGTTAAACTTCAAACTATTATTAAAAATATATAAAAGAAAACATAGAAAAATTGAAATCATATATATACTATAATTTTATATTAAATATTATGAGACTTAAATTAATTATCCATTATCAGAATAATTCAACAGATAATATTTTGCTTTTTAGCAAGCCTAATTAGACTATTGAAGATTTATGTAATTATTTATCAAAGACTTGCCATTTACAAAACCCATAAATCTTCATTGAGGGCTTTAGAGCATTGAATGATTAACTTGTTGAAAATTTAGTAATTGATGGCTAAATTCTTCAGTATTATTATTAGAATATTATAGGGTTGTTGAAGTGATTGGATCACCAACTAAAATGGCTTAAAAAGACACAAAACTAAAGTAGAAGCAAATAAATTAAGTAAATATATATATAAATTTTAATATTTAGATTTAAGATAGCAGCAGTGAAGAAGATGTTAAATAAGTTAAAATTAAATAATCTTTAACTCAAAATCAAAACTCAAAGCCATAACAAATAAAATCAAATTTAATTGTTTAACCTCATTAATTTTAGCAGAAATCCACATAAAAAAATGAATAAAAAATAAAACCAAAAATAAACCAGATAGTTTCAGAATCAGAGTCATCGTCAGAAGATGTACCTATTAAGAAATCATAGCCAGCAAATAAAATATTAATAAAAATTTTATCTCCAGAAGAGGAGTTAAAAAATAAATAAGAAGAATGGAAAAAAACATTTACTAAAAGTTCCTATAAATAACCAGATTAGCAAATATCTTAATAACCAAAATCCAATATAAAATTTAATCCTATTTAATAAAATCCACCACAAATTTCTGAAAATTAAACTAAAGATAAAATAATACAATAAGTAAGTTCAACTAAACCTACTACAAAACTAAATGAATTTATCAAACTTCCTGTTTAAACTTTAAAAGATGACCCTACTTTAATTGAAAAAAATGATGAAGTACTTTTTAAGTACAGTTATCTAGATGTTGAAAAATGCGAACCTACCGTGAGCAATTTATTAAATGGTAAAATTGAGGAAAACTCTTAATCAGGAAAAAAACTAATAATCTTAACAAAAAGAAATGAGAAGTTGTCCATTTATTATAGTGAGATTTAAGAGTTGTAAATTAATGTAGCAACCATTTAATCATAAGCAAGAAAAGCAGCCATAAAAGTTTTATCTCAAGATGTTGATGCTAAATAGTAATAATAATAATAATAATCATAATAATAATAATAATAATAATAATCATAATCATAAGAAATTTAATAATAACAAATATTATCCTAATCAGATACTAATTCAACAAAAATCACATAATAATTAAAAGAAGTTATAGATCCATTTGGGATTGGATAATAAATTAATTATTATTATAGTGATAAAAACTATTCTAAGGATGATTTTATTTTATAACATTCTGCTTAAGATTCAGAGAAATGTATTATATATTTAAATTTTTAGATATGCAATTGAAGTTGTTGTTGAACTTTCCAAAAGTAAAATCAAAAATTAAAAGTGAAGATGAATTATTTGATATTGTAGATTTATTTTTAAGAAAAACTAAATAAGATTTAGTGAATTTTGAATTAAAGAAAAATAATGATGGCTTGTGGATGATAAGAAAAAAGTAGATTGCCTGAGAATTTATAGCACAATCAATAATAATAAATAGTTTATCAATTATATATTCTTTAATACACTATTAAAATAAAAGAATTTAGTTAATGCTGCTTAAATTTTAATAATTATTAATCAAAGCAATTAATTACTGATATTTAGATCATTTATAATAAATAATCAATAAATTATCAGGTAATATAATTTTTTTTTTTTATAATTTATTTAATCTATATATGAATTTAGCAATTTTAAATATGGATAACCTTTATCATTTATGAAAATAAATGTATGAAAAATTGCAAAACTACAATTAGATAAATAGTTAAATTTATATTTGAGTGGAAAGATAACATTTATTTAATACTTTTTTATTTGCTTTTAGTTTTAATATATTTTCTATTTTTAATTATTAAAATATTAAAAATTCTAATAATTTGTATAAAAAATCAATTTAAGAAAGAGGATTGAAACTATCAAATTTTCCAATCAGATTTGTTTTAGGTATTCTTTTAAAGTTCTATCAGTTTGAATATAATGAATCAAAGTCAGATATTGATTTAATCTATAAAAAATGAATTCTTATTATATAATAAAATACAAGAATTAGAACTTGTTTATTCTAAAAATAATTGCAAGATATATTATTTAAATCTTATATTACTAATTAGTTAAGATTAATTTCTTATTTTCAAATAAATTTATAATTATTTATTTTTAATGATCAGCAATGCAAATTCTTTGCTTAATCGATTAGATATATCTTTAGATTATATCATATCCCTACTTTCTATTGGATTGGAAATTTATTTACAATAAAAATTGGATACATTATAATATTTTAGTTTCTGTTTATTGGCCTTAGCTGGAATAGCAAAGTTTGTGGAAAAAAAGAAAATTTTTGGGATTAAGTAAGGTATGAAAATTGGATTTATCATGATTTAGATTACACAGCAATATTCTTTTGGTGTCTTGCACTAGTGAGGGTTGTGTTTATAAAAAATATTAAGAAAGATTAAGCAATATTTTGGCTTTATAATCTAGGTTTTAGTAATGGATAGTATGTGAGTATTACTCCAACTAAATTTATAAACAATGTAACATAATTAATAAAAGCATTTGTATAATTCGGATTGCTAGTTGGTCTTTTTATTTATTATTTTTAAGAGTAATTAGTATCAAGTATTTTACTCATTATGATAATGCTATTTATTTAATATCAAAATTATCGTTACAATATTAAGTTATTAGAACTGAACAAAGATGAATTGTATTATTAGAGTAATACTAATTTAAATGGATCTCTGAACAAATTTATTTCTAAAAATAAAGAGCAATCAAAATCAAAAGCATAACTTCCAGAATTAGGATCATTAAGTAGACAGGAAGCATCTATGCATCTGATACCTGAACAAGTGAACATTTAAGCACCAACTTAGAAAATTGTTTGGTAGTAACTTATAGAATAGAGTGAAGATTACATTAGTAAATTTTATTACACCATGAATAATTTAGAAAATAACATAAATTAAGCATAAAATAATTATTCAATGTGCAAATTTCTATAAGACAACAAAATCTAATTATCTTCTTTGTTTAAGGAAATAAAAATAAGCAATGATTTAAATGTTTAATTATACGAATCAAATAATCTAGATAAGAAATAAGATAGTCTTTTTGAATGGATACAAATCAACGTTAATACATCAAAATTTTAGGATATAAATTATCAAAGAGGATTGGATGAGAACTTAGCTATAAGTTCTCAAATTAATTAATAATCTATAGGGAAGATGATGGATGCTTATATTGAGAAATCCATATCTGGCATATCTGCTATTTAATTAATTTAGGGTTCTCTTGAAGTATCAAATTTAAAAAATAGAAAAGTTTTTTATGGGAAATATAATTGCAGGAAATAGAATTATAATTTTTACATATAAATTTGTTTTTTTGAAGAAGTATTTATAGTATTTATAAAAGGAAGTAGATGGTGTTTAACGTTAAGTGATGGCTCTTCTTTTTAGAGATTTGGAAAAGTAAGTTCGATAAATTAGAACAAATTTGAAAAACATTCAAAAAATCAATTCAACAATAAAATTTTTGAAATTGCAAGCAGATTTAATTTAGAAAATTCATAAAAATATAATTGTTCAATAAAAAACGATTACTGAGATTTTAAATCCCAAATAAAAAAATACTAATGTTATTAAGAGAACAAATTCAATTTGTTCATAAAAAGACAGTGTTGATGATGCATTATCAGACATTTCTGAGAAAGGTTAGAAAAATTGTTAAATAACTTAATTCATCAATTAATTATAATTTCAATTTATGAAAATAACCCAAAACAATTTTAATTATTTTGAAGTCTTCTCTTTAAATGAATACATTTAGCTTGAAAAAAAGAAAGTTGATATAACTCAAACAATTAATTTGTTAATTAATTAATTTAATTATGATGAAATAGTTATTGGATAGAAGATTAATATTTCTTTGAAAGATAATTTAAAAAATAAATACATAATGACAGATATAAGGTATATTTATTTATATTATATATAGACGATTGAAATAATTATTGTTTAATATTATTTACAATTCAATTAAATCTTATGAATTCGATCTTTAAAATTCAAAGATAGAAAAGATAGTTTAAATTGTTCTTAAAAATTATGAGGCAAATATTCGTTTTGAAATAATTGATTATGGATGTGGATTAAAAGAGGAGAGTGTAAATCCTAAAAGGCTTGATGATTGTAAATTAGGTTTAGCTGCATCATAGAAATTGATTAAATTATTAGGAGGCAATGATAAATAATTAAAAATTATTCGTTCTCAATCGTTGAACTAAACAAATGTAATATTTGAATTACCAAATTTTTTATATGTTGATAAAGCAGAAATAATGGGAGATGACTTTGATTTTGATACCATTTAATTAGTATTTACTTCTTGAATTGTAATATTATTTTTTATACAATTATTATTATATTATATCTATAATAATTATATATCAACTAAAACTTTCCTTTTGTTTCTCTAACTATTTGGATAATATTTATTGCTTGAAACAGTAATTTAAATTTTACTGAATAAAAATTTCTATTAATAAATAATAATTTTAATTAAAATAATTAGTAAATTAAACTATATTTTTTAAATAAAGTGAATATAATAATTTTCATTAATCTTGCAAGAGTGATCTGAGGGCCCTTTCAAAATTTGAATCTAAAATGATTGATTTAGATGGCATTATGTATGTCAATCTTTGTGCTATATGAAGTTTTTCAATTAATTTATTTTTAATATAAGTTATAATTAAGATTCCTATGAAAAATAAATTAATAAACATAATGATATTATGCATCTAAAATAAAAATGAAAAATTACATTGATAAGATTCATGAAATACTTTGTTTAATCCATCAGATCAATGTTAAATTTATCATTAACAACTTTAATTATATTTGATACTAAAAATGCACCTTCTAATTCTAAATAACTTACTTGACTTCTTGAAGTAAATTGATTAATTTCCATATCAGTAGTAATATGATTTATAATATAAATAAGTAAGGCCTAAAGACCTCTCTTCATATTTTAATTAAGCACAATTTGACAGATATTATTAGATTTATTTTTTAATTCTAAAGGTATAAAGTCACATAAGCTATCATTCTAAATTTAAGTAAAGAACCCTTTAAATGAGTCAGAAACCACGTACTTATCAAAATTGTAGTCGTCTTAAATAAAAGCTTTTGTTCTATTTAATGATTCAACTATTTCTTCTAGCAAACTATCATACTCATTTTAAGTGAAATACGGAATTATAGCTTTTCTACTATAAAGAACATCCCTTTAAGCAAACATAGTTGGTACATCAGTTCCTACATCAGAAACTTCTTTATAAAATTTAGCAGTTTCTGGATATTTTTCTAAATAATTCCAACCTTCATAATAAGTTAATGAAGCATTCCCAGCTGTAAGTAATAGTAAAATAAAAAAAAACAAATAATAGTAAATATCATGATAATTTAGGATACTTAATTATTTAATATTACGTTTCTTTTAATAAATTTTAAGGTTTGTACTATCTAAAAGTGATTCCTTATTGTCTAAGCGAAATTAATATCTAAATAATAAATTTTAATTTTAATTCACTCCTTCTATTAATTTTTTTAAATAAGTTATTTCGAACTCAATATATTGAATTTATAGATATTAAGTTAGTGAATAATGTTTGAGGACTATTTTTTATAATAGAATAAAATATATAACTGAAAAACTATATTAAATAATTAAGGCTCCTAAACAAATAAAAGTAATAATTGAGAGTTTAGATTAAATTTGAAGTGATCTTTTCAAAGTTTAATCTAAAACTATACTATTTAATTCAGAGAATTATTGTTTGATTGTTAAATAATTCTTATATTGAAAGTAAACATATGGACTATCAGAAATGATTCCTCCATCTAATTCATAGGCCATTTTGAATGAATATTAAAAGTTCTTTAAGATACTTATACTATTTCTAAGGTTGAGATTATACATCTCTCCTTAATTTGTTGTTACATATTCATATATTTCTATGTAAGTTTTCTCCAGAAAATTTTAAAGTGCAGGCCTATTAAAGACCTACTTTAAATTTTTATCTAATGAATCATAACCCAAATTTAAATTAGATAGAGGAAATTGAATCAAATTTTAATATTCTAGATTTGATATTTCTCCAGCATCATTAAGTAATTTATAATTAAATATTGTCCATCTAGTTAACAAAAATGTTTCTAAAGGTTAAAATACAAAGTTTTTTATTTATAAAATGTCTATATCTGAAACAAGATCTTTTAAATTGAAATTTAATTCAATTATTTACTAAATTTAATAAAAATATTTACTATAGTTTGAATAATAAATTAAAATACAACACAAAGAATGATTGAAGCTAAGAAAATTCGATGTAATTTAGAAAAACTATTTAAATCTTTTATTTTTGCAATCATTTCAAATTATCTAAAATACTTTGAGTTTCTAACACCTTATAAACTTGAAACTTAAGAAGATTAAACTTCTTACATAAATATTACTTGATCTCCACTAAAAATAATATTTTATCATTACTTTGATATGGATGATTTAATTTTTGGTTTAGAGAAGAATTTTTATTCAGCTAACAATAATTCATTTTGTTTAGTTGTACTTTTAATATTAGTATAATCAAGTGTTGATAATAATTTTGTTTGTTATTTCTTTTAATCTTATATAGTTGGTGTATTATCTAAAAAATTGAAGTCTTGCTAATTCAATTAAAATATATAGTGATTTTTCATTACTTCATCTTCTTAATAAGGTACATGTATTGTACTTTCATCATTAATAATGGCAAATGAACAATGATTTTATTTTTTTATTAATGGACTCATAAAAGGAACTGAAATTGATTAATTTTAGCAAAAATAAAAAGGAGATCTTTTAAAATAATCAAAAGATATAATAAAATATTTAGTAATATCATTAACAATTCCAAAATGCAAATTAAAAGTTGTTATGAATACTAAAGGATGACTGGATGTTTAAGATTGTTCATCAATTTGTTTCTCTACATATATTTCTGTATTTTCAATTTGTTGTTTATCAAAAAAATATTTAGGGAAATTAGGTATTAATTTATTAATATGATTACCTTAATATTATTTATATTGTTATTCTATTCCTAATTCTTAAATGAATTATTAACTTATACATTTAATTAAATGTTATTCATTTAATATTAGATTTAGAGTTTGATTGGCAGGAGGTTATAAGAAAGCAATAAAATTTAATTCCTCAACAAAATTAATATCAAATAATAATTCTACTGAACTCATACATTCCATCTCATGATTATATAATAAACATTAATTTAATTATCTCATGTATTTTGATTTTCCATATTTTAAAAAATTCAATACTAAATCATCATGAACTTCTTAGACACCTTTAGGAATTAGATAAGATAATTCTAATCCTTTTAATTATTGATTTGTTAATTATAAAAATTAAGCAGCATCACTTGAGGGTCTTTTTATAATCAATTTACCATCAAATTTTAAAATTAAATAAATCATTTTGTTTGAAAAAATATCTTAATTTAATGTGATTTTCTTAATTTTTTCATCTTACATAGCTACTAGATTAAATAATTAATTTGCTTAAAGATAATCATTCATAATTTCTCCATAAAAAAATCCTAAAATTCCTTAGGTTTTTTCACATGGAAATTCTTTATATTATTTTTCTAATTTTTCTTTGAAATTTATAATCTTTTTTATTATATTATGATAGTTCTCATAAGAATTATGTGATTAATGTTATGTAAATTGTTCAAGACAATGAATTTTATTTTAAACTATTTCTACTATATCATTTTATATTGAATAATTTTGTTCTTCACTATTCAATAATAATTTAATTGTATGAGCAATATTATCAATTTTATTTGTTCCACATATAATTTGTTATATATTATTTATACATTTTTGTAAAATTATTTTTTTTTTTAAACTCTCAATTAAACTTAATTGATCATCTTAAATACTATTTAATTCTAAAAATGCTTAATAATTTTTATTTTAATATATTAAAAAAGATGAATAAATTATTCTATTTCTTGGTTTTTTTGGTTTTGAAACATATAAAAGTTAAATGTCTTTTACATTTTCAAGAAATGCTAATAAGCTGATTATGTGGCATGGTATATGCTTTTAATTATTATAAACAATATTTCTTAGTTAATTTTAATAGTAAGTGTAGATCATTTTATAAATTAATGGTATTATTACAATTTCAGCAGACAAATGAATTTACAATGATGCTATCCAAAACCAGCCAAAAAAGAATGTTATAATTTTAATAGTTAAGAGTATAGTCTTAGTTATTAGATTTTTAAAAGATGAAAATAACAATTAATTTATGATTCTCAATATGTTTAAAATAATTGCTAAAATTACAATAATAGATTAAGGAAATCCATAAGAATAGAAAATCATTAGTAAATAATTTAAAATTACTACAATTAAATCTAAATTTGTGAATCTAGTATGCTAAAAGTTTTTGGTTTAAACATTTAAAGTTCCAGAAATTATCAAAGTTTCCGAAAATGATATTAATACTAATAAAGTATGAGTAATTATTGAAATAGATCCTTTAGATATTTCAAAAAAGAAATTTAGCATACTACTACGTAATAATTATCCAAATATCCCTATTATATTATTATATGGAATTATTGTTAGTAATGTAAATATATAAATGACACTTAGCATTAAGATGATGTATTATGGAATTTCTGAGTCTATGAAATACTACTAGGGCCTAGCATAGATAGATATCATATAAATGTAGTAGTAATTACTTAACCCATAGATGTATGACAGACTTAAAAAGGCTTGTTGGACTCTGAAAAGCAATATAACGTAAGGTGGAAAAACTATTTGGTTTTCTTCATTTTTTAAGTAGACTCTTATCAAGTAATTTGTCAATTTTTGAAAAACTTCTTTCATCTTCACAGATTTTGAAGTATCTAATTTATTATAAATATATGTATAGGAAGTGTTAATTATTATAAAAAATGATTGATTAATTAATTGCTTAACATTTCTAAAATTAGCAATTAATGTTACATATTATGAATATAGATTAGTAGAGAAGAGAATACTTCACTTTTTTACTCAATTCATATTTTAAATTAAAAAAATATATCAAACTTTTTTTTTATAAATTAATAGTTAATTTTAGAATAATTATTTAATTTTTTTCGAATTTATGTTACATAAAATATAAAATTAAAAATTCAAATGTGCATAATCTATCTTAAATTTCTCTCAAAACTATCATTTAATATAATTGTTTTTATAGGCATCAAATATGGAAGTCTCTAAGCTAAATATAATTTGTAAATTAATTTATTCTTTATCTTCGTTAATGTAAGCACAATCAAAATGCATAAAAATATAAGAATGACTAGATTATGCACCTAATTTAATAATCTATAAGTAATTATACACTGATTTTATTGATATAAAACTAAGTCTGGGACACTAAATCATAATGAAAACTAGTATTTATATCTTTGATAATATAGGAAACCAAAAAAGCACCCTCTAATTCTAAATAGCTTTATTGTAATTTTTTTGTAAAATGATTTATAGCCATATCTGTATTAATAAAATTACTGATATATATTAATAATCCTAATAAACCTCTTTCTAAATTTTAATCCATAATTTAAGGACATATAGTTGATGATTTCGAACTTATATAATTAGGTAGAAAATTACAAAGATTTTCTTTCTAAATCTCATTGTAATAGTCTTTAAATTCTGTTGAAATGATTAAGCTTTATTTAAGATAAATAATTTACTTATCCATATTAAAATCCAAAGTTATAAAGTTAGTAGTTCTATTTAGAGATTCTTTAATTTCTAATAAAACTCTAGACTTTTCAGTATCATTTAAAAAAGGAGCTATTAATTCAATATTATAAAGGATATCTCTTTAAGCATACATAGTTGGTATATCTGTTCCCACATCTGAAATAGCTTTGAAAAATTAAGCAGTTTCTGGATATTTACTTAAATATTCACCACATTCTTCATAAGTTAATAAAGCATTCCCAATCATTAACACTAAAACAAAAATAATATACAAATAATAAACAAAGTACTATTTCAAATAATATGGTCTATGTAATACTTTTTTCTTTATGTTCATAATATAAGATTTATATTAAAATTCTTTTTCTCTTTACTCAATATTGATTTAAAATCTAAATAATGGATTTGTATTTTTATTCAAACGACCAGATATAAATTTTAATCTAGTTATTTCTTAATATGTGTATTCAGTATCCATATTTTAAATGACACCATAAAACTTATTAATTAATCTTTAAATTTAAAGAAAATAATTTAAAGATAAACAAAATTAAATCAAAGCAATTCCTACAGCAATAATAAAAATTAACTATTCTTATGATTATTCTTATTATGATTTGGCAATAGTATTACTTAATATTTACTCATTTAATTGATTAAATTCTGATTTCATTGTTAAATAATTCTTATATGAATAATAAACATAAGGACTATCTGAAATTATGGTTCCTTCAATTTAATATCTCTTTTTAATTTCATATTAATAGTTTAACAATATTTAAATACTATTTCTTAATGTTAAATTATAGAGTTCCCCTTAACCTGTAGAAACATAAATATATATATCTAGAGATTTGTTTTCAAAGAAACCTGAAACACTTATTCTATCCAAAACTTATTTTAAATTTGAATCTAATTAATCATAACCTAAATTCAGATTCTACCTAGGAAACTCTACAAGATAATTGAATTCCTATTATGTTATTTCTCCTGTGACTTACATTTATATATAATTAAATATAGTCCATCTAGTTAATAAAAATGATTCAAATGGTTAATATACAAGATTCTTTATCTACAATAAGTCTATATCAGAAGCTAAAAGCTATAAATTGATATTTAATTTAGCTATTTACTAAAATTAATAAAAAATATTTACAATTGATTAAATAATCACTTAAGAAATTATACTAAAAGTAAAAGTAAAAATAAATAATTTATGATATTTTGAATTTCCAACTTGTAATCTAATCTTTGAATATAACTCATATTTTTTATAGAATTCTGATCGTTTTAAACCTTATTGACTAGAAATCTAGGATGATTAACATCCATCTATCTTAACTTTTTCATCATGAATATAACTCTCATTTTTATGAGAAATCAATTAGTTAGACAATTTTGATGGAATTTTGTGTACATTAGAATAAAATTTTTATTCCAAAAGTGTTTAATTACATCTAAATGTACTTTTAATATTAGTTTATTCAAATTTAAATTCATTAATCATATGACTTTGTTCTGAACATAAACCTTCTCCATAAATTTATTAAGGATTTTATCTTTTAACATCTTCTTCAATAGGTATTTCAACAGGAGCTTCTTCACATATTTCATTAACATTATCTTCATATATATAATCTAAAATTAAATGATGAGTTGTGTTTAAAGAATCACTGTAACTAGAAACTTAATTATTTATTGTTTTTTTGAAATACTCAAATTAAACATAATAATATGCAATTTTATCATCTAATTTCTTTGTTTTAATACAATAAGATGTATGATAAGGATGACCTCTAGAAGTTGAACTTTATCTTACATCTTAATTTTCAAAATGAGCTTCAGCATTTTCTATAAAATGATTATCTAAAATGATATTTGGAAATGTAGGGATTATTTTTGAAATTTTCATTCCCAAATAAAATTTAATACTTTCTTACAAATCTAATTCTTATATTAAGGCTTTACTCATACAAGCAATAGTGAAATTTAAATCTAAAATAATAGATAGAACTTAACTCATTGTAGGTTAAATAAATACAATGAAATTAAGTTCTTAAATTAAATTGGTTTCAATTGCAAAATCTATTTCCATCATATATTATTAATATTTATAAAACAAAAAGTTAACTTATAATTATCTAAGATATTTTGATTTTCCATTTTTTAAGAAATCTATAACCATTTCATCATGATTTTCATTAATTACTGGTGGAATTAAATCATCTATAATTTTATTAGTAAGTGATTCATTTGAAATACCTAAAAATGAATCAGCATCATATGATGAAAATTTTATCTTCATTTTCCCATTAAATTCAGTAATTAAATAAATCATCTTATTATTAAAGACATCTTAATTCAATGCAATTTTCTTCATTTTTTCATCTGATATAGCTAATACACTGAACAATTAATTTGTTGCTAAATAATCATTCAACAATTCAGTATAAAAAAAACCTAATACACTTTATGTTCTTTCACATGGAAATGTTTCATATTATTTCACTAATATATTTTAAAGATTTATGAGTTTTTCAATATATTTTAATAAATGATCAAATTTTTATAAATAGTTTTCTTCTATTAATAATCTCATACATTCAATTTTATCATGAAGCAATTCAATAATATTTATTTGAGTTTAAAAATTTTAATTTTCATTTTCTATTAACTACTTAGATATTAATGTAATACTATTAGTTGGTTTACTGTAATTTTATGTATCATAACTGATTTTTCTCAAACATTATTATAATATTAGATTTATTTTTAAATTCAATAAAATATTATTATTAAATTATAGCGATACTAAATCTTTATATGCAACATAATTTTGATTTTTGGCCATTTTAATCGTTGAAAATATAATTTAATGTTCAATGCTTACTGGAGTCTAAACTTATAATTAAGAATAATTTTCAATATTTTTTATGAATAATACTATTTAATTTATAGATGTAGGAAGTCCTTTTATATTATTATATCTAAAAGTTCGAAATAATTACTCATAGGCAAATAGTGATATTCTAAAAATTAATGGTATCATAATCATTTCTGTTTAAGTGTTATTAATTAAATCAAAACTCTTTATTATTCCAAAATAGAGAGAAAAAACATTTATAGTTAGAAAAAAAGCCTTATTCTTTATTGAAATGGATGGTTGTCCCATAATTAAATTTATAATCTAGAAAAAAATTATACAAAAAGCAGTTATATCTATGGCTATTTGAGAGGAAGTATATTTAAAAAGGATCATTATCAAAATATTGAGTATTACTAATATTGCATCTTAAAATGACAACTGTATTTTTTGAAAGTTTACTATTTTAATATTTAATGTTCCTTCAAGTATAATCGAATTGACTAATGATATTAGAATAATTAAAATATGCGGTAATATTTGAAATGGACCAGATGTAATTTCAAAGAAAAAGTTAAGCATACCACATTTTAACAATTAACCAATTGCTCCAGTATACTTTAAATTAAGTAGAGGTATAAAGTTTAGTATATATATGAAGGCAATTATAAGAGTTAAATATGAACCTAAAATTGATGAAGGAATATATATCTATGGTCTAGCAAAGGCAATAAAAATTGTTAAATATGAAAATTCTGAAGCCCCATAAATATATGACAAAGCCAAAAATTGTTATTATATGGTTAAGATCAGGATTAATTCTTATGGGAATATGTATTGATTTTTTTCTTATTAATTAATGATTTGTGATAAGATTTTGATTAATTTTTAGATGCACACATTCATTCTGATTTTAATTTGAACCTTAAAGTTTTTTATAAAAATAATAAAGTATAATAAAGATGATAAATTGGTTATTGAATTGAATTAAAAGAGTTTACTCTATAAAACCAATTAATTTAATCATAAGTAATACAGAGAGAAAGCAAATAATATAAATTTATTCTGAAAATGTGTAAATCATTAAAACAATAAACGCAAACTAGAATAAAATAACTGATTATAATCTGTTACAATAATATAATATTGTATCAATGAGTCTATCAAATTAATATAATTTTTATAACATGTTTTTAGGAAGAGCGATAAATTAATTGAAATTATATCTGTGATCCTGAAAATTAAATAATTCATTATTTTTAAATCCTAATATATTTATTTAATTTTATAAATAATTAATAGTAATAAATAATTGTTTAACTTTTCGAAAGTGTTTAAAAACTATATAATTTAACAGAGTTTTCTGAGTATCATCCTTGAGATAAAGGAAACAATGAAAAAACTAAATAGGAAAGTCTGTAAGATTAGTATTTATGAGTCCAGAGATATCTCTAAATATGTTGCATTGAAACATTTATAAAGACTTCCGATTTTAGAGTAACCAAAATTCTGATTCAATATATATAATATAATTAATTATTCAATCAAATATGGGTTTGCGAATAAATTTGTTGCTGTTCCCAATTTCATAGCTCATTTGTTATTTTAAGATTTTAGTTTATGAACCAACAATTTTTTAAGGAGATTCTTGAAAATATAATTTTTTAGGTTGTATAATATGTTGATTATTATATTTGAGTACTGAAGTAGATTAGGTTTAACAATGATTGAGATTTTATCTGTTTATATCGTACTTGGTTACAATATCTGAAGGAGTACGAATTAGACTATTTCTTCCTGCTAAATGCTAATATTTTTTTCGAATTTCTATTGGTGAAGTTTCATGAAATGAGAATTGTCGATGTATTTGGAATCGCTCTTTACACCAACAACAAATTTGATTAATCAACTCGAGAGATCGGGAATCATTATGTTCTCCTTAGATTTTAATAAGGTCTCTTAAACCATTATGCTATTAATATAATCCAATAGTATTTTTGGATTTAATTAATGTATCTTAATCACTACAAATGTAGAGAGTTGGTACACTAGAATCAGCCCTTTGTATTTTTATATCATCAAATTTAAAATTTCCTTATGATTCAATTTTCCCTAGATTATTTATATTTACTAATACCTTTCAATAGATATAAAACACTTTTTATTATCAACTTTGGTAAGGAAGTAGATTTTTAAATCATTCTAACACATGCCTTATTAAGATCTGTAAAACATGAATCCAATACGTAACCACTTACATAAGGTTATTTCTTTAACTAAATAGTAGTGGCTCCCAATGATCTTCCCCATAAAATAAATTAATTTTATTAGAATCTTTTTTTAATATCTAATATGATACATGTGATATCATTTTATTCTAAATAGCTAATTTAATAAATTATGTTACCCAAAAGTAATTAAATCTCCTTAACTATGACCACATCCTTGAAAATCAAAAGTACAAAAATTTAGATTATATTGAGCAGCAACATGAGCATATTTAACACCTTCTACACGACAACCATTAAAACCATGACAATAGATTATACAACAGTCACTTATTGGGTTTATCTCAAAAAAAGAGCATTTTAATTGATGACCCTAACGATTTATAATACTAATTTCATGTTTGAATAGTGTTCCATTTGTAAGAGAGAGTCTTTCAGGACCTTGAATAATTCTGAATACATACCCAAATCAAACATTTGATATTCTAATCTACGAGGTCTCAAAAATTTTCTACATTCTTATTCAAAGTACATTTATATAAAATTAATCTTATTTATTTTTTTATGTTTTTATTATACCATATCAGATATCAAATTCTCCAATTAAAAAGATATGATCAGATGGAAATTATTAACTTGGTAATCCATTTTCATTTATTTCTACACCATCTGTTGGACCTACTTAACTCTATTTTAATTGGACTCCTTTATAAAAAATGTAATCTTTTATATTTGTTTCTAATTTTCCTCTATTTTTAGAAGTAGTTGGCACAGTTGTATTAGTACATTTCATTCCTGATATTTCTATAAAATTAGAAACTGCCTCTAATTGAGGTTGAGTATTAAAATCACCACATAAAATAATCTTATCTTCTTTTAATGATTTATTAATTTATTCTAATTAATTCCTTCTTATCTTTTCAAAATCTGTTTTAGCTTTAAGATGAGTGACTATCAATACAAAATCAAGAAAATCAACCTTGATGAAGAATTAATTAGAAACTTTGTTATTTTCTAGAAATGGTATTATGTTAACAGATTATAATTTCAAGTCTTTTCTATAAGCAATTAGTATGCCATCATTATTATTTTGTTTCTTTTAATAAATAAATAGATGATCTTAAAGAACTTATTCAAAGAATTCTGGGTGATCAACTTCTTCAAAACAGTATATATCACTTGGATAATGTTTTATAAATTAAGCAATTAATTATGATCTATGATTCCACTATAGAAATTGTTTATTGATAAGTGGAAAAGCATCTGAAAGAGTATCTGCTAATGTATTCCATTAGAATATTTTAATAGTATTCATAAAAATATAAATTAATTAATTATAAATGCACAATTACAACGTCGATCATAAATATAAATTCTAGACCCGTATTGGAAATTGGTTTGAAGAATGGGAATTGGATGAAACAAAGTGATAAATTGTGCATAAATTATATAGGAAAAAAGACTATTTAAAAAATAGATAAAATGGATAACTGGCAAGCATTGTGAAGGATACAAAGACAAATTTCAGTTTAAGATTGGCATCTCTAACATTTCCATAAGATGATTACATTCATTTTGGTTTTCATTTGATGCTTTAAAATCTAAAGACTTAAGGATTTCTATCTATTGATATATAAGAGAAATTGAAAATAGAAGAAGAAGCATACAATATTACAACTGCATCAACTTCACAACCTACAGTAAGATCAGTTTTTGTTATAATTCCTTATACTAAAGAACCAAATTATTATGGAGATGATGTATTACATTATGGATAGCATTTCAGAATTGTAGCAAATCCTAGAATATCTAATAATAAAACATTCTATCTTCATTCACTTCCACAAACACCAACTAGATGTGCTAAGATATCTAGAAAATAAGAAGTATGTGCAATAGAGAGTGATGTATTTAATACAGTATGGAAATTTGAACATGCAGATCCAAAAATAAGATTTGAAATGGAAGGATAACCAGTTAGATCAGATGATACAGTTTTAATTAAACATTCTTTTACTTAACATTGGTTAGCTAGTGATGATATTATATATTAAAATGATTTTGGAAGAGAAAGAGAAGTTTTTGTGCATTCTTATTAATGCTTAAATAAAACATAAAATTTAATAGCTGAAAAGGAAGGGAGAACAACCATCGATATTCCTTTAAGAAATTAAGAGTAATATAAATATTTAATTATAATAGACCATAAAATTTATGGAAATTTTAAGTGGCTAGAAAATAAAATGAGTAATTTGATGAATCTGTAATGGATGACAATAGAAATGTTAAGAATTTAATGATAAGAGTAAAATAATAAATTACAAGCAAAGGATCCTATGGATTAAGAGGATTGGCTAAAATATTTATGGAAATGGATTAAAATAATAGTTATATTATATATTATATATTTTAGATGGTGTAGTTGAATATAATGATTTTAAATGGGGATTAAGGAATTTTGGATTGAATTTATCAGAAGATGAAACTAAAATGATTTTCTAAACATTTGATAAAAATGGTAATGGCAAAATAGAATTCAATGAATTTTTGGATGCTTTCAGAGTATTTCTATAATCTAATTATATTAGTCATAAATGAGTGATAAAAGACTGTATTATGTATAAAGAGCCTATGCATCTATTGAATAAAAGGCAGGCAAAGTAACTCTGGAGACTATGGGTAGATTGATTAACGTAAAGGAACATCCAGATGTTTTAAAAGGATATAAAACTGAAAGGCAAGTATTCTAGGATTTTGTATCTCATTGGAATAAAGCAAATCCTGATAGAGTGATTTCATTTTAAGAATTTGGAGAGTTTTATTAAGTATAAATATTATATATATTGTTTAGGATGTTTCATCTTCTGTGTAGTAGGATGAGACTTTTGAGGCTATTTTAAAGAAATTATGGAATTTATGATAATTATTAATAATACATAATGAGCATTAGATTATAAGACATGAAGTTATTTCTTATTAAAGACAATTCATAAGTCAAAATAGAATTGAAACAACAAGATGATATACTATTCAATCTCGTTACTTAAGCAGGTTTATATATTAGAATAGCTTTTTAGATCGATCACCAATTAATATTTTGGTTCCAGTAATTGAAGGCAATTAACCTATTACAATCAAAGTAAATGATTATGAAGCTGAAATCCTTCCTGACAATCTTGAAATGTAGTCAACATATAAATTGCTACTTGAAAATGGGTAACTTAATTAAGAACCTATATAACCTGGAGATACTTTTGCATTGTCATTCAAAGTTAGAAGTGGTAATACCAATACTCAAGGAGCAACTGGCAATTCAGCTATGAATGGATCAACCCTATCAACTTTATAACTAACACAATTGAGACATAAATTGGTTGAATAAGGTAAAGGAACTTCAATGTATTAATCTTCTTCTTCACTCAGACATAGCATACCTGAAGTATCCTTTTCTAAAGCTCAAAGGTCATTATTATTATTATTATTTTAGATTCGATAAAAACTTAACTCTTAGAACTGAATTCAATTACAGTATTCCTGATACTATAGGATCATAAGGCAGATCAACTGGTTTTGGATATGGCAACAAATTCATTTCTCCTTTATATGTTCAAAGGAATGCTGAATAGAATCCACCTCCTGATGCCTATTTCAACGAAGAAATCAAATAGCCAACCTAATATAGAAAAACTAATTGGTCTTAGAGTGAAAGATTTAAGATGTCTCATACTGTTCAAGGACCTAGTCCTAACTCTTATGAAGTTACCTAATTGATTGGTTCAAATAAAGTAATTATAAAATATATAATGATAGCCTGCCTGTACTATTGGAGCTAGAATAAAACCATTAGCTACTTTTTAAGAGAAGGTTCCTGCATCAAATACCTATGAGATTAAAACTTAGATTATTGAACCTTCAAGATTTAATAAGATCTCTCTTGGGTATGGCAATAAGTCTGATTTCACTAATAATGAAAAGACTCCAGGACCAGGTACATATGAATAACCTTCAGTTTTTAAAAATATGTCTACTTCCATTTTAAATAATGGAACATTAAGAACAAATGTAATGAGAAAATGATATTAATTCTAATTTAAAGATTTCATTATTATTATTTACATTTATGGAAACATCTAGTTAAAGTGATCTCTCCATCGCTTCTTTGGCTACTATAGATGCCATTGATGATGCAATTTAAAAAGATAAGAATCGATATGTACGCAAAGGTTTTACAAAATTAATAAAAATAAGGTTATGGATTAATTGTGGCCATCTTTATAGCTTTATCAACTTATTTGACAGTTCCTCACATAATGTTCTTTGTTCATTCCTATCTAGAAGGTATGGAAGGTATTATATAAGATAATATTTTTAAGAAATTAAAATATTCCTACTTGTTTAGTTGAGTACAACACATTTAAGTTATGTGTTGGGAAACATTTACATGTACATCATCTACTCTTTGAAATTACCATTTTTTGAAAGATATAAAGTTGATAATGTAATTTAAAAATATCATCATATTCTTAGAATCCATGGCCATGGGAAAAGAATAAAGAATAATGGAACTAAACAAAGAAAAAGGTTCTTCTTAATTGGATTCTTAATTCAACCATTTCTTCCATTTTAACTATTGGAAGTGTTTTAGGAGGATAAAAATTTAGACATGATACTTCAAGCATCCCATCCTATTTTGAATTAGCATGGCAAATAGCATTTTGTATGATTGTAGAAGATGCATCATTCTATTGGTTACATAGAACTTTGCACAGTCCAAGATTCTATCATATTCATAAAAAACATCATGAATTTTATAATACTATTAGTGTTGCTGCAGAGTACTAACATCCTATAGAATTTATACTTACTTCTACAGCTACAGCCCTAGGACCAATATTTCTGGGTTCACATATGCATGTGTATACTTTGGGATTCTGGTATATTGTGAGAGTATTTGAAACTATTGATGGACATTGTGGTTATGAGTTCTCTTGGTCACCCTATAGATTATTACCATTCTCTGGTTCATCAGAATATCATCATTATCATCATTCACATAATATTGGAAATTTCTCTAGCTTCTTCTATTATTGGGACACCTTATGTGGAACTAATAAAGAATACTTCAATTTCAAGAAGATAAGAGCTAATGTATAATATAATTTTAAATTATTTGTAGGAAATGAAATTAAATATGATGAGAAAAGTTTACCATATAAATTAATAGAAAACCAAAACTTCATGATAATTATCTAAATATATTGATAGAAAAAAATCATATTATTAAAAATTATAGCATTGAGACTTCTTCTTATTCTGTTTCTCTAATTCATATTATTAGAAGTTGATATTATTCTAGTGTAACCAATTGAAATTCTAATGATGGAAAATTTTCATTTGAAGTTAAATACAATCATACTAATAGTATTAGTACAAATATAACCAAAAATAAGACTTATTTGTCTTAATTGAAATATCAAAGTATTCTTAATTTCAAAGACACATAAATTAGTATGTTCTAAATCCTAAAATGTACAATATTTATCGATTATTTAGGTTTTTGAATAGAATGAGTTGTAATTCTATAAATAAAGTATTTAATAGAATTTATGAATTTAATAAAAAATTTTAAATTCTTTATTATTAACGAAATGATTAAAAAGTACATTAACAATTAAAAGAAGATTAACTAAATTTATAATAAATAGCTATATAATAAAATATAATAGAAATTTAATAAAGATTACAAAATATTAAAGTCTTTGAAATATATTAATTTAACCTCCTTTTAATTAGAAACTAATAAAATACAAGGGATAGAATTTCTAAATCTATTACAATTGAAAAAGATATCAACTGCTTAAATTTTGAATGAAATTAAAAAACATTACACAAAATCTAATACAATCTGATTACAATCATTGATGATCTCATAATGTATAAATCAAAAGAATAAAAATAGATATGTTGTATGATTTATTATTACACAGATCAAGTATCATTACTAACATTCTATTTTAGATATTTCAATGTCTTTCAGTTAATATGACTCAAATAAAAATTATTAAATAAATCCTATTTTATGATGATGATATATTCAGATTAGTATAAACTAAATTTTATTATCAAATAAATAATAGAATTTATAGAACTATAAAGCCAAAGAAATAATTAATTGATTGAATTTAATTAAATCTGAAATAATGTAAGAACTTTAAATTTAACAATCTATAAAATGTCATCAATAAGACGAAAAGCTAAAGAAATTGTTTATGAAATTAGCTCTGAACTCATTGCGCAAGTATTTTAACAATAAAGGAATTCCCTATCATCCTTTAATTACTTGCGTAAGCATAAAACCTGGATGTATTAATAGATGTGCCTCTCTCTAATCATATCCTAATTAATCTGTTTGGAAATCTTTGATAGAGTTACCAAAAGATTTATAATAAGAAGTAGCTGAAATTTTAACGAAAGACTTAAATGCCAAATAATAAAAATTCTCCCCAAAATTTCTAATAGAAGCTTATGAAAGGATTAAGAATAACTTTGACTTTTAGAGTTTCTATAAAGAGCCAACCAATATAAACAGTCCATCAAATGATATACAATTAGATTTTTAAAAAGGATAATTAATTGAGTCTAAAGATGATGGGATTAAGATAAAATAGAAGAAATGGTCTAAAGGTGAAGATTTTGTAAGTGAATCAAAATAAATTTCTACTTAAATGAGATTGTGTAATCAATATCCACCATTAGTTAAAGTCAATTAAGTTCATTATCATAAAATGAGAAGTCTTCTAGAAAAAATTAAGGACCAGAAATTCAAATGGTCAAAAGAAATGAAAATCTTTGTTGAAGAACTTGAAAAGTTTATTTCAAAAGATCCATAGGCAGAAGAATTAAAACCAAAGAAGAAGATAAAAAAATCAAATGATTAAAAGGAATACTAATAAGATGATGAAGAATCTATTTAAAGATCAAAAACACTTTAAGATTAAGTTAAAGTAGAAGAAAATTAAGCATAGGACTTCCTCGATTAATTCAAAATGAAAATTAAATAGATAGAACCTGGTATTGTTATGTACCTTCCAGAATACGCAAAAATAAATCCTTAATATCATCAATGTTATAAAAATCTAGAAGATGCTTATTTCAAAGATCTTTATTATAAAGTAAGGGTCGATGATATGGTATTAAATCCATAGAATATTTTAAAAACTCTTAGAGAATACTTTTCAAATTGTAATTATCTGATTCCATACAAGGAAGAGCATGAACCTTCTTTTAAATGAATTTGAGTATTAATAAAAATTAACTTATTTCTATGAATAATTTTTGATAGGTTTAGCAATATATATTTTTTTTAATAATTAATTTATATTTATAATCGTTAATTTAAAATATGTTACCTCCACCAGAGCTTATTAATTATTCAGAAATGAGAATTTAAGTAAATAATTATTTCTATTATAATAGAAAGTTTAAATTCCTGTATAGGTACCAATATTTAAACCAATCTATGTTGATTACCCTTATCCTAATTATGTTTGGACTTAAGATACAAATTAAGCAGCATTTTTAAGAACTTAATAAGGAATATAAAGCTTATTAACAAACCCATAAATAAAAAAATAATTAATTTATGATTCTTCAAGTGAAGAATCTGAATCATCATCAGAAAATGAATCTGAATCTGAATCTGATGAAGTTTAAAAAGTCTAAACATAAGAAAATAGATAAGTAGTTTAGAATCAATAATAATTTATTAATAATGATATCAACACACAAAATTAAGTTGTAAAATCATTTATATATAAAATAGAATGGTGCTCAAATTTAATAAAATATAAATACTAATTAATACATAGAATATGGTTAGAATTAATAACCAAGACCTCCTATTTAATTAGATTATCATGATTCTGGTTATCAAAAGACTTAATTTTAGATTAATAATTCTTATGTAACAAATTAATACCCATTGCAAAATATAATATAGGGCAAGTATAAAATCTATTATTAAACTTAGAAATGATACTACAGTGAGTAAAAATATTTCAATGGGTAGACAACATCTAGAAAAGTTTAAAAGTTAAATGAATCAAAATAATCTAATAAATTAGAGATAGTCATAAAACTAATATCCCAATACTTTCATTTAATGATATTTAAATAAATAACTAATTATTAATTGTAATAAATTATTTTCAATTCATATTTTCACCTCAATTTTTCAGATATGTAATTCTAGTAAATTGAAATATTACTAGAATTAAATTAAGAGTAATTATTTTTCTCTTTAATTAATCAATTAAATTTTAATATGAGACACTATTTTATTTAAAAGAATAAATTTAATAGAAATACTAAATATTAACAAAACTTATTAATATATATACTATTAACATAGTATTTGATAATCTAAATAGACTGATTATGAATTCTTTACCAAATTAATTTAAATACTATAAAAATGAAATAAGAAGTACTTTTTAATCTAATGATTCTGTATTAACAATATATACGTTGATATTAAATTAAAATTTTATATATAATATGAAAAATTATATATATTTATTTATATGGCTAGGAAAATTCTTGTTGACGAATGGTTGAAAGGAGATGTTAAGGATGTCGAATTTAAGAAAAAGACTACAGGCAAGAAGGGTTAACTGTTAGTTGAATTGCAAAAATCATATAAAGGAGATTCAAGATTTAAATTGGATGAAAAATTTAATGATGATTTGAATGTTGAAAAATTGAATAAGAAATTTAAAGATTTATAATAAGATTTAATAGAAGAAAGTTCTGATGAAGAATAAGACTTAGAGAAAGAAATTGATGAAAACTAATTACAAATCAAATCCTATTAAGATGAAGTTTATTAATAATTATAGATTCTTGCTAAATTAATGCCTGATGATGCTGCTTTTATTTCTTATTAAAAGAAGCCTGATAAAAAGAAATATAATCTTATTGTTCCTAAATTTGATCCAAATAATATAGATTAAAGATTGATAAAAAAGAATGAAGAAAAAAAAATAGAGTAAGCCAAGAAATTAATAAAAACTGAAATTGTTAAAGGAGTTGATAAAAAAACAATAAAAATAGAAAAAGCTAATAAATTATTATAGAGAGTAAAAGAGAAATAAGAAATTAAATTAAATATTGATAGAGGAGCTTGGAAAAACATTATCTAAGAAGAAGGTTCAAAAGGATTATTTTCTTGAATTTAATATAATGCTATAAATTTTTTAATTAATTCTGTTATATATTATTTAAGCAATTAAGGATTGAATACTAATTAATAAATGATTATGGAAATCAATTTTTTAATATTTTTAAAATTTATAGACAAATTTTAATTATACATATAATTTTAGGCGCACATATTATAATTAAATAGTGCGGTTAATGAGAGAGGAAGAAATAATAAAATTATATGTAGGATTTCTTATTTATAAGTGATAACATCTAACCTACTATTAAGAAGGTGAAACTAGACCTTTTTAACTCATTTGAAGATGAAACAACATCAACTATCATAAAAAAATAGGATCCATCTTTTATTCCCTTTTTAAGTTTAAGATAAAAATTTGGAGTACATTAAAAAGGTGGATATTATCCACTTCCAAAAAAGTATGTATCTCTTTTAGATTTGTGCAATAAAATAGAGATGAATTACTTAAGAAATTAATGTTAAATTTAGTTTACAATCCAAAATAATTTCCCAGAAATCATTTAAGTACTTTAGTTATTAAATTTGGATCCTAAATTATACAAAATAAAAGTAATTTAAGATGGTATAGTTATTTAACATCCATTTTAAATTAATTCTAACAAGAGTGATAATATAACAATTGTAAAATCTTCTTAAGAAATTGCATAGTTATATGATTTAATTAATAAAAGAATATAATAATTAAGAGAGAAACTTGATTAATAAGTATAAATTAAACACAAAGAGCATTTATCAATAATTAATTGTGAAGATTTTGAACAATTTGGATCATAATTCAAAATCTATCATAATGATTTTAATTTGAATGATTGTCCTGATATAAAACCAATTAAATTAAAGAAAACTATTTTCTCAAATGAATTAATATAATTTCATCTTGATATGTTAAATTTCATGACTGAACATTACGATAAAAGAGGTGTTAGTTTCATGTTTTATGATCATATCATTATAATACTTAGTGTTCATTTTAATAAAGTTAAAAGTGAAATAGAAAAAGCTTTAAAAAATATAATTAATTTGATTCCAGATAAAATATAAATTCTAATGAATCATATAAATAAACAAAGGTGGATGATTTAATTGGATAGAGCTTCTCTAACATAATAAAATAAAAAATGTATATTGAATTCATTTTTGTGTAATTGATATCTATAATAAAATAATAGATCAATTTTGTATTCTTTTTTAATCCTAATAATTATTTCTTTTAAAAATTACAAAAATATTTTATATTTTCTTTTTTCTTATTCATTAAGTTCATCTATTCCACTTCTATTATTAGTTCTCACTTGTTTTCTATAAAGTCCTATATTAAAATCAAAATTTTCAATAGTAAAATATATATTATATATATTTTCTTTCATTTTATATTGTCTAATCTATGATGAATGTTCATCTGATATATTTTCTTTTAATTAAGAATAAAAAGAACAAAAGACTATTATTTATTACATTACAATATTTATATTATATAAATATAAAACGGATTAATAATATAAAAAAAAATGAAATTGACAGCTATCCTTCTCTTGGTTTTGGTATTAGCAAATGGAGCAAACATAAGAAAACACAAGTAAAATAAAGGAACTAAGCATACAGAAGATTTGGTTCAAATTGAGTAACAAATTGTTTAATTGCAATATAGATCTTAAAATGTTGGACAGTCATATGATTTGAGTAACAATGTTGGAATTATTTCCTCTTCAGAAGTTGTTGTCAACGCATTAACAAACTAAGACAGAATTGAATAAGCTGGATTAAAAGAAAGAAATGCCATTCATAATGCATTGAAAAAAAATCATAAGTCTTTTGCATAAGTTAGTGATAATGAAAATTAAATTTACATTGAAGAAACATTAGATTAAACTCCTTAAAAGGAAATTAATTTTGCAGATTTATTCACAAATGATGGTTTATCACCTGATATGGGAAAATAAGCACTTATTGAAGATTCCCCAACAGCTCCTATGGCTCATATTCCATAAGATGATAATTTAGATTATGTCAGAGCAATTGATAAATTGGATTTGTTAGATGAAAATGGTTAACCACTTTAATTACTTCCAGAAGAATTATCACTTTTGGAAATGTCACAATTTGAAAGCAGATTCTAATAGACTGATACTCCATAAATGGAATAAGCACCAAATTGGGATTTAGAAACAGCATATGAAAAGACTCCAGGTTAAAGTGAATTATCACCAGAAGAATTACAAAGACAAACTGATTAAATGGTTGATAGTTTAAGAGGAGAACTTGAAAATGAAGATATTTGACAAAGAAATATAATAAATAATATATAATGAAGAAATATTTTAGCTATCAAATTTTATTTTCATTAGCTAAATTGTATAATGGTATCTATAAATACTCTTTTTTTTTGATAAATAATCATTCATTTTTATTCTAATGTACATATATAGATCAAAAATTCTCGAATAAATTTTTGACAATCCTTCAAAGATAGAATATATATCTCATATATTCTTAAAAATGAATGAAGATTTATTTAAGAATTAATCTCAAAACTATTTCAAATTTCTAATATAAATTGACTTCAAATTAGATGTTAATTTATTATTAAAATACTAAATTTCATTTCTTGAATAGAATGTAAAATAAATTTAATTATTTTTTCCAAATAGAAATCAAAGATGAAATTCGCTACTTTTATTGTTTTTATACTACCAAAATTAGTTTAAAATATATCTAATAAATATTTTAATGGATAATATAAATTATTTTATAATTAATATTTGTGAGACATTTATAATTATAAAAATCATTCCATATTAGTTTAACACTCTATTTATTATTAATTTTATGTTTTAGAAATTAATTAATTTGTTTCATTTAAAATGTATCCCCAATATTATGATTCTATTTTAATGCTTTCTAATTCCATCTATTATAAAATCTCCATTATTTCTTTAAATTATTAGTTTTTATCATTTTCATATCTATTTCTTTCTTTTAATGCCAATATTTTATTAATTAATACAATTAATTCTGTTAACTATTTTATTTCTTTAACAATATCACTTATTTCTTATTCAACTTATTTTTTAGAATCTTCTGGCGATTTTTATTTAATCATATTTTTAAAAGAAACCTTTCCCTAATTCAACTTTTCCAATTGTTTTTCCAATTCAATAATTTTATTTTCTAAACTTTTAACTTTATTCTCTAAATTAATCTTATCATTAATTTATTTTAATACAATCTTAATAATATATAATAAATTCTTACTTTACAATCCTTAGATTCTAATCTAATTAAATCTAACAAGATTTCTATATTATTTTAATTAAAAACTTATTTTTCTTAATATGTTTCCATTAATTCTTATTTAATTCTGTTAAAAATTAGCATTGATGCATCTGAATTTACAAATGAAGAAACAAATAAATTTTCAAAGTTTATTAATCTTGTTTTGATTATTTCTTCTAGACAATTGTTGTAATTCCTACCTGATTAAACACTATCTTTAATTATCTTTTTTATGTTTTTTAATTTAATACTATAATTTCTTACTTAATCTGCAAAATTGTCAATCTCCTTAAGTGTGCTTGCATCAATCTCAACCTTTACATTAAATTATATATTAATACATTTAATATATCTGTAAATAGAGTTTAGTATTTTTCAAGAAGATCTTAGGTAGAAGGTGATTTAATAGATTCTAATTTTTTATAAATTTTCTCATCTTTTGATCTTAAAAATATCTGTGACACTTCTTCTGTCTAAAATAGATGAGGCAATTAGCTCAATTTTTAGCAAAAGGCATGTAAGAATTTTTTTCTATCATTGATTGTCTTTACATCATTTCCATTAAAAAGTTTCTTACCAGGTAAACTTGGGACATAGCATCCTGGCCATTAAATAACCAGAATATTTCTTAAAGCCACAAAATCCTTGAATCTTCGCTGTACTTCAAAATTTCCTTGTTTGTCAGATCCTTTTATTGTGTAATATGTTTGTTTTGAAAATAGTGATTAAGAAGTAGTTTGGAACTCAACTACATCAATCACATTTTAAATCATAATAATAATAAATTATATTTAACTAACAAAAATATTAGATGAAATAGAAGGTTTCATAAATATCTCCAGATAAATTATATGCTAGTTTATTAAAAAGGAAAAATGAATAAGAATAATAAGCTCGTTTAAAATCACCTATAGTAACAACAAATAAGTAAAGATGTGATTGTTATAAAAAATTAGATATTTAGTTTCCAGTAACAGAAATGGTGGAGGAACTTCAAAAATAGAAGCAAAAAAGTCAAGGCCTGCAAGTGGAAAAGATTTAAAGGATGTGAGCAGTGTTTTATTAAAGAAAACTCATGCTCGTTAAAATAGCAAATTAATTGAAACAAAGGAGAACTCATAGAATCTATCAACAAGTGCTCTTTCTTTATTACTTAAAATTAAATAAGATAAATGTGAAAATAAACAATCTTAAATTTAATAACCAAAAGATCTTTATAACTAATAAACTATTCAGAAAAAATATTAAAAATTAATGGAAATGACGAAATAATAATAATAGTTAATACTAAAACCAAAATTATTTAAGGGGCCACGTTCGATCAGCAATCCAGACATTTCTACAATGTAATTGTAAATAGTAAAAGCAAATGGATAAAGTGCTGCAGGTATGTTATATAATGGATAAACTAAAACAAATCAAGATATATACAAGTTAATTTAAAGATTTTGTAACAGAGAAAACGATTGGTATATTCAAGTTTCTGATGGACATGGTACAAACGGTCATTAAGTAGCATAATTTTTAAGGGAAGTTCTACCTCAATTTATTGAATAAGGAGTTGTTCATTTGACATCATGTTATGAAAGAGATAAGTATATAATTAAAATTTAAATTTAGATAAATTAATTTAGTACTCAAGAATTGTTTTTTGTAAACTAATGATGAATTAATGGATAGTGGAATTGATATTACATACTCTGGAGCAACAACTGTAGTTGTTTTATCTTTTGATAATGTGTTATATTGTGCAAATATTGGAGATAGTAGAGCTATTATAGGAAGATTTGATAATAAATTGTCTGTGATAGAATTATCAAAAGATCATAAACCAGATTGTTTTTTGGAATAAGCTAGAATTTTATAAAGAGGAGGGAGAGTATAGGCTTATAGTGATGAAGAAGGGAATCCTATAGGACCAGCAAGAGTTTGGAAATAGGATGAAGATGTGCCAGGATTGGCAATGTCAAGAAGTTTTGGGGATTATATAGCTAGTTAAGTTGGAGTAATTTAAGAACCTGAAATTATTAAGCATTCTCTATTGCCATGTGATAAATTTATAGTTGTAGCTTCAGATGGAATTTGGGAGTATATATATTATTATTATGAATTAGATTTCTATCAAATGAATAAGTTATTGAGACTGTTTATGAATATTACAAAAGAGATGATAGTTAAGGAGCTTGTTAAAAATTGGTTTAATTAGCAAGGGATGCTTGGCAAAGAGAGGATGAAGTCATAGACGATATTACAATTGTAGTTGCCTTTATTAAATGATCTTTATTTTCTCTCTAAATAAACTGAATTAGCTAGGGAATATTAATATTTTATAAATGGATTATGATTCTCTTTATTTATTATTGCCTAAAGAACCCAAGAAATGGCAAGTGTCTGATGTTGTTATTTGGCTCTAATTCATTGGACTAGGTTAGATGGAGGACAAGTTTGGTATTTTTGTATCCAAAATTCTATAATAGTGAATTGTTCAATCGATGGCTCCATTCTAGAAGAAATAACAGAGAACGATTTGGAAGAAGAATTGGGAATCAATTAGAAAATAATCAAAAAAAAGTTAATGAATTGTAACCATTATCTAATTGGTAGGGATAACAACAGGATTGAAGGAATATAGCATATATTTAAGTTAAATCAAGATAAATACCATTAAAAAATAGCCAAATGAAGAATTCACTCTATAAAAGAATGTAAATGCTTGTTAAGACAAATAATGCTAATCAATTATTAATCAATATGATGAGTTATATAGTTCTTAGAATAAAGTAACCAATTTAATTGAAAATCAACTCATCCTATAACCTTTAGAGAGTTAATAAAACAATTTCTATTGTGTCAAATAGGTTGGGGCAAAGATTGGAAGACATTCAAGTAATCAAATTCTTATTTTGGAAGAAAATATTAGTAGATTTCATGCTGAGATTACTTACCAAGATTCCAAGGTATATATATTAATAATGGTTATTTATAGTTTTATATTAAAGATATAGGAAGCACTACAGGAACATATATAAAAATTTAAAAACGAATGAATCTCTTCTTAGATATGCTCATTGAACTTGGTAGTAATTTGTTTTAAGTTACTCAACTTGAAGAGGTCTCCAATGGCATTCAACTTGGACTCCTTGTTCTTGAAGGACCAAACAGCGAAGAACAAATTAGTTTTCATCTTAATCAAGACAAAACTTCAGTCAATTTTGGTAGGAAGGCTAATGCCGATATTGCATTTCCTGAAGATCATCATCTTTCAAATTTGCATGCTAAATTTTATTTAGTTGACAAAAATGTAACTATAGAAGATCATTCCTCTACTAATGGGTATATTTAAATTTATTAATTGTTTTTAGCACTTGGTTAAGACTATCTGCTGATGGACAACCCAGTTCAATTTATCCACTTACCTTAGATGATGAAATGACTGTCATCAGGATTGGAACAGTTAATTAATATCTTTGCCAATTAGATAAATTCAGTATAAATTATAATGAATACAATTTTTGTACATTGTGTCATGAAAATGAACGAGATGCACTTTGTCTTCCTTGTAAGCATAATTCTACTTGTTTCAAATGTAGTAAAAATTTGTAATTATGTCCAATTTGCAAAATGAAGATCTCATAGCAAATTAGAATTTACAAAAATTGATTAAATATTAATTGTTAATATTGATAGTTTGTTTTTTATATTCCTTCATTTATATGAAGAGATAAATCCCTAAGTTATCTAAATAAATATAATAAATTAGCAAACTCTATTTTACTTTTTATTAACATCTACTTATTAATTGTAATAGATTAATAAACTATATTAACTTAACATGAATGATTTATATTTTTCATCATATTATACTCTTAATTATTTATATAGTAATAGTTAATAAATATTTAATAGAATCAATTTTATTATGGATAAACTTGATGTAAATACTTTAATTCTAAGTCTTTATTATTTAATTTTAATATGAGTAATTAATAAAATAATAATCTCCATCCTCTTTATATAGAACAATAATAATGGCTAGCTTAATTTAAATAACCTCACCCTTAAAATTTTTAATATTAACAATCTCAATAATAATAATAACAATCGTATGGCACTCCACATTTTGCATAACTTTAAAGCATGGGGTTTTGTGATCATAAGAAAAATTATAGATTGCTAAAGCGATACAATTGGAATGTTGATCAAGTTGTCTAATCATTAAATGATTAAAATCAAGCAAGATAGCAATATATCGAATTGAATATCATTTAAATCATATCCAATACAAAAATATTATACATTGATTGTAATAATATTAAGTATGCTTGTCATTAATGGAATCAATTTAGAGGCTAACCTAAAAAGCAAATCAAAAATGTATTAAAAATCATATTGGTTTGGATTTAAATGACTGAATAATAATTAGATGAAGTTCATTTAATATGGGATGTTTACAAAATGAATAAAATTGAAAAAATAAGATAAAAATTATCTAAATATGAACCTTTCAAATATTTTCATGAATTAAGATAGTAAGATAAAATAACAACATTTAAAATTCTAAATAATTAAAAATTTATAAATTTTAGCATTTAGTCAGCATATCCAGAAATAGCTGATGATTTAATAGTTAAATTATGTATTGGTTAAAATAATAACTAAACCTCAGTTGTCACAAGTGATAAAGGTTTGAGGACAAGACTATAAGAGATAGGAGTAACATAATTTATTGGTAATGGTAGATGGTGGAAATTAAAAGAAGAATTGATATAATAATCATAATAGTAATAATAATAATAATAGTAGTAATAATTATAATAATAGTAGTAATAATTATAATAATAATAGTAATAATCATAATAATAATAGTAATAAGAATAATAACAATAATAACAATAATAATAATAATAATAATAATAATAATAATAATAATAATAATAATAATAATAATAATAATAATAATAATAATAATAATAATAATAATAATAATAATAGAAATAATTATAATAATAATAAGAATAATAATAATAGTAAATATTCAATAATGATTTCTTAGAATGAGTAATTTTTGATTATATATATTTAGAATATTGTATTTATTATATAGAATTACAGATTTGTACAACATTAATAATATAATATATCAATTTTATTTGTTGTTGTTATCTCCTCCTTCTTAATTTTATTATTCTCCAGTTTGCTCAGAAGATTGTTATTATTATTGCTCACTAGCTCCTCCAGTATTTCGATACCTAAAATTATAAATTAAATATTGATACATGGCTTATCCAATCTTCATGGCTGCATTTTTAACACCTTCAACTGCATCCTTAAGTCTTTGTACATCATTTGCTGTAAGATTTTCAGTTAATAAAACTCTTAAATTTTAGATTGCACTTTCAATTTCTTAAACTTCATTTGGTTATAATTTGCTCTTATGTTCATTGAGAGATTTTTCAGTATTGAAAATAGCACCATCAGCTTCATTCTTTAAATCAACAAGTTCCTAAGAAATAGAATAAAATGCTTACTCTTCTCTTTTTATCTTCATCCTTATATTTTTCAGCTTTATTAATCATATCTTAGATTTCAGCTTCACTTAAACCACCTGATGATTAAATTGTGATTGAATGATCTTTTCCAGTAGCCTTATCTTTAGCAGACACATGAACAATACCATTGGCATCAATATCAAAAGTCACATCAATTTAAGGAACTCCTCTTGGAGCAGGTGGAATACCAGATAAATCGAATTATCCTAATAATTTGTTATCAGCAGCCATTTCTCTTTCACCTTAGAAAACTCTAATAGAAACAACAGTTTGGTTGTCACTAGCAGTTGAATAAGTTTGACTTTTTTTAGTAGGAATAGTAGTATTTCTAGGAATCATTTTAGTGAAAACTCCTCCAAGAGTTTCAATACCTAAAGAGAGTGGAGTTACATCCAATAATAATAATTCTTTAACATCACCTTTTAATACACCACCTTGAATAGCAGCTCCAATAGAGACTGCTTCATCTGGATTGACTGATTTATTGGGTGGTTTATTAAAGAGATCTTAAACTAATTTTTATACTTTAGGCATTCTACTCATACCACCAACTAAAATAACTTCATCTATTTTGCTTTTATCTAATCCTGAATCTTTAATACAATTTTCAGTTGGTTTAATAGTTTTTTTGAGAAAATCTTCAGTCAGAGATTCAAGTTTAGCTCTGGTGAGTTTGAGATTACAATGTTTAGGTCCTGAAGCATCAGCAGTTAAATAAGGTAAATTAATATCTGTTTGAGTAGTTGATGACAATTCAATTTTAGCTTTTTCAGCAGCTTCTCTTACTCTTTAGACAGCCATTTTATCTTTGGAAATATCAACACCAGATTGTGCTTTGAATTCTGAACTAATCCAATTAGAAAGTATTGAATCAACATCTTCACCTCCACAACTTGTATCACCATTGGTAGCTTTGACTTCAAATACACCAGCATTGATTTCCAATATAGAAATATCAAATGTACCACCTCCCAAATCATAAACTGCTATAATCTTATTGTCTTTCTTTTCTAAACCAAAAGCCAAAGCTGCAGCTGTTGGTTCATTGATAATTCTTAGAACATCTAATCCAGCAATTTTACCAGCATCTTTTGTTGCTTATCTTTATGAATCATTGAAATAAGCTGGTACTGTTACGACTGCCTTTGATTAAGGTTTACCAATATAAGCATCTGCAGTTTCCTTCATTTTCATTAAGACAAAAGCTCCAATTTATGATGGAGAATAGGTTTAACCACCTTGAGAAATATATTATGATATTACTCTTCAAACTAACCCAAGCATCACCATTTTAAGCTCTGATAACAGAGTAACTCAAATGTTTAATATCTTTTTGAACATTTGGATCATCATATCTTCTACCAATCAATCTTTTTGTGGCATAAACAGTGTTTTCTGGATTGGTTACAGCTTGTCTTTTAGCTGGTGCTCCAACTATTCTTTATCCATCAGCAGTAAAGGCAACTACTGAGGGAGTAGTACGCATACCCTCTGCATTTTCAATAACCTTTGGTGTACCAGCTAATTAAGAATTAGAACTATAGATACCTTCCATTATGGATACACATGAGTTAGTTGTTCCCAAATCTATACCAATGACATATTCTCCTTTCATTACCTTGCTACTGAATGCATTCACAGTGTGTTAGTTCACTTTTAATGATGGTCTGAATAATTTGCTGAGCATTTAATTACCTCAAATTAATTTTTAATTCTAATGAAATATAACTATTACTTTTATACTAAAAATTAAAATTTATTTCTAGAAATATCCATTAATAATTATTATAATATTAAATCAGACTTTGATTTTGCTAAAGTCAACACTCTTGACTAAACTGAATGCTTCTTCAGTCACTTGAATATCTCTGATTAATTTATTCTTTAAATCAGTATAAATTTAAGTGTCATCAGCATATTGTTCATTCTCCAAATCAAGTAAGGCTTAAGCAGTATTTCTGTCAGATTATCTTTAAGCTTGGAATGATAAGAATTATTCAATTTTTTCTATATTAATATTATAAATATAGAATTACCTTAAGTAGCATTCAAATCAATTGTAATTTTAGTAATTTATCTTTAGAATTCAGCATATTCAGCATCTAATTATTCAATTCTATCTTCATAATCTTGTACATCTTAAGCTTCTTAAGCTGTAGCTGCATTAATAGCATCAACTACTGCATTTCTGAATTCATTCAATTTGTCAACGATTTGTTTGATGATTCCTTAATCTGAGAAGTTTTATTCTGAAGCCAATGTAATTAAAGCCTTAATTAAAGTTTAGTGTTATGAATGTGGTTTAATTCTGGCTTCAATCTTTCTCAAATTGTTTTAGAACTTTTGAATCTAAACCAATGATGGATTGGTTAATGTGCTCAACAAATTTAATGCATCATCAGTGGCACCAACAGCATCATTGAATTCAGCAATTTAAGCTTCAAATGCTTCATGTTCTTATTCTCTAATCAAAGTTTCTTCATCTACAGTTTTTCTATTGAATTCTTAATAATCAATAATTTATTAGATTTTTCCTTTAAGTTATTCTCTTCTTGGATAAAGTAAATTCTCTAATGTATCAGCACTTCTTTAGATATCTTTATTTAAATATAAATATCATACCAATATCAGCATCTTAAACTTCTTATGTATATTATAATGACAATGAGTTGTGTTCATTTGTTCTAACTCCATAATTATATTCAACTTCATCTAATTCATCTTACATTTATTAAATCATTTCTTCAATTGCTCCTACTAAGTCTTATAAAACTCCTCCTGTATGTGCATGTAATTCAGCCAATTATAAAATTGTTTATCCCCAATTAGTTTTCATTAAGGCATCAACATGTTTTTAGGCTTATCTATTCAAGTCAGTTGAAACTGCATTGAGTGAAACAGCTAAAATAAGCAATATGGCAATCTTCATTAATTTAATTATTGTTATACTCTTTCATCAATCAACTTAATCAGTTTAAATCAACTATCCGTTTTCATATAGAAACGATTATTATTAAATATATAATTTATAATGATTAACACAAATAATATTCAATTTCTTATAAATAATCTTTCACAATAACTATTCATGCTCCTCATCTAAATTTTATTTTATAGGTGAGGCTACTCTTGAGGAATTTGTGAACATTTCTGTATATATCCTCAATTATTTTTCTTCTTCAATTAAATGTTATTCTTTGATATCTAAGTATTAACTCTTTTTAATCTTAGATAATTTATCAAAATCATCTTAACTCAAAGTAGATGGTCTTATTGACATAAAGCTTAAAATATATATTATAAAACTTACAGATAAAATGACGACATGAAATTGTAGATAGATATTATTATGATGAAAATAACTTACGAAGATAGACTTCCTGTTTTTAAACCTTATTTGACAACAAAATAAGCTTATAAGGCTGTTTAAGGCATGTCTTCAAGCATAAACTACATAAAATATGCTTTAATTGGATTACTCATACTCCTACCTGCTTAATCTGGTATAAGAGTTCTAGTTAACCATATATTAGGAATTACGGAAATATTATATGGTGCTACTTTATCTAATTATTAACTCAGAGCTTGGTTTCTTCCTAAAAATGCTATCTAATATATATCATTTATAAATTTAGTTGATATAATTTTTGCTGTTGTTTCTGTTTAAGTTAATCTTATATAGAACAGATATAAAAACTAAAGTATATAAATTCCTTAAGTGACTGATGTGATAAGTAAAGTTAAAATAAAAAGTATACTTTCATCACAATAAAAACAAGTTAAGATAAACACAACGTCATTAAATAGATCAAATTTATATAATTATGAAAACGCTAAGTTTAAAAGAACCATGAATATTTGTAAGAATTTTGATTCTACTATTTTCTTCTATTGCACTTAAAAAGCCTTTTAAACATCCATGTATGTTTTTTTAGCTCTATCAAATAATTATGGAGCTATTTAATTTTTTTTGACATCTTATCCTTAATTGGCTATTTGTTCTCTTTTAAATTCTGCTTCTTCGTCAACCTTTTCTAATTTTATATCTAATTTTTCAATATGATTAGGTATTTATAATTAAAACTAATAAAATAGAAATGCTTCAATTAATGCAGAAAAAGCAGCAAAACCATAATAAACATAATTTGCTTCTTAACTAGTTCCTGCTACACAATAATAAGCCTTATCCTCTTTACTTGTATCTCCATTGTAGTAATGTGTAAAAAAGTATGGGGAAATTAAAGTAACTACCCAAAACAGAAGGTTATTAAAAGCAATCAAAAAGAAGAACATCTTTCTATTTGATAAATAAGTGTTTAAATTTTAAATTTCATCATCAAATTCAAATTTTTATGCTTTAGAAACAAAAAAATTAAAGAATGAGTAAAACATCTTTTTCATCTTATTAGAAAAAAGATTTTTGTCTTAATAGCTATAAGCAGTTTCTCTGAGAGCGTAACCTATACCAGTATTTAAGAATGAATCAAAACTATAATTAACAATTGAATATTGGAAATAGTGAGTATCATAAAGTATTGAATACAATCCTTTAACAGCAGGTAAACTTAATCCTCCTTGTATTCTTACAGATTTTGGAGGTATAATTCTAACTAGCTAGATTATGTCTTTCTCTGTATATCCTTATCTAAACATTTCCTCACAAAGATTATCATTTAAAGAATATTCAATCTATATTTAATCTATTGATGATCTCCAAGTTTTAATTGATTTCCATATTTTTATAATATCATATTAATCAATCATCTCTAAATGAGAAAATTCACTTTAAATGAAATTAAGTTTGTATATAATACTCTCTCTACTTTTAAAAAATTTTAAAGTATCACTTTAAAAGACAATTTAATATGGAAAAGGCTTTCCTGGTCTTTCTCTACAATATCTGAAAATAGATGTAAATTCTTTTAATGTATTTAGACTAAAATAGAGTTATGGATTTTTTATTTAATTTTATTTGAACCATGCATTCATCTTTTTCAAATAATGTTCACAAAAATCTAGATGATATGTTGAAATTTTAACATCTTCAAATTCTTTCCATTTATTTGTCTCTTTAAATTCAGGATATTGATAAAATAATTTTTAATATGTAAGAACTTTTTCTCCAAATTCTTCAGGGATTCCATCATGAATTCCAAATTTACAACTTTCATAATCAATAGTCACAGGTAAATGAGGAGGGGGTTAATAATCAGGAGGAGGTATTGATAAAAATGGTTGGAGCATATCCTTTAAGGTAACATTGTAACAAAGAAACATTTACATTGGTAATTTTTTATTTGGGGTTCTATCTACTCGTTATTTAAATGAATAATAAATGACATCAAGTTTCTCCTAAGAATCCAACATTGTACTAATCATATTGAGCTCTATTAAATCTACTTTAGGGTGTAAAAAGAAATTATCGAAAATATTCTTCCATCCACTTTTAGTTAAAGAATTATTTTATTAGAAATTTATCTTCTTAACTGGCAATTTAAAATTCTTTGGTTTTCGATTTAAGTAATTTAATGCATTTTCTACAATATATTCAGTAATTAAATCATTAATAGCCATAAAGTTAATATTGAAGGTTTCTAAATTAGGCATCAAATCTGAGAAAACAGAAAAGTTAAGGAAATCAGACCATATTTATTTCTCTGAAACAAATTCATTTCGAGAAACATCCATATATTTCATAGGGTATTAATTTTAATATTACCTATTGTGTTTTTATTAAAATTTCAACCAATTCTAGCCATTTGTATAAACAGATTTACAATTTGCATTATTAAAATTTGTTACTTGCATTTACAGCCTTTCTAGATTTATATATTCAAAAAAATATAAATCCTTCAACAATAAATCATGTCCTTCGTCTGCAATATATAATGAGTAATAAAATACGATGATTTTTAGTTTTAATTAACAAGTACTTTGTCTATTCTATGCCTCTATATCTTCTCTAAATTTTTAAGCAGGTTTAGTAAAGGCTTTAACACTTGGAACTTTAAAATGTAATTAAAACAATAGGAGTTCTTCACAATTACTCTCTTCATTATAAATAAATTTTTCAGCTAGCAATGTCAAACCTTTTTCATTTAATTAAGTTTAAGAGTTATATAATAATCCCATGTCTAATTTGAGTTATTTTATTTAATTTATTTAATTTAAAGTAGGTAAATTAGTTAAGACCTCATGATCTCTTAAGCTAATGCCACTGAATCCTATTTTATCATTAAATAGAAAATTATCGAGAAAAGATGGCAATCCTTCACCTTTAATTTTTTTTACATTCAATATACTATCTTATCTTAACTAAAATTCTTATTTAGAGTTTTAAAAAAAATTCTCAATTTCTTCTTTATTATCTAAAACCAAATCATCCAATTTTAATTATTTCATACTTTTAAGTGTTAAAAATATGAAATTCAAAAATTTAGAATCAACTTTTATTTATCCTATTAAATTAAGCTCTTCTAAATATAACTCAGAACTTTTATTTTATATTCTGCTTTCAATCATTTTTTCTAAAAGTTTATTCATATCTTTGTTTTTTGTGATATCTAATTTTTTTAATTTGCTGTTGAATTGAAATAATAATTCTAAAATTTATAAATGAATCTATAACTATTCTTCCTCATCATTAACTGAAATAATATAATGTTCTAAAGGAATACTTTATTGATTGAACATAAGCTCTTAAAAATAAGCAGGTGAAAATAAAATTTCTTTGCTCAATTATAGCACTTTTATAGGTAGAACACTTCCTAAAATTACTTTTTCAAAAAATTAAAATGTTTCTCCTTCAGTTAATTTTTCTTTGAGATTCAACTTTAAAGTCTCCAATACATATTCAGTTCTATTAGGCAATTAATTTATGATCTATGAAACAATACCTTGATTGTCAAATCCAGATAATTCTAGATGTTTTAATTAAACATGAGTTGAACAAATAAATGTTTTTATAAATAATTTGATATCATTCTCATTTGCAGTTTTAACATTAAAATCTATTTTATTAATTTTACTTTTAAAATCTTTTACATTATTTTTATAACAATTATTTACAAGTATTTGTATCAATTACTGAGCTTTTTAGACATTAGACATAAACATACTTAAGTCAACATTTTAAAGTTTTATGGTCTCAACTTGGCTTTCAACATTAATTATTAAACCAACTATAATATTGTAATAGAGTTTATCTTTTTTCTCCTTTTAAGTAATAGTATTAAATTCAAGATTAATTGAAATATCAAGCAGATTTGAAGGAAATTATGGTTTAAATATTTAAAAATTATTGATTATTTTTTCTTTAACTTAAAGTTCAGTTTTTTAAACAGATTCTGAATTAGAATTAATCATTTTTTCAATTCTATCTTCTTTTTATTATAAATCTTCATTTTCTATTAGTTAATTTTCTTTTGGATGATTTAACACATTTTTAGAATTAATTTCATCTTCATTTTCTTCATTATCACTTTGTATAATAAAAAGATCCTTCTTTTTATTTTGATCATCATTCTAATTTTACTCAAGTTAAATTTGAGCTTTTTATTCCATTAACTTATTAAAAAAATCTATCCATGCAGCTTCACCAATATTAGGGTTACCTTAAAGGTTTATTGATCTCAAATTATAATATCTCCTAAATGATGTTGCAATACTCTTAATTTTTTTTATCTGATTAGATAAAATATTCAATAAATTATCATTCAGACTACAACTATTTAAAGTTATATGCTTAACTTATTATCTATCTTTATTAAAAATCACTTCATCTAAAAACCATTAAAATTATTGTTCTTCTAAATTAATTTTCTCTAATACAAAAGTTTCAATTGAAACAAGATTGAATTTTTGATAATTAGGGTTTTTTTTAAATATTTCTTATGTATCCTAAATAGATTTATTTAACCCATCGCATGATTTAAATGTCAATTCATTTAAAGTGCTGAGAATTAAGAAAGGAGTTAAAATATCCTTATCTGTTTTACATTCGATAAGAGTTAATTTTTTCAAATCAAATATTCCTTTCAGAATTAAGTCCTATTGTTTTTCATCTTATTAATTGTCATATTATAACAATTGTTCTGAAGTATCCTAAATCTGCTCTAAATTATCTTTTAATTATTAATCAATTAAAGACTTTGTTGCTTCATTCAAAGCTTTTAAGAAATTCTCATCTATATTAATCTTATGGAAAACTAAATCTTAAATTTTAATTTGAGTATTAAATATTATTTGTTGTAAAATAATATTCCATGGTTTTTAAGTAGTAATTGTAATTTCGCTTAGATATAAATATTTTAAACTTTCAAAAATATTATGATTTTTCTTCTTCTAATTATCAGTTGGGTTTATTTATTTGTCATTATTTATAGGTTTATCTTAAGAATTTTCATTAAGATTATCATTTTAATTGTTCTATTATTGATTTTAGTTTAAAATTGATTATTCTTATAAAATCTATGTAATTTATTCAGCAAGCATTTCAAATTTAAAAGTTCCTAAACTTAATTTCTCTATTCTTTAAAACTTTGAAAAAATGACATATTTAGTAAAATTAATTTAAGCCGAATCTTCATTTATTGACTCTAAATGTAATTCTTTTATTGAAAGTTAATATTATTCTTGATCTTTGCTATCGACAATTTATTAAAAAGTTTATTTATTCTCATCCTTTTATTCAAATTGCAACTTTTATAAAACTAACTTTTTCAATCTAATTTAATCATGATACACAAATATTTCTAAGAATTAAAATATTTCAAAAGTCATATCGGACAAATCAATAAATTAAAGTGAAGTTAAACTATGAATAAAACTAGAAGGTTATTTTTAGAGATAAGCTATTGTAGCATCTTTATAAGCTGAAAAGCTATCAGACATACCCTCATTTTCAATAACTAATTCTTCCAATTTGAAATGATCAGTAAGAATTAAGCATTTAAATAATTCTAAACGAAAGTCACAAGTTGTTTCTTAAAATTTTAATTTTTTTAAAGTGTATTAAACATTTTTCATTGATTCATCTCCACTTTCTATTTTCTTATATATTTCCTCACAAGTTTACAAAATTCCTTCTTCTCTTCCAGTTTATCTAAAACATTTCACCAATTCAAAATTTTATATTTCTAAAATGTCCCCTTTTTTCGTAAAAAAGAATTCATAAAAAAACTTTTTAATATACTATGGTTCCATTCTATATGTTTAATTTGGCATAATCATAGTTTTTATAGGTAATTTGTAATCTTTGAGCAATGGATTTTTTGATTACTCAATTTAAATCCTTTCCTTAAATTTTATCAATGTGTTTGACCAAGCCTCTAATCTACCTATATCGCAATTTTAGATATCTATAAAAATAAATTAATAATAAGTAATACATAATAATTTAATATTGGTATGCTCAGTAAATACCACACTTTCAAGAAACTTTTCTACTAGATCATGTCTATTATAGTTTTCAACTGAGGATAAATTTAGTTTCTTAAAGTTATGTTTAATTAATTTGCCATCTAAGAATAAAAAATGTACTTACTTTTAATACTTAATTATTTTAAATAATCAGTTCTAATTTTAACAGCTTCAGCTAAAAAACTCAATTTATATAATGTGCTTAATTGTTAAATTAAGACACTATCGAAAATGATCTCTTAACAATGCAAAAATATTTCATTTGCCAAAATTCCAAATGTCTTCTCTAATATTGAACTATTTTTGGATATGTCAAATAAATTGACTCTTAATTTATCATATCTATCACCAACTAAAGAGGTTACTATAGTTGAGTAATCTAATAATTTTTAGGATTAAATTTTTAATTCAAGTAAACCTTTTGCAGTAGATAAGTGTTGGCAAGTCTATTAGAAACTATTTAGAGTTCCAAGATAATTATCTGAGATATTTAACCCACAAATTTATTCCAAATTGTCTAAATCATATGTCAATTAAATTAAATGTTCGAAACCTTAATAATTCTTTTCGGTAAAGCAATTTTATAAATCAAAATAATAAAAGCATGTTTAATCAATCTTATCTCGCGCTTATTGTATGATATTATTCTTTTCTTAATTTGTCCACATTTTTTCTAGTTTTATAATTGCAATAGATTTTGAATCTTTATTCATCAACAATTCATATTCATAATATTCATTCTTATCATTTCTTTCTTTTAAATATACTTTAAGTTATTTTAGTAATTATCCTTTATAAATTCCTGGATTACTGATTATATAGAGCTAAATAAATTATATAGAAATACTCTCTTAAGATCAATATCTCTTTCAAAGAAGTAATAAATGAATTCTTCGAAATCTTCATCATCAATTTCATTTTGCTAAAACTCAAGAGTCAACTTTTTTGGTTAGAGCCAAGCAAGCCATTATCTTAATATAATCAAATGCTCTTTATCCATCTATGTGTCTACTATTGTTAACTCTCTTAAAGGATATAAAACTCTTAGTTTTGTTTCTATCATTATCAGATGTTCAACTTTAAAAGTACCTTTAAATCCTTTGAACCCTAATTTCCGATCCCATCCATTTTTCTTTAGCATCAACTAAAATTATGATTGCAATTATAGATACAAAAAAATCATCTAATTAAGCTTAAATTGTTTTTGAAGGTTCAAATACAAATTTTCCCTTTATTTTTCTAAAGTTTAACCTCTTGTCTTTCTAAACATGGATTGATGTTCTTTTCTTCAAGCCTTAAACTCTAAATGCATTTTGTGCACCTTGGTTAATTATATTGAGCATAAATTAATAATCAATTAGAAAGATAAGTAAAAATAAACTAATATAGTGTAACTGTCACGTAATATAATTTATTCTGATTTCAACCGACAAATCAATTTATATTAAAAAGTTTTAAAAGATTTTATTTATGTTTTGACAGAATGGTTGTAAAACAATTCATTAACTCTATTTATTGTTGAAATATCAAATAAATCACCTATTAGTATATCCTGAGAACAAGAGTTAGTTCAATTATTCTTAAACTAATTATATACAGATCCAATTAGATTAAAGTATTTTATTGACATATTTCCATAAATTAATTAAAGTGGAATATTATCATGCATCTACAATATTGTATTTAAATTATATTTATTCAAATAATTTATCAATTTTAGTAAACTAATGAGAATCTATCATATTTTAAATTAAAGCATGATGATGAAATATTAAACAATATTGCTTTTATTTTTAAAGAAAAATGTCTGATTATTCTGAATAATACTTTTTAATTCTTTAAATTATTTTTTAAAATATCAACAATATATATCTTTATGTTCTATGTTTTTAGATAGATAAGAATCATACTAAGAGAGTTTAATATTTTATTTATTTTAAATTAATCATTTATTTAATTGTAATTAAAATATAAAATTCCTTACATGATCAAATTATTGATCTGAAAATAGAATTATCAATCAAATGAAGAAATTCATTTGATTGATAATTTTATTTTAACAATTCTAATATTAAGATAGCTTTGAAGTATTATTTCAATTAATCTTCAAATCTAAAATATTATTACTTTATTAAATACAATTTATGATTAAAAATAAACAATTTTTAATCATAATACCTCATTTTATATATTTTGATAAATTAATTTATGTTAAATTATCATCTTAAGATATAACAGTAATTACTACTAGTTATAATAAGTTTCATTTTAGTGTATGTAAATATTAAAATTATTGCTTAAATTATTAAATAAAAAAGCGAATATATAATTATATTAATAAATTGTGTTTTATTTTTGATTAATCTAATTAGCAACCAGAAATAAATTTAATTATTATTTTTGTTTGCTTTCCAAGAATAAAATTGAGATTTTATAAATAGTTTTTTTTGATAAAATACTATATGGAATTAGAATCCATTTCTTTTTATGTTATGAATCAAAATGCAAATTACTAAAATCAATCTAATTTTAATTTCCATATTTTTTTATGATTTGATAATTGAATTATATTTTCATTTCATTTTAAATATTTTCAAAAGCTAACTTAATTTTTCAACCTAATTCTGCTGATCTCTAAATTATTTGTTATAAATTATTAAAATTATATATATACTTAAAAATTTAGTTAAATGTTAATCATATTTATACAATTTTTACTTTAATCATAGTAATGATTTATACTTTAATCTCATTTTTTATACTACTCAATATACTTGAAGAGTATTTTTCAAGTTTTTATATTTAAAATAATTATTTTATTTTAAAAATCAAATTGTAAATTTATACCAAAACTTATCTTAAAAATTGGTAAAATAAAATTTTATCCAAAGGGACATTTGATAATTTTTTTTAACATATTCCTAACTATCATATAATATCTACTATCATTAATTAAATTCAACTTTTTTTAAGTGATTAAGCATACTCTATCCTTTTTTATTTAACTTCTGTGTATAATAGATAGAATGTAAAGAAATGATAAAATAATAAAAATAATCTATATATATGAAGGGAAAGTAAATAAATTAATATATCAGTAATTTATATTTATGATATATTAAAATAAATTTAAGGATTAGTTTATTTTTTATTTATTTAGAATATTGAATATAGTATTTTATTATTAAACTCTCAATTAAATAATATCAAACATTTATGAGTTGGTTACCAGTCATTATTTATACTTCCTTCTGCATTTATCAAACCTAATTTCTTAAACAAATTAAAATTAATTTAATCAATCTATTTAAGATTATTGTTTATTAAATGATAAAGAGAAACTAATTATTTTGTATTTAAGACCAGTGTATAATTCTATTTATATGTAACTTCGGCATATCCATACGCAGATAATTAATATATTTTTTTTTGTTCTTTAGGTAAATATTGTAATAATTAATTTGGAATATTTGAGATTATTTCAGCAGTCTAAGAAATAAATTATGGATAAGGTAAATATAAAGGTCTAATTGAATTTTAAGCTATTTTTAAATATTTCTCCAATTCTTTTAATTTATATTTATCCACTAATTTCTGATGATATTAAGACATCTTATTAATTTTAGCACTTTACAGAGATAAATTAAAATTAGATCTATAAGGGGAAACTAATTTAAACAATTTTTCCATCATTAGATTAACAAAATGATCAATTGATTAAATCATACATTTTGAGAAATAACCTATATTTTCATCTTGAGTTTCAAGTAAATTTTATAAGCAATCATGCTTTAATAAATATTCTTCTATTGTTTCATTTAATACAATTAGCATATGTTTTTCATTTTAATAGAAATTTTATAGATTATTTAGCTAAACTTTAAACTATTAAAAGAATTTATCAAAGTCTAAATCAAGATATTGTGAAAGAAATTCTTTATATTTAATTGCTAGTTAATAGAAGGAATTGATAGAATTATCTTTATCTTCTAGATTAGAAAGTTTTTACTTGAGTTTGTATTTGTATTTGTCTTCAATTTAAAGAAAAGTAAATAAATCAAGCAATTCTTAAGAATTTGTTTTAAAGTCTACAGTTTTAAGCTATTATTAAATAATGAAAAATTTCAAATTATAGATGATGTAATTCTCTGATTCAGGATGGAGTAATTTGATTTAATATTATTCATTCTAAATGAATTATATAATATTATCTTTTGGTATTCTTTAAGTTATTGAATCAAGGTATGGTGTAAGAAATCGTGATTTGAAATAGTTGTTGTTGATATCTATATTCAAAAATTAATGTCCTTATTTTAAACAGATATTTTAAGAGCCACAAGCTTAAAGGATATTTAAATATAATGAATTCTAAATGATTGGTTGATTATCAATTAAATTTTCTTTAATAATTTGAAATGCCTTAGTAAACAGTGACTATTAATTAATGAAAATACCAAGATAATACACAATATCAACTAGTATTTCCAATTATTCAGGAGAAATTGAATCATGACTCTGTATGTGTTTTCTTAGTATATCATAGTAAAACTCTTCTAATTCCAAATTTTTTTCAATATTCTACAAGAAGATCTAAGTGTGAAGCCTGGTGAGTAAGGATGGTTCAATAGTTTCCTTATTTACAAGTTTGTTGTAAATAAGTTAATACAAATCCTAAACTTAAGAAATCATAATTATATAAAAATCAATATTGCTTAATATTAAATTTCCAACAATCTCTAATTATTCCTGATCAAAACTTCAAATATATAAAGAATCCCTCTATATAATTTTTTATAGTTAAATACTAATATAGAATGAAATATACATAAACTGCATAACAAAGAGATTTTAAATGTTAATAGATAATATATTTGAGAGACTTTATTATATAATATTACTATATGTTTTATGTAACTATATAATCTATAAATTTTAAGATATTAAAGGTCTTATTATACTTTAGATCATATTATACATTTAAATAATAAAAAATATTATCAAGCATCATAAAATTCTTCTTTGTTTTCATCATAAACTTATGAAGATTTTGAAAATCTCTTAAGTATATATGAAACAAATGCCAAAAATAAAATTATAAAAACGATACCATTAACCTATTATTTTTAGAATTACTAAATACCAACAAAAATGTTTCTAAGAAGAAAAATAACACTGGAGCTTCTGTTTGACAATCATTAGGTGATTAATATATTCTTCCCCCATAAAATAATAACAAAAGTATATAGATTCCAAAACAAATATCCAAGAAGTTAAAAAAAAGATTAATTGCAGCATTTTTATATCTATGTTCATTTAAGCATATTACCTTGGAATTAAAGTAATAAGAATATAAGTTCCCCAAATAATTAATCCATAGAAAACTAGATGTACAAATAACTGAAGATTTTAATTGCATTTTTGTTCAATAAATTAAGTCTCAATAATTCCTGATGCTGATAGAAATATTAAAGTGTAAAAAAAATGTGCACCTTCACTTGCTTTTAATTATTTTTTTGCCTCTATTTCTTACATCTGTTATATTTTATTTATAATATACACTTTAACGATGAAATAAATAAATATAAACAAAGAATATTATTAATTGTTTGATTGGTAAATGTATATAGTTTTGGGCATATAATTAAAAATTCAATTATTCACTATTTGATTGTAATTGATAATTTGAGTTATTAAAATATAAATATATTCCATCAAACTTAAATATATTTTAATTTAGATTAATATTCTCTATGATTCGATTAAAATATTATTATATTTTTGGAGACTCATTATCTTAGATTGAAGCCAGACAAGAAGTAAATTAATTAAAAATATTTCTTTTTTAGTATTAAATAGATGATTTTATCAATAATTAAACCATGAGTAATTATTACAATAAGAGAACCCTGAAAAACAAAGATAAGAATAATAATAGAGTCGAAATGATTCTTTTAATATAATTAATGATCATCATTTATTTTTTCTTAATTTATTAGGTCCAGCTCTCTTATTTTTTGTTTAATTTTATTATTTCTAAATGAGAGCTAAATAAATACTTCAAGTTTTTCAAGAGCTTTTTTCTTGAATTCCTCAACTGATAATATTTTATCTCCTTCTATGTCATCATCCTCATGTTCATCTAAAATAATTTAATTTAAATTACCAAATTATGGTAATTCTGCTCTATTTTTATTTTAAAGATTCTTCTCATTCATTTATGCTAATTATTATAATGAATTGATTTAGTTTTCTGATATTTTCTAATGAATTTATTAATAGTATTGCAATAATTTATTAGTTTTATTTTCTATTAATCCTAAATAAATCATCATGTTAGTATCAGTAACTCCATGAGATCCTGCTATTTCTGTTGCCATTTATTTATCACATTCAACTGTATTAAATAGTGTTTCTATCCAATTCTAAATAATAGAAAGAAATGAGATACTGTTAAACTATTAATGAGTTTAATAGATTCATTATATTTGAATTCGTATTATTCTGATTTCTATTCTGATCTTGATAATTTCTCCTCTAAATCTTTAAGATGTCTTTTTCTTAAAACATCTACATTAGAACCTTGACCTTCATATAATGATGCTTCATCTTTTAATTCTCCTATTTGTTTTTCTAGATCTTCAATTTCGTTGCTTAATTCATTGACATATTTAAACATTTAAAAATTCTATAATATAGAGTATAATTTTACTTTTTCTTCATTTTAAATAAAGATTTTGATTAATTCATCAAAAACTTTAATTTAGGTAGCTGCCTAAATTTTAGCAAAGTCTTCTTCATATTTCATTATTTATTCAACAATAGTTTAATTGACAGTCTTATCTCTAGTCAATTTATTAGTTTTTGGTTTAGTGAATTTATCAGGATCAACAACTTCTTATTAATCAATTTCTCTATTTTTTTCTGTTAATTTCATATAATCTAATGTTTTTTTATTTTTTTCCATAATTTAACTTAATTCTCTTAGATCTTTTTCAAAATCAGCAGATTCTCTTTTTGCTTATTATTTTAAACTTTAAATTAAATCATTTGCCTTATCTCTTTCTTCATAAGCTGTATTAGCAGTTTCAATAATATCTGCCATTTCCTATTATAATGTATATAATATACTTTTCTTTTTTCATGTAATTCCTTTTCCAATTTTTTATAAAGATTATCAAAAATAACTCTTTCTCTACGTAAACTATCAATTTATTATCTTAATTATTTATTGATAGCAATGGCTTCATTAAACTTTTGATTTGTTTTATCTAATCTATTTTCTAAAATTTTAATTTGTTTTTGTAAAGCACTTTCATTTTCTGCTCCTGCATTGTATCCACCTAAAGCATGTCTTTTTTCAATAATTTTCTTTTAAAAATCAGCAACATGTGTATCAATCTCTTCCTAAACTTTCTTCTCTTCATTAATTGCAACTTTCAAATCATCAATTATTGTATCAATATTAGGTCCTTTAGAATATGTAGTTTGATTTAATTATAATTTTTAGGAATTCATCTTGGCTATTAAGTCCTTTAGAATATAATTTTCATTCTTGAGCTTATCAATAATTCCTCTTTATTTTTTAATGTTTGCAACAGTTTCTTCAGCATATGCCTTTCTATCAGATTCTAAGTTTCTAAATTTCTTCTATTATTCTAATAATTAATCTTAAGTATTAATTTCTTTATCTGCAATTTGATGGTCTATACCTTGATTCTAATCCTGTTACATTTAATAAAAAATACTCTAATTTAAATTATTATATCAAAATTAAATTCTTTTCTGTAGAGATCAACTTTATAAACAAAAGGGATAAATAATAAGTAAATTGTAGATAAATATTATGATTCTTACAATAATTACTTATTGATTTCTATATTTTAATATATAATTTAAATTTTATGAATATTTCAAAAGGAAAACCTTAAGCTCAAAAGACAGGTTCTAATTTAAAATATTAAAATTAGGTGCTCCTAATTCTAGTATGAATTATGGTATGGGAATGTCTGGTATGGGAATGTCAGGTATGGGTATGTCAGGTATGGGTATGTCTGGAATGGGCATGTCTAATGGAATTTAAAGTGGTATGAATATGTCAGGAACTGGAGGGTTCTCAGGTATCAGTAACTAACAAAAATAATTTGGAATGTCAAGTAATGTTTCAGGTAGTATGGGATTCTCAAATAGCTCTGGTTTTAAATAACCATAATAGCAATAAAATCAAAAAAACAAGTTTGGTTAGCAATAAGGAATGGTGGGAATGAATAGTGTTTAATATGGAAATATGGGTTAGATGAATTAAATGTAAATGGGATAAATGAATTAAATGTAAATGTAAATGGCATAAAATTAAATGAAAAAAGGAATGGGATAGATGGGAATGGGATAAATGGGAATGGGATAAATGGGAATGGGATAGATGGGTATGGGTATGGGAATGGGAGGTTAAATTAATTATGAAGATGATGAAGACCAAGAATCAGTGCTATTAGAAGAAGAAATAGATGAACATTATAGACCTACTAACTAAGGTATTATTTTAACATACGAAACCTTTTAGAAATCAGAGAATATGCTTATTTTTTAGGGATGGAATTACCTGAAGATAATGATCTATTATATATAGCTAGAGAAGGATTGATGGCTCCATTACCTGAATCTTGGTAAAAATATAAATAAATTCAAGGAAACCATATTAAAATAGAAATAAGGAAATTTCATATCTAAATTTAGTCACAAATTAAAGATAAGAAGAGCATCCTTGTGATGAATATTATAAATAAATGTTTTAGAAAGAAAAATAAAAGAAAATTGAGAAAATGGCAAAAGATCAAGCTAAAATTGTTAAAGAATAGCTACTTGGTAAAGAAAAAGAACCAGAAATTGCTAGTATAAATTTATTTTATAATTAAGTTTAACCTATTGTTTAATCTGATGTTTTTAATAAGGATTAAGATCCATTATTAAAATAAACATAAGAAAAGAAGTTATAATAATATAGAGAATAAAAGAAGAAAGAATTTGAGGAATAAAAGAAGAAGATTGATAAAAAAATTGAATAATAGAAAAAAGAAGCTGATTAAGAATATGAAAAGTAATTAGCTAAATTAAAGGAATCAATAAAAGTTAATTCTTCAAAATAGAAATAAGAATTTGAAGAAAAGTTAAAAAAATTAAAAGAATAAGAGGAAGAATAGATGTTAGAATTAGAATAGTATGAAAGGGTTTCAAGAGCCAGTTTAGAAAAGACTCTTTAATCGAGATTAGAAATTGAGAAAAAAAATTTAAAATAATTAGAAGAGAAATAAATGGAAAAGATTGATGAAGAATATGAGGAATAATTTAAGAATTAAAAAAAAGATATTGAAACAAAATATGAAAAAGAATATTAATCATTAGTTGAATAAGAGAAATAATTAAGATTTGAAACAACTAATACTGTTTATGATGAAGAGAAAGAATTGGAAATATTGAAATAAAAATTTAAAGAAGAAGAGGATAAGAAATTTGAAGAATTAAAAAAAGCTAAATAAATTTAAATTGATGAATAAATTGAATAATTTAAAAGATAAGAATAAGAAAAAATAAATTAAGAATTAGCTATTTTAGAAGAAGAATTAGCTAAAGAAAAAAAAACAAAATAAACTTTTGATGAGAATTAAATTAGATAATAATATTAAAAAGAATTTGAGGATGAAGAATAAAGATTAAATGAAAATTTAAAATAAAAATTAGAAATAGAAAAAATGAAGATAAAAAAATAAATTAAAGAATAAGAATCAAAATAAAGAAAAGAAATTGATGATTAAATTAATAAAGAATTGAGAATTTTAGAATAATAATTTGAAGTTGAGAAGAAAAGAAAAGAAGAAGAATTTGAATTAGAAAAATAAAAAATAGAAGAAAAAGCTAAAGAGGAATTTTATAGATATAAGAAAAATTTTGAGGATTCTGCTTAATAATAAGAATTGTAAATTAGAGAATTTTTTGAATAGGATTAATTTTCAAAAAAATAAAAAGAATAAAGTTTATTAGAAAATATTGAATAATTAAAAAAGGAATTAAATATGGTTAAAAATGAACATAATAAATATAAATAAGAAGTAGAAGAATTATAAATTCAATTATAATAAACAAGTTAATCAATAGAATATGGATAAATAATCAATAAATAAAAATTTGAATTAAAATAATTAACATAATAAGAAAAATAATTATTAGAATAAATTGCATAAAAATAATAGAAAATTTAAGAAATTAAAAAGAATATCAATAATTTTAATTATAATAGTAAACTTTTTGGGGAAACAAATTTATCTTCTTTTGGTTAATTTGGTGGTTAAATAGATAATTTGAGAAATAAAATATCAAATAATAAATCTCCTTTTGAAATAGAAGCTGCAATTGCTCAATTAATGATTTAAATTAGATAATAGAAGGATCAATTGTTGGCAGATTAAAAAATGGTTTAAATGGATTTAGATAGATTAATGAAATCAAAATAGGAAAATTAAGATTCTTATTTAGAAAGTATGAAAAATACAGGAAAAGCTAAGTTAGAATAAATATAAGAAAAATTAAGATAATTAAGGTATTGTTATTATATATATATAGTAAAACTGAATAATGGGTGAAAGAGAATTAATCTGTTTTGAATCAATAATGACTTTATAGAATATTTAAGTAAATCATACTAATCTGAATATTATTTATTTTAATGATTAATCTCCTCTAAATGTTGCAACAATAAAGAAGTCCATTTTATGAGGAATTGTCCATTTATGAAGATGGAAGAAAAGTAATTTTTAATTTTAGAAGTAGATGTTAGAAAGATCACTAAGAGAAAAAGGAGGGATGGAGTACTATTTGATATCAAAAAAATTCATAAAATAATGGAAATATTATGTAGATTATGATGAGGAAATGGATGAATATGAAAAGGACACTCGATAAAAAGTTTTGAATTTAAATATGAATAGCCCGATAAAATCAATTCTGATTTAATTAACCATGAGAAATTGTTTAAGTACTTTCCTGAAGGTCATATTTATAATTCTAGCATTCGTTATTTGGAAAATGAATGGGATTATGAAATTGTAATTTATGTAATAGAAATATAGGTTTTGAAAGAAGTATATGAATATTTTAAAGCAAATTATTAATCAATTGAACCCTAAATAAGAGTAGGGTTTTATAATGATAATCTTAAAAGAAAATAGATATTCCCTAACTTAGCAAGAGTATGAATATTATTAATTTAAGTTTACTTTAATTTATTGGTCTCCTATAGATAATAAATTAAATACAGTAATAGCTTAAGTTGATTACAATTCTGAGATTAAGGCATGGACAAATTTACTTAGAGATACATTTTAAGAGTTATTCAAACCAAAAAAGATAAATAATGTTCGTATTTGGTGTCCACGACATAAAACATTTAAATAAGACTTATTAATTTAATAAATAATCAAAACCAAATAGGTAGATGGTGATATTTTGGATGATAATATGATGATATTTCAAATGTAAAGTTAAAGGAATAATTGTTTAATTCTTGATTTAGAAATGAACGATTGGTAGTTTACAAAGTTTAAAAAAACAGTTGAGTATGACAATGAACTATTGTTAGAAATAGCATTATAGGGTTGTGGTTAATTAGTGTGTGAATTTCCATAATGCAAATTAAATAATGGATTTTTAGAATTAGGTTTTGGAGTAGAAGATATCAAAGGAATTTGTTAAGTTTTAATTGAAAATGAAGAAGTCAAATGGGAATTAATGTGTTCAAAATCAAAAATTTTAGATAAAAATTTAATTCCATTTTAATAGAGGGATAACAAAATTGATATAGTTTAATACTTATTGAAAATATCTAATTCTTTAGAATTATTTGGATTTTCCTTTGTGGAAAATTTTAATAAGAATTAAGGAATATATTAGATTGACTAAGAAAACCCAGAAATTAATTCCCCATTAATTTAATTGACAGATAGCTTATTAAAATAATAAAAAGAAAACACATTACAAATAATTAAAAATTTATTCTCCAAAAAAGTTGTGGATATTGAACCACTAACAAATTTATATTAACTTAGAGCACTCTACTTGATTCTATAATTTAGAGGATGTCTTAATGTTATTCTAGAAGAAAAATCTTAAATTATATTGACTATAATTAGAAGGTTAAATTAATAGCATTTAAATTAATTATCAAAATGGCTTACTAAACTTGATAAATCTGAACTAATATAATTATAATAGATAATAAAATATTTGATTGAAGACCAAATCAAAATCCAATAAAATGCTCCCATTAGACCCCTATTAGAAATTGATGATATCTCAAGAATTAAAGGACTCTTTGAATTATATAGTTTGATTTATAAATCAAACCTAAGGAATCGTAGAATCAAAGCTTCTGACTTTATCATAAATTCCATATAACATTTTTACAAAGTCGATGCAGATAGAGAAGAATTCACATAGTTTTAATTTTTCAATTAAAAGATTTTGAGAAATTACTCTTTTACTTTTTGTCAATATGCTTGGTCTATGCCAATAGAATTTAAATCTAAGCTTCTCTATATCGAATGTAAAGTGAAGCAGTATGATTAAAGGAGAAGAACATATGGTCTTTTACCTTAATATGTATCCTTAACTATAGAAAGAGATAATATCATTGAATCTGCTATTAAATAGTTATAATAAACTTAGGTTTCCTTGAAGAATCCTCTAAAAGTTTAGTTTGTTAATGAACAAGGAGTTGATGAAGGAGGACCAAAAAGAGAATTTTTCAGATTGATTATGGAAAAATTAGTCACTCCAGATTATGGTATGTTTATTCCTAAAAATAATGATACTGTATTTTGGTTCAATCCTCAATCTTTTGAAATGCCCATCTATTATTCTTTGATTGGGAAGCTTTTAGGATTATCACTTTATAACTCTGTATTGTTGGATGTTCGATTTCCAACAGTATTGTTTAAGAAATTGTAAAGAGAGAAGATTAAAGAGGAAGACCTTAAGGAATTAGATATGGAGACTTATACTGGATTTTAATTTTTAAGGGAATAGACAGATCCAAAAATAGTTGAGAGTCTATGTCTGACATTTAATGCCACTTACAAGGTTTGGGGAGAAAATTATTATGAAGATTTAAAAGTATTTATAATATAGATAAAATAGCCTAATGGATTTTAAATTAATGTCACAATTGAAAATAGAGAGGAATACATATCATTATATATAGATTGGTATTTGAATAAGTTGGTTTAGAAATAATTTGACTTATTGAAAGATGGATTTAAAACAGTAGTTGATGGTGATGGTATAAAAGTAAAGCTTTATTTTATTAATTTACAATAGTTGTTTTCAGGCGAAGAATTGTAGTAACTGATTATAGGCTTACCAACTTTTGATATGAGAGATTTGGAATTGTCAACCAAATATGATGGATATGATATTAATTCGGAATATATTAAGTATTTAAATATTAATATTAAAGGTATTTTTGGAATTGCATCCATTCGTTGAATGTAGAAATGCAGAAAAGGTTTTTATTTTTCTGCACAGGCTCTGATAGAATTCCTGTTGGAGGACTCAAATCTATGAAATTTGTTATTTAAAAACATGGAGAAGGTATTATTTTTTAAATATCTAGATACTGAATAATTACCATCAGCACATACTTGTTTCAATGTTTTATTGTTACCGTAATACAAAAATAAAGAAACCTTAAAAGAAAAGTTGAAGATCTCTCTTGAAAATGCAGAAGGATTCGGATTGATGTGATTTGTGATATTTAATTATTTAATTATTATCTGAATAGTTTTATTTCATGATTCAATCAATTATTTCATCCTTAATAGTGATGATTTCATCAAGTAGTTGCAAGAACTATACAAAAAAATTAATTATTATAAATGAATGCTGATGTAAGCTCAGTTTAATTGACCGAAATAAGTCCTCCACTTACAGCCTAGAAACCTAGAAAGGACGCTTTCAATAATCCTATTTTAAAGGGGAATAATTCCCACAAAGTTATGTTTAGAGATCAAGCAAACAATGGTCCATTATTCGAAATTCATATTGTTGAAAATTTCAAAGAATATAATTTGGAAGAACCACAATTAAACAAAAAAACTCAAATATGCGATTGCATAATAATTTGAAAACTGATTTAGTGTTTAATGTGATAATGACTATAAAATTATCTATATAAAATATAAAATTTCGAAAATATATTCTTCTTTGACTAAAATATTGAATTATAGTTTATTTGAAAACATAGATAAAATAAATATCATTTTGTTTTGTCTCTTATAAATAACTTAAACTTTTAAACTTTCTATTTAAAACTATTTTTGTCAATAAATAATATTGTGATTTGAAAATATCATAATAATTATGTATTATTTCATTTTCGATATTCTAAATTTAGGTTTTTATTTTTTCTTTGATTTAAAAAAAACTGAACTTTAAATTTTTTGTAATATTTAATATTATATAATTTTCTTTATCTCTAAATGAATTGTTATATAATTATATATATTTAAATTTTGCACTTTCTTCGATTTAATTTATTATAATTAATTTTTCTAATGAGAGTGGAATGATATTTTATTTATTGATCAATAATAGTAGAGTCAAAGTAAATTATTCTTAAATTTCATAATAAAATTTATTAATGCTGCATTATAAAAATAAGAAAAATCCTTTAGAAATGATAAATCTTTCATTTAAAGATAAAAATTTAAGAGAATATTAGAATTTTAATAATTTCAATGTTGCTATAATAATTATCTGATGTTTCTTTCATAAACATCATCAAATATTAAAGTCCTTTATGGCAATAGATAAGTTAATCTTTTGACAAGATGAAATTTGTATGCTAGTTTTTGGACTAATACAGTTAAAATAATTAGGATAATGAAGAATAGTAAAATTAAAACAATTATATTATGTATCTAAATTAAATAAAATTATTACATTAACTGTTGATATATAGTATTTGGTTTAATTCATTAAATCCACATTAAATTTATCATTTATAAGTTTTATAAGATGAGAAACTAGAAAGCCTCCCTCTAATTCTAAAAAACTAGCTTATGTTCTAACTTTAAACTTATTGATTTCCATATCAGTTTTAATGAAATTGATTATATAAATTAAGACAGATTTTAATCCTCTCTTCATATTTTGACTCATTACTAAAGGACAGAGACTTTCAGAACGCTCTTGTAATTCATCTGGAATGTAATCACATAAATCTTTATCTTATAAAGTTGAAAAATATTCTTTGAATGAATCTGATACAAGAAAACTAAAAATAATATTATAAAATACTTATCGAAATTGTAATCTTCACTTGAAAATATTTGAGTTCGATTGATAGCCATTTCAATTTCTTTTAAGATATTTTCAATATCAACTTCAGTATAAAAAGGAAAGTTAGCTCTTCCATAAAGTACATCTCTTTAAGCATACATAGTAGGTACATCAGTACCAATATCTGATACAGCTTTGTAAAAGCGTGATGTGGCTGGATATTTATTTAAATATGTTTAACCTTCAAAATAGGTTAATGTAGCATTTCCACCTATTAATAATATTGTTGTAAGAATAAATATATAATAATAAATTTCCTACATACTTACAGCTTACAATTTTTGATTGATTCTTCTCATTGTAGTATTCCTATCAGCTATATTTTCAAATATCTTTTCCTTTTCAGACATACTAAATTAATATTTAAATAATAGATTTTAATCTTTACTTATTTTCTCTGATAAGCTTTTTAAGCGAGCTAAATCATTTTCAATATATTAATTAGAGATATTTTACATTAAAACATAATATTTATTAATATTTCGAGTAATTCTAATAAAATATAGAAGTGTTAAAGATAAAAAAGCAAACAAAATAGTTATGCTTATAATAAATATGACCTTTACTTAATCATTGATATTAGCTGCTCTTTATATAGTGTCTACTAATACTATTTCATTAAGATTTGAGAATTTCTCTTTTATTGGTAAATAATTTCTGTATTAATAATATACATAAGGACTATCAGCTACAGCTGCTCCATCAAGAATATAAGCCATTTTAAAAGTGTATTGATAGTTTATTAAAATATTAATACTATTTCTTAGGGATATATTATAAATTTCACCTTGGTTTGTTTTGACATAAACATAAACTTCTAAATAAGTATTCTTTAAAAAATCTTATAATTCAGGTCTATTAAATGCTTTTTTAAGATTCTAATCTAATGAATCATAACCCAGATTTAGATTTGATCTTGGAAATTTAATTAATTCTGCATATTATGTTAAATTAATTTATTTTTAATCTCTTAATAAATTGTAATTGACTATTGTCCATCTGGTTACTAAAAATGTTTCTAATGGTTGGAATATAAAATTCTTTATTTAAAGTAGATCTATATCAGATGCAAGTCCCTCTAAATTTTAATTGATTTCTGTTAATTACTAGTTGATATTATATAAAAATTACAATAATTTGGATTGACAATTATATTATAATGCAAAGAAGAAACATTAATATAAATAATTTGTGATTTTTGGAAAAACTACTTGATTCATTAATTTTAGTAAAGATTTCATATTTTTTATAAAATTTAGATCTTCTTGCACCTTATAAACTTGAAATTTAAGAGGATCTATCATCTTAAAAGGCTTATTATTTTTCATTGCTATACTAATCTTATTCTTAACCAGATATTTATAGTTTAAATTTATGAGATTTTGATTTTGAGAAATAATGTTATTAAGCAAGTAAATTTTCATTGTATCTACTAGGACTAATTAAATTAGTATGTTCTAAACAAGAAAACAACTTAACTTCATTTTATTCTGATTAATCAACTGCTTCTTATTGACTACCCTTTAATTAGATTTGATATAATGAATTAGTGTTTCTTTTTAAACTACAATTTTCATTATAAGGAATTTTGACACGACTTTCTTAATTAATTAAATTAAAAAAATTTAAATCTTAGTCATCTTTTTTAGGACTATAAGTAGGACTTAAATTAGAAATGCTAGGTTATGATTAATAATTAGGTTTTTTGAAAAAATCAAAAGTGATTATGTAATATATATTTTCACCTTGAAATGAAGATGAAATTACATTATAGGAAGTAATAAGAGTTAGAAGTTATGTTGAACCTGTACTTAATAAAACTTCATCATTCATTTTAGAAAAGTGTGCTTCTGCATTTTCTATAAATTAAGTTCCACAATTTATTAAAGGAAAATCAGGTAAAATTTTTTTGATATTAATACCTATATAATTATGGATTGGTATTTTCATACCTAATTCAGATATTAATCCTTCACTTAAACAAGATATTTTAAAGTTTTAATCAACAATAATAAACATTTATTAATTTGATGTTGGTTAAATGAATGATATAAAACTGAAATCATTAAGTAAATTAACATCAAACACAAATTCAATTAATTACATCATATTTTATTAAGAATAGTATAAATAACTTTAATTTATCTTTCTCATAAATTTAGCTTATCCTGTTTGAAGAAATTAAAAAACAAATTTATCATGATGTTCTGCAATTCCAGGTGGAATTAAACAACTTATAGATTTCCCTTATAATTATTCATTAGTTTTTTATAAAAATGAACTTGCATCATTGGAGCATCTTGTAATAACTAAAGTGTTAGTGAATTTGGATGTTAAATAAATCATTTTATTTGAAAATACATCTTAATATGTTCCTACTCTTTTGATTTTCTCATCAGATAATGCTATAATACTAAAAAGTTAGTTGGTTTGAAGAAAATCATTAATAATTTCTGCATAATAAAATCCCAATATACTTTAAGTTTTATCACAAGGAAAATCTTTATATTATTTTTCTAATTTTTTTTGTAAATTTAAAGCGTTTTCTATAAAATGAAGATAAGATGTATAATGATTATAAGTTTAGTTTTACATTAATAACTATTAACAAGCAATCTTCTCTCTTAATATACTAAGTATATCATTTCTTATTAATAAATTTGATTCTTCACTCGCCATTAGAGAAGATACTGCTAAAGCGATTTTATGTTATGCATTAGATTCTACTTATATTTTACAATCAATTTTATTAATACATTATTTTAAAATCACTTTCTTTTTAAATTTTTCTAAAATATTTAATTATGATTATGGTATAGAATTTAATTCTAAGTATGCTTCATAATCTTTTCCTTACAATATTAAAATACTTGAATAGATGATTCTTTCTTTAGCAGATTAAGGCTTTTCAATTTTAATTGTTTTGATATCTTTAATATTGTCAAGATATATTAAAACATTAATCACTTTACAATAAGTATTTTTAGAATTAAAAATCTTTTGTTTAAATTATCTTTAATAATAGGTCAGTGTAACATTTAAAAATAATGGAATTAATACAATTTCACTTGTAAAACTCTTTTCTATAGATGCAACCTTTAGTAATCCTAAAAACAATGTGTAAAGATTTATTGAAAGTAAAATTGATTTAGTATAAAGGTTTTTTAAAGGAGAAAATATAATTAAATTTAATGCTTTTAAAATATTCATTGTTAAAGCTAGTACTATTATAACTTTATATGCATCATAATATGAATAAACTATCATAATTATGTAATTCAAAATAGCTAAAATAAAATCTAAGAATGAAAATCTCGTATGTTAAAAATTTGTTGTATTAGCATTTAATGTGCCAGATAAAACTAAGGTTTCACTAAATGATATGAGAATTAAAAATGAATGAGTAAGTATTTTTAATTATCCTGTACTATATTCAAAAAAAAAATTTAATAAACTGCTTCGTAACAATTATCCAAATATTCCTATATATTTAGTATGAGCATTTATTGAAAACAAATTTATGATATACAAATTGCACATCATCAATATTATATATTATGCAGCATCTAAAGAGGCTAAAAATTATTGAGGTCTTGCAAATTCACTCAATAATGTAACATATGAATTCATTTCTCTTCTATAAATATAAGATAAGCTTAATAATGATGATTGAATTCTCAAAAACAAAACAAGAGATCTTGGAAAAATTACTAATTGTTCTTCATTTTTAATGTACAATTCCAAGAAGTAATTTAACATTTTTTAAAAGCGTACGTTCATTAGTTAATTAAAAATAATTAATTTCTGGATTCGACAGATTAAATTTGTTATAATTCATATATTCCAATTGAATTAATTAATTCCCGAAAAGAATATCGATGTATTTAAAAATAGATTGAATAAATTATCATTAATTATAAAATTATGTAACAGTAGTAACTTAATTAATCTAACTAAATATAATGCTAGTTATAAATATTAGATCTTTGTTATTTCGATGAGATTATTATAATAATTTTAATATTTCATCTGATTAATAAATATTGAAAACCCTTTTTAATATTTATAAAATATTTAATTTATATAAATTCTTCTTATTATAATTTTAGTCATTAAGGGTTAAATACATTATTTATTAATGTCAATTCACATATTAAAATTAGGAATATGTTAATATTTTTAATAGATCTTAATAGTTAAAGAATATAGAATAAGAGGTAAAACATTCTTAATAGCATAGATAAATTTATAGTCAAGACCTATATAATAGATAGGGAAATTAGCTTATTAAATTGTTTATAGGCAAATATGTAGAGAAATGACTTAATATTTAAAGGTATTAAGTTTTATTGTCTTGAATGGAATCAGAAGAATATAAAAACTTTATGAGAATTCTTTTATATAAAATATAGCAGATTTAAATGATATTTATTAATATAATAAAATTTTTAAGATGTTTATGAATCATAAACTCTATTTAATATATATTCTGATAAATTATAAACTTTTAATTATTATATGTTAATTAAAATAAAACTGTTTTGTACATATTAATTTTATATTGAAAAATAATAGAAATAATGTTTAGAAATATAAAATTCATTGAAAATATATGATGGATGTTTAAAGATCTTTTAATAATTTAACAAATATAATTTTTATAAAGAAATTTATTTAAATTTTAACATGTTTAATCTTATTAGTTATTAAAAAATAACTCCTTAATAATATTTTTGATCAATAAATGAAATATAGAAATAATATAAGTATAAAGGATAACTAGGAATATTTCCTGAATTAAAAAAAAGAATATAAGAATATTTTTATATACATAACAAATAATGATAAGAAATAGTTTCACAATAAAAAAAACATCAAAGACATGTTAATATCATCAAAATAATTAACAAAAATATATGATACATAAATTAAGATTAATTGATTAAGTATGAATTATTTATAGTTTTTTTAATTGAATTTAATTAATAATAATTAATATATGTAAACATTATAGAATAGATTCTAATACCTTGAAAAAGATTTGTTAGGTCGTGGTTCTTTTGGAAGAGTTTACAAAGGGAAAGACACTTAAACTGGAGAGGCAGTAGCTATAAAAAGTAATTCTTCATATTTATTGTTTAGTTATGGATATGAGTTTGTTTGATGATCAATTTATGATTGATGCTTTACACAAAGAAATTACAATTATGAAATAACTTTAACATCCAAATATTGTTAGACTTATTGAAACATTTGGTGATTCAAAATAAACTGTAATTCTTATTTAATAACTTATAATAGGTATTGATTATTGAACTTTGTGATGGTGGTGATTTAAGACACTTTTTAAGTAGACATGGAGGAATGCTTGAAGAATCCTTAGCTTAACAAGTGATGCAATAATTAATGCTTGGATTCTAGGAGATGATTAAAGCTGGATATATTCATAGAGACATCAAACCAGAAAATTCACTCATTCATAAGAATGTACATAAAGTTGCTGACTTTGGATTTGCTACTAAAGCTGATATTACAGGAAGATAATTAATTAGAGATTGTGTTGGTACTCCAATATACATGGCACCGTAACTCCTTCAAAATACTGCATATACAGCAAAATGTGACATTTGGTCTATTGGAGTGATGGCTTATGAGATGCTCTATGGCAGACAGCCTTGGCCTTGTAGAGATCTCAATTCCTACTTATTAAATATTAAATCTTCTCCATTAAAGTTTCCAATTGAAAAAAAAGTTTCAGAATAATTCAAAGATTTCATTAAAAAGTGTTTAACTATTGACGAGAATCAAAGAGTAGGTTGGAATGAAGTTTTTAAACATGATGTATTAAAGATTTCTTAAGAAGATAGAAAATATGTATAAATATATATATTTATAATTTAGGATAATTTTTAAGTTGATGAGATTTCCAAATAAATCTTAGCTAATATTTAAAAAATTATATAAGCTAAGAATTTAAATGTAGAATAATAATTCAAAATATTTGATTAAGATAAAGGTGGCCATTTGGATTTAAATGAATTTAATAATTTTGTTCAAGCATTAGATTCAAGAGTAACTCATAAAGAAGTGGAACATTTATTTAAATTAGTAGATAAAAGTGGTGATCAAAGAGTAAATATTGATGAATTTAAAAAATTGTTTTGTGATTATGATTACTCTAATTTAAAAGATGTTGCTGAAAGACTTATTGTTGATCTTAAAGAAATTATTAAAGCTAATAATTTGAAAATAGAAGAAATTTTTAAGAATTTTGATAAAGATAAATAAGGTGATTTAGATTTTGATGAATTTACTAAATTATGTCGTATTGTTGCTCCTGCATTGAAAAATGAAGAAATATAATTAGTATTTACAAAATTTGACAAAAATAATGATAAAAAAATTAGTTTTGATGAATTCAAGAGAGAACTCTCTTATGGTACTGATTAAGATTCATAATTTAATCCTGCTAAAGAAAAAGCAAATGTATATTTATATATTATAATTATATAGAAAATACTTTCTGAATTAGTAAGAATTGTTAAATAAAACAATTTAAAAATTGAATAAATATTTTAAAACTTTGACAAAAATAAGAATTAAAAATTAGAACTTGCAGAATTTTAATAATTATGTAAAGTTATGGATAATTCATCTACACTTGAAGAATAAACTCTTGTTTTTAAGCTTGTTGACAAAAATTAAGACAATTTAGTAGACTTTTAAGAATTTTCTGCATTATTCAAATGAAATAAATATACAAAGAATAAAATAAAATACATTTATTATTAACAATCAGACTCAAAAAATCTATTTAAATTCTAAATCAATTTTGAGTTTCTTCTATAACTAACATATATTATTAATTCTAATTATATATATTTATTTAATCATATTAGTATATAAGTTAATAAGTTTTTCTTATTTAATAAAGAGAACTATAAATAATAATATTTAATATAATTAATCTTTTAATTCTAAAAATAGAAATATTTTTCATATTTAATTTGAAGATGTTATATCTGATTATGAACATTTATATATTTTTAAACTCAAAGATTATATGAGGATTTTTATAAAATTTATGTAATATAAATAATATTTTAAAATTAAGTATCTATTGGTATTTATTTAGGCAAATAATCTCTAATAATATTACAAATAATTAAAAATAATGCGCAAAAGCAATTTATTAAAATCGTTGTTCAATAAACAAATTAGGTAGTTTGCTTCAGAGAAGTTTGTACCTTTCAATTTTAAAGACCCCTTGAACTTAGAAAGCTAATTAACAAGTGAAGAGAAGTTGGTAAATAATATTATGATGTTTAAGATTAGGGATTAAGCAGCTAATTATGCACAATCATAATTGCAGCCAAGAATCAGAGAGGCATTTAGTAAAGAGCATTTTGATCCAGAAATATATAAAGAGATGGGAAAATTGGGATTTTTAGGATGCACAATTTCAGAATATGACCTTTCTGGTGTTTCATATACAGCATATGGATTAATTAACAAAGAAATAGAACGTGTAGATTCAGGTTACAGGTCTGCTTTATCAGTATAAAGTTCATTGGTGATACATCCAATCTATTAATTTGGATCAAAGGAATTGAAAGATAAATACATTCCAAAATTAGCTAGTGGAGAATATGTTGGTGCTTTTGGTTTAACTGAACCTGATCATGGTATATTAGTAGGAGTAATTAATTTATAGGTTCTGATCCTGGGTCAATGAAGTCTCATGCAAAGAAAAAAGATAATTATTATATATTGAATGGTACTAAGAGTTGGATCACAAATTCACCAATAGCTGATGTATTTGTGATTTGGGCAAAGGATGAAAAAGGAGATATAAGAGGATTTGTATTAGAGAAGGGAATGAAAGGTCTGTCTACACCAAAAATAGAAGGAAAATTGTCGTTGAGATCTTCAATAACAGGATAGATTATTATGGACAATGTAAAAGTTCCATAAGAAAATATGTTTACATCAGTAAAAGGATTGAAGGGACCATTTTCATGTTTGAATAATGCAAGATTTGGAATTGCATGGGGAACTTTGGGAGCAGCTGAATTCTGTTTTCATCATACACGTTAATATGCTTTGGATAGAAAATAATTTGATGCAAATTTAGCATCTTTCTAATTGATTTAAAAGAAATTTGCTGAAATGGTTACTGATATTGCTTTAGCCTAATAAGCAGTATTATAAGTGAGTAGATTAAAGGAAAATGATCAATTAGCAACAGAATAGGTTTCATTAATTAAAAGAAATTCATGTGGTAATAAAAATGATTATTATAATTGATTAGCAATTGCTTTAAAGATAGCAAGAGAATGTAGAGATATTATGGGAGGAAATGGAATTAGTGATGAATATTAAGTGATTAGACATATGGTTAATTTGGAGACAGTTAATACATATGAAGGAGCATCAGATATTCATGCTTTAATTTTAGGTAGAGGAATAACAGGAATCTAAGCATTTAGTAGAGCATTGTGAGTAGTCATAAATATATATATATATATTTAATTGATTTCACAATTACAATAAATTTATATGGGAAATTCCAAATCTAAAGAGATCACTAAACATGCTAAAGTTGCTTTCACTCCTGAATAGCTGTAATAACTTGAATAGTTGTTTGCAGGTCTAAATGGAGGCAAAGATCTTTTAGAAAAATCTTTTCTATCTCATTTTCCTGAAAACCCAGACTTTTCAATAAAATTGTTTAACTGGATGGTTGAGAGAAGTCCAAATCATTAAGTTGATTATACCAACTTTGTTATTTTATGTAAGTTCTAGTTATCATAATTAGTGGAGTTGCTACTTAAGGAATTGAAGGATTATTATCTTGGTGACTATAAATTTAGAAATTTAGAAAAGTTTGAATTGTTTACCTTGATAAGTTTGGAATGTTTGGAAAATGATAAGGATTCCATAAATAGGTAGTTAATCAATAGTAGTTATTATAGATTTATGGTATCCTATTCTTAAGGGAGCATTGTTATTAGGGAATTATTGAATATTTATTCAGGAGGTTAAATAACTAATTCATAAAGAAATGATTTGGCAGCTAGATCAGTTACAAATACTATATTTGATTAAAAAGATGAAATGCCTTTCAATCAATTTGTAAGTATGACCAAAGCTTAGTTGATTTATGCTAATAAATTATGCAAACATTATTTTAATGTGAAATTTTTGGGAGATCAATCTCATATTGAAATACCAAGATTGAATACTTCCAGTTTTATATTGAATGATCAAGTTTTAGCATTACTTTAATTGAGTTCTCCTGATTTCAGTAAAATCAAATAATTATAATTACAATTTTCATCATCTGTAAGTAATGATGATTTAGATCATATTGCAGATATAGTGATTAATACTTAAAAATCATTATTATTCATATTCAGAAATAGAGAAGATGAATGTAAATATTTATAATCTATTTAATATAGCATAAAATGATACTTTCCAATAATAAGTATTTGGAGCTTATATCTCAATTGATCCAACATTAGAAACTCATTATATTAGGAGAAAATTAAAGGATCCAATGAATATATTGTATAGTGATAATGATCCTAAAAGTTTGTATTTTGGAGATGAAAAGAGTTTCATATTCTCATTACTTCCAAAATATTAACTATTTATGAGTACTTTTGATTAAAGATCAAAATAATGTTTTGGTTACATAAACAATAGATCTTTTAGAGTTGATTAACCATTAGGATTAGGATTTGGAGGAGATGGAAAAGGAAATCATAGAATATGGCTTGATGAAAATCTTAAGGGAAATTCAACTTGCAGGATCAATAATTAATGTGATCTTACTTATGAAATGGGTTATCTTTTAGAACCTCATATTGAATTTCTTAATGTATGCCATTTCAATTTTATTTATTAAGTTAACATGTATAGAAATTTGGAGTATTGAAGAAAAGGAAGTCAATCCATTATTATAGAGCAAGATTATAGAAGCTGGGAAAGAAGATATGTAAACAAAAGAAGTTGGTGAACAGAAAGAAAGTGTTATTGAGTAAAAATGATAGAGGAAGTTTCACTCTAATAAATATAGTAATCCTATTTGATCATGTAAAGAGGCAAATCTTTTTCTTTAGTTTCTCTGTTTTTAATTCACGAATTTATGCATTTTTTCTAACTAATTGTTTTATTTAGAACATGCTGAGATTATTGACATCACTCTATCTGAATCACATGAATTATTATCTTATTAGATACAAGGAAATTTAGATTAAGGTTAACGATTTCTTTATGATTGTTCATTATGGATATGTGAGACCAGAGTTTTAAGAGTCAAAATCTTATCATGTTAATCAAAATGCTCTCTTCTTCTTAAACAAAATGTTGGAGATCTATTTCAACAATTATAATACAAATTTGTTTTTTTTTATTCAATTTCTTTTTTTAACTCCTAGATAATATTATCTAATATTTATTCATGAGTAGGAGGTTCTTTTATTCTACTTTATCGTGGACTTCTCTACATGACTTTCTCTATCATTTCCTCGTATTTCTAATGACTTGTTGTCTTTATAAAATTTGCCTGTCTTCTCACTTATTTTAACAACCTTGCTGTTGGACGATACGGATTCTTAAAAAATGAGGGAGCCTTATTTCATCTAGGAACTGTACTAAACGTTGCTTTTCTTGGATCTCTTTTTCTATTCTTCTTAAATCGTTCATGTATTATTTTTTATATAATTAAATAAATTATATATTTTATAATTCATTTCAGAATATATATAACTATTAATTTATTAAGACTGTTGTCATATTTTTACAATCATTGTGATTATTAATAAATTGAAATAGAGTTTAATAAATTACTTAATAATTTATTTATTTAATAATTACAATCCACATTAATTATAAAAGATTCTTCATATCAAAATTATTAATTAATGATAATGAAATATGTTTTAATCCTACTAATTATTATTATATATATAAATTAAGTTTCATAACTTTTGATAAAGAATATAAATAAATTGAATTAATTTTTTAATATTAATAATAAAACCATAAGCTTTTTATTGTTATTATATTAAATTATTGTTTATTAAAATTAGAATTGTTATATGATTTAATAAAACAATAATATTTATATCAGATGTCTAATGATCCTCAAGTTGATTTGTTGAATATGGATCACACAACAGGAGAGTTTTTATAAATGCCACTAAGAAATAATTTTTTTTAAAGATTTGAAACTGAGTTTTTAGCAGAACCTTGGGATGCACCAATTGGACCAGCCAAGAAGAATAACTAAAAAGTTAGATCAATCAAATTTAAACATCCAATATCTCGTTTATAACCTAGGTAATTAACAACAGAACCACCGATTACTCCTAAAAGACCTAAGAGTTGCCAACAAAAAAATTAATTCTTAGATCTAGGAATACCAGCTGCTACTCCTACTTATAATAAAATCATTTAAAGAATTATCATTTCTTCACCACACAAATCATCAAGGAAAAACTCAACTAGTTAATATCGATAAAAATGTTTATAGAGTATGTTGGTTGCTTAAAAGTAAAATAGTTAATTATAAAATTTGACGCATTCATCAAGTACTTACTTCAATTTTATTTCTTAAATAAATCCTGTATCTTAAAAACATAAAACAAATAAAGAACCTTAGTTTAAAGCATATAAGTTTAAACTAAAAAATATGTTAAACTGATTCATAATATAATTTATATCTATTATCATTTTAGTTGATTACTGTCATTGAAATTATAAAGCAATATTATTAACTATTACATTTTTCATTTATAATTAATTATTTACAAATATTTAAAGATGCTTATCTATAATACAGATTTTAAATGACTATTAGGTATAAAATATCTATATATATACATCATTCTTTTTTAAAATAGTTGAAATTTTTAATATTCTTAACTTAACTCATTTTTAATATTTAGATTTTTGACTATTGCCTTGAAAATTAGAGTTTCTTTCAAATTATTAAGTTTGACTTAATATATAATCTTAGCTATTTTGTTGATTCTCCTATTTTTCTATATGAATGAGAAATAAATATATTAAAAATTATTATTTTATGATTTGCAACAATAAATCTTGATTTTATTTATTTCTTAGATTTATAAACTACTTTTATTTTAAATTAAACAAGAAAAGTATAATTATTAACCAATTATTATTATAAATAATTATTTAATAAAGTCTATTCATTTATTCTGTTCGTACAATATTTTCTGTATATATAATTTTAAATATTACTTAGACTTTCTAATTATAAATTAAATAATTATAAATATTATAAATTAAAATGGGAGCATCATGTGGTAGTATGAATTCCTCAATAATAAGAAGAGATAGTGGAAATGGAAATATGGGATCTAACATTATTTTTGTTTAAGCCCCTTTTGATCCAAATTTAAAGATAGATGATATTGGATTAAAAAATGTGTTAACTGATTTTGATAATTTAATTGCAGCTCTATAGCAAGTATTAAATAATTATATATGATTAGTTATAAGGAGAAGTACTCAAAATTCCAAGTAAAATAAATGAAATATAAATATAATGAAATTATATCATTTTTTCTTTGTTAATATTTTTTCAGCTTCTTACAATAATTATGATCCATCTAATCTTGTGTTCCAATTTAATTTATATTATTCCAACAATTTTTCAATCTATTCTTCATCTTTTTCATTTATCTTTTTGATTTCTTGTTCAGGTTAGACTTCATCATCTAAATGAACTTCAACATCTTTAAAATTAAACTCATCTTCTTCTTATATAGAATCTTTGTCTTCTTCTTTTTCAATTTATACTGGATTTTCTCCTTTTAATCTACCAAAAATATTGACTTCTTAATAAGTAGTCATTCTTAATTCATATAATGAATAATATCTAAATATATTATATATATCACCTATAAAAATAGCTAGTCATAAATTTATTGAATTCAATGATATGCTCTTAAGTAAATATGGGCAAATTATATGTATTTGTCAATAGTATCTTAGGTCTGAGTAATTTTTTTAATATTTCATATGAATCTATTTATGTGATTTTGCGTTCTAAACTTTCTACAAATATATAAAATCCTAATGACATGAAGGCAGATTTCTATTCAAAAGTATAATTTTTAAGATAATTGTGCATTTGTAATAAGTATTCTGAAAAGACAGCTAATTTACATTATTATTGAGACTCTTCTGTGGCCTAAGAATAAATGATTAAAAATTTACTTTAGATATTGTTTAAGTTTGATAATATTAAAAGGAAATAAGTTCATAAACTGGGAATGTGAATACTCCTCCTTTTTTATGACCTATTTCAAATCGCATGATGACAGTTTTAAGAAATTCCCTTTATTGATTTTATGTTTCTAAGGAGGCCAATTTAATGATGTCTTTTCTTGTGACAAAAGAATCATAGAAAGAGTAAGATTTATTAGAATCAAGTTTAGTCCTCTTTTTAGTTTGATGTCTATTGGAATTGGTGTCTGGAGAACTCATTTATTTAATTAATTTAATGTCGGACAACGAAAATATAGATATAACAAATCTTAGTGAGGGGAAAATTGAGAAATATATCCAGTAATTAGAGACCTCTATTCAAAAGAGAACTACAATGTATGGGTTAGATGATTTAACAGTAAGTGATTGAAATTAACGAAATATTAGATGATGAGATAGAATCAAATCTTGTGTAAATTATTGAATCACCAAGGTCTTATAGCTCTATAAAAATAAAATTACGAATAATGTATTGAATATTTACGAAAAGCAGAACTGGCTACAATTTACGTACCAGAATTAAAGGTTTGTTTTAACGATAACATAGGTTCAAACTTTTAATAATTTGGCTTGTTATTATAGAAAGATGGGAAAAACTAGAACTGCTCTTTAATATTTACAATAGGCATTGTCGATTGAATTATAGTATTTATAATCTTATATTAGATAAAAATAATCCACTTCACTCCCTGACATCTATTTAAATCTATGTGCAGTTCTTTCTTAATTAGAAAGACATGAAGAAGCCATACAACATATATATTTGTCAATCATTATGTTACAACATGAATTACTTATATCTTCATTGTAAAAACCTGAATAAAAATAAGATTAATCTAATGAACAATGTATACGTTTAATATTCTATTTTAAGCTTTCCCATCAAGATAATCAAGTTTTTAATATGTAAATACTGTTAAATCACATTATAATGAAAGTAAAAAAATATAAGAAAGAATGTCAATTTTAGTTGTTGCATATCATAATCTAGGAGTTGAAATGGAACATTTAAAATTATAATTTGAATCCAAGAAAATATTTCAATCTGCTTTATAATTATCAGAATAATGTTTACCTTAAGAACATTAATTAAGACATGCTCTAGAAGAAATAACTAAAAAATATAATTAAGAATAATAATAACAATAAGTAAATGAGTAACTTACTCTTAAACCGCTTCTTCCTAAAGTTTATCAAAAAAATTCAGAACTTAAATAAATATATAAAAGTGTTTCTCCTAAACAAATACTTAGAAGAAGTACTTAGTTGCAATAATAGAAAATCAATCCTAATAAGAATCTCAAATTTATGAAAAAGAATTCATTTAGTGAAACCTATAGACTTGAAAGAGATAGAATTATGAGTATCAATGCAACAGCTGAAGTTATTATCAAGAATTAAGAAAATAAAGACTTAAGCAATTTTCCATATTTGAAAACAGCCATAGATACCGTTAATTAAACATCCATATTTTGAAATATAATACTTAACTTTATATACAATAAGATATATTAGCAATATTTTATCATTTTTAGATTAATTTAACTTTTTATTAAACGTATCTTATCTCATATCTCTCTTACTTTCTAGAAAGTATATTTCATTTTTTATACAAATTTTATTTATGGATTTGTAATTTAATTAAAATAGTTTATATTAGAATGCTTACCGAACCAAATATTGATCGTAGTTTCGTAGAAGATTAAATTAAATTGCTTTAAAGAGATATCAATTGCATTATAGATTAAGTGAGTTATTTTACTATTATTTTAGGATAGAAACTTAAGAAAATAAGGATTATCAAAACTGTAAGATTTCTTTAAAGTCAAATCGAATGCTTCAGAACGTATATATATTTTTGATGCATATGCTCTTAAAAATCTCTTAAGAGTATTTGAAGACTAAGTAGAAAGAAATAGAGAAACTGGTATAAATATAGTGTTAAATTATCTTGATCTTCATGATTAACATTTTAATACAGAAACACTTAGATTAATTATTGATACAATTATTAATAGACTAAATCAATTACCATTTGCAGAAACCAGTGAAGAAATTAGATTGGCATTAATCAAATTATTACATCAAATCTAAGTAAAACACATTGATGCTTATATAAATAATCAATAAAGATTAGCACATATGATTGGAAAAGTACTTTAAGATAATTTCCCAGAAGTCAAAAAAGTAAAATAAAAAATATAAATTGAAAGGATGCAGCCATATTTGCAGCTGAAATTTCAAAGAAATTACCAATAGGAGAGTATATGGGAGAAGCAGTAAAATCTTTAAATTTAAATATGCAACATGCTCATACAAAAATTAGAAAGGCAACTGTTGATGTAATATAATATATTTAATATTTATAAGAGTATAGCTCCTATTCTATTAAGCAGAACTAATGGAACATTTTTAGAGATTGTTTTAAATAATTTAAGGAATCTTTCTTTAGATAAATCATCTGATGTAAGAAAAGGAACTCTGATTGCAGTTGCTGAATTATTAATGCACTTTTCTATTCAAAATCTGAATAGTTATGAAAATAATCTAATTCTTATATTAATGAACAGTTTAAGTGATGATAGTAAAGAAATATAAAATTTGGCTATGTAACTATTAGATTAGATTGGGTTAAAAAGATAAAAATTAGATGAAGAAGCAAATTTATGATATATATTTAAAGTGTGAATACTAATGTGCATATATTTATACATAATATTAAAATGCATATTACATTTCTAAAGAATTAGTAATACTTATATAAATTGTAATTAATTGAAAAAATAGATAAAACTAAACTTTTTCACAAAAAATAGGTTGTTAAAGTATTGCATAAATTATTAAAATCTAATAATGAAGCTCTTAAAGTTTCCATTGTATTACTAGTTACTGTATATTCAGTCTTACTTTTTTCAACTAACATTTATGCCATCACTTTAATAACTTCTTATAATTCATCATTTGCAATTCTATTATCAATATAATATTTACTTCGAATTTGATTTTAATTTCTTTTCACTTAAACTTTCTATATATTATGGACTATGTGCCTATTATATTGAACCTACAGATAAATCATTATTTTGAAGTAGAGACACTTATTTTTTTTTGATTTATGACATAAATTTATCTACTGCATTTGCATCATTAAAATCAATTTAAAATTGTATCTCATCTAATTATGATCTTGGACTTTATGCATCAAATTATTAATTAATTTCACTTAAATCATCATAAAGAGATACAGATTCTTTTTTTTATTATTTTTCACTAAATGAGAATACTGAATCTTATCTACTTTTTGACATTCTTAATTTTTATTATATCTTTTTGCCAGATTAACTAAATTTTGGTAATTAATAATCAATTTCTGATGAATTATCTTCTTCTTCATCACATTCAACAATTGCATTATGTTAACTTCGTCTAGAATTTATAAATAAACTTTCAACTAATTAAGCATTATCTTATTTAGAAAATGATTTCATTTATAATTTCAGATCACTATCTGGAGCACGACTACTAATATCATCTGATTCAAAAGAATTCAATTCTACTTAAAATATCATCTTTTCTAAGACACTTCTTACAACTTCTTAACACATTGTTTCTTCCATTCTTTATAATGATTATTAAGATCTTTTAGAGAATGATTCCAATTATAATTTAAGTTTATCTGCCTCTTTTTATGATTGAGAACCTTTTAATAGAAGTTCATCAATAATATTTTCTTTTTATTTTAATTAAGATTATAATTAATCAATATAATCTTCTAATTATTGAATTCTAAATTACATTTCAAAAACTATTTAACCTTCATTAACACCAGAAACTGTAATTGATTTTTTCAATTCAATATCAAAATTTTGTTCATTTACATATGATTAATTTGTTTAGTATTCATATTTAGAATTATTTAAATATTAATTGTAATTATTATATTGTGAATTTTTCCCTTATTATATTTATACTAAAAGTTCATTATGTTTTTCAATTAATTATTAGACTTATAATTAATAATCAGCATTTTTATTTATAAGCATTTAATTTTCATGATTCAATTACTTAAGTTTTTACTAATTAATAGTCTATATAGTAGAATATTAATCCTTAATCAAATTAATTTATTTTTAAATTTCTTGATATTCTATTTATACTTTATTAAGATGTTCATTTTTCATTTCTAATTCTTATTGATATACAAATTCATTCTATTCTTAATGCTCCTTTTATTTTTTTAATTTAATTTCATATTATTCAAGCCTTTTAGTAATTTCATTATTGACTGTTTCTAGATCTTTAATTTAAATTTATAGTTTAGATTACTCTTATTAGAATACTACTTTTTATTCTTGTATACATTCATCAAGTTGTTAATTACTTAATATTAATTATTATTCTTATTCTTTCCATTAAGATAATTCATATTTATATTATTTAACTTATAAAATAAGTTCTTCATTTCTTTATCTATACTCTAATATATTATTATTTTCTTTTTCTTATTATTAAAACTCTAACCTTTTTACTTCTTCTAATTTATTTGCATATTATGAAGTTATCTATTATAATTCAGATCTCCACATTTAATTTTATTTTTCTTTTGATATTTTAATAATATCATTATTTTTAGTCGATAAAACAGTAGATTACTTTAATTCTTAAATTTCTTTATCCTTCATTTCTAATTTCTATTGTAATTGATTAATAGTATCAGACAATTCATTTTTCTATTTTTATTAATATAAATTTATTACATTTGTTAAAGCTTCTTCTAATTCATTCTCTAATTACTATTGTACATTTTTAAACTCTTCTATTTCTTATTCTAAACTTTGTTCCCTATTTTTAGAATCTTCTAATTCTAACATGACATGAGCCAATTGTTTTTTTAATTCTTCATTTTCTTATTCTTATTCTACCATCATATTATCAATTTCTTCCAGAAATGCTTTATGTTCTTCTTCAGCTTTTTCTAATTTAGCTTTATATTGATGTTCTGAACTACTAAGATTACTATTACTGGGTTCCATTCTAACCTATTAAAGCAACTTGACTTATTATTATTCCAATTTTTTAATGATTTCATCTTTCATTTCAATTTCCATTTTAAGTTATAAACTTAATTACTATAAAAAGAATATATATTAATTCTTACTTCATAATCAACATTTTAATTAATTTATGGAGTATTTGTAACTTTCATAGCTCTCATTCCAAAAGTAAGACTAGATAGAGTTTCTTCAACATGTCTACCAGCAGGACCAATATTCACAATTAATGCAGTTTTACAATTACCACCAAGAGCATCTTATAGAATTCTAGTTAATTTAGAATCTCTAAATGGAACAAATGTAGATTTTGGACCAGTCAAAGCATGAATACATTTTCCTAAAGCTGTAAGTGAATAATTGATAGATCTAGCTTCACTAAGACGATCTCCTGTAGCTCTTGATTTTTTGATTCTTTCACTTCCTGCTAAATCAACAAGATATAATGTTCCAACACAATTACCTGATGATAATATACTTTCATCAGTTTCTGTTATCATATCTTAAGAATAGTTTTATAATTTGGAACTTGGTTTTTTTGAAATGGTCATAGATCTTGAATGTTATTTAGATTATTTCTTCTCTATTTTGATTACAAGCATAGAATGAGATCTAGATGAATGAGCATTTAAATTAGTGAATGCAACTACTTTATTTTTTTCTGCAAAATTCATAATACTTAGACATTCTTAAGGTGATTCAACTTCCATCCATTCTAATCCTGATACAAATACACCATTATCTGGACATTCTCTTATTTTCACATCTTAATTATCAGGTCTTATTAAATCAAGTAACTAAATTTATTATCTAAACAATACCATNTTCCTCTAATTCATTCTCTAATTACTACTAAACATTCTTAAACTCCTCTATATCTTATTCTAAAGATTGTTCTCTATTTTTGTAATCTTCCAATTCTTACATAACTTAACCTAATTGTTTTTTAAGTTCTTCATTTTCTTATTCTTATTCTACCATCATATTGTCTATTTCTTCCAAAAATGCTTTATGTTCTTCTTCAGCTTTTTCTAATTTAACTTTATATTGATGATCTGAACTACTAAGATTACTGTTACTAGATTCCATTCTTACTTATTAGAGATATTTGATTTATTATTATTCCAATTTTTATATGATCTCATCTTTCATTTCTATTTCCATTTTTAGTTATAAACTTAATTACTATAAAAAGAATATGTATTAATTCTTACTTCATAATCAACATTTTAATTAATTTATGGAGTATTTGTAACTTTCATAGCTCTCATTCCAAAAGTAAGACTAGATAGAGTTTCTTCAACATGTCTACCAGCAGGACCAATATTCACAATTAATGCAGTTTTACAATTACCACCAAGAGCATCTTATAGAATTCTAGTTAATTTAGAATCTCTAAATGGAACAAATGTAGATTTTGGACCAGTCAAAGCATGAATACATTTTCCTAAAGCTGTAAGTGAATAATTGATAGATCTAGCTTCACTAAGACGATCTCCTGTAGCTCTTGATTTTTTGATTCTTTCACTTCCTGCTAAATCAACAAGATATAATGTTCCAACACAATTACCTGATGATAATATACTTTCATCAGTTTCTGTTATCATATCTTAAGAATAGTTTTATAATTTGGAACTTGGTTTTTTTGAAATGGTCATAGATCTTGAATGTTATTTAGATTATTTCTTCTCTATTTTGATTACAAGCATAGAATGAGATCTAGATGAATGAGCATTTAAATTAGTGAATGCAACTACTTTATTTTTTTCTGCAAAATTCATAATACTTAGACATTCTTAAGGTGATTCAACTTCCATCCATTCTAATCCTGATACAAATACACCATTATCTGGACATTCTCTTATTTTCACATCTTAATTATCAGGTCTTATTAAATCAAGTAACTAAATTTATTATCTAAACAATACCATCTCCATATATATTTATAAATAACCCAATTACACAGTATATATGTTATTAGTGTCAGCTTATATTTCATTAAATATTTATTCAAAAGTACGAGGAGTGATTCCCTTCTCATCAGAATCAAGTTTACCCATCATTGTATATGTTTTACCTGTTCCAGTTTAACCATAACAAAATATAGTACCATTAAAGCCTTTGATTACACTCTAAATTTATTATAGATTATAAGTTTACTCCAACAACTCCTCTTGCAATATCATTATAAACTTAATTTTATGTTGCTTTTGAATCAAATACAGAGTCAAATTGAAATTACCTTTTCTCAAAATCCTTTTTAACTAATTATATTTGGAAATATGTACTGATGATTAGTTTTTTATTTGGATCAATAGTTTCAACACAAATGGATTTGTCTTTACAAATTAATTCCTCTTCAATTAAAGGACGAAGTCGAACTGCTACTTTAACTCTTTCAGACATTTGAGTTTAAATTTAAAATAATCGAACGGTATAAATTATATTATGAGATAACGATTAATAAATCAAGGTTTCTTTTTAGTAGCTTGAGAGTCATCTAATATCTAATTTATTGTTTTACTAAGATTAATAACAATATAAACATTACTTCTTTAGTTATTATAATTGCTTATCCTACTAATTTTTAATGATGAGTTTCTGGATGTTATACATCTTTAATAAAGAAGTACTATTTTGTGATTTCAGAATCGTAGAACTCTTATCACTAACTTTCTCTTAAGAAGCATTCATATTCACTTTCTCACGACTACTTAATAGATTTTGTTCTTACATATTCTTCATCATCATATATGAATGTTAAGTCCCAGAACTTCTTCTCTCTCGTGTTTATTGACTATCACAATTCTAAGCAACTTATACACAACCCTCTTGTTGATTCCCTTGTTACCTATTATAAACTTGGTTCCCCAAAATATATGATTTTTTGAACAAGCTGGGACTAGATTCTCTAGTTTAATTTTGAGATGAGATCTTTCTTTCCTAACCTGCTGTCAAACTTTTGTTCTTTATGTTAATAAATTATATTATACTTTCTCCAATAATTCTAACTTCTCTTTCTCCAATTAATCAATTTTCTCCTGTAGATTATCCGAATATAACTTCATTTGTTATTCTAACTAATCAATTACATTTTAAGTTTACCCTAACATGATTTCGAATTTCAGCTTCTGCCTTTTAAACTGCCTTCTCCAATTGATCATACTCTACACCTTTTTATTGTTGAACTAATTCGATCAAAATTGCCACCTGCTACTTAAGAATCTTGAGAATATCATCCAAATTAGGTTTGATTTCGTACTCACTCTTGATAACAGCTTAAATCTGTAAATCACATCATTTAAATAATATACATCTTGCACAATCTTAAGTAATTAGTTATTAATGTTCATATTTATTAATATCAATTTATTTTGCATACATTAAAGAAATAATCTTAACCTATAATCATTATCATTAAATTTAATTAGTAGGATCAACACTTTCGAATTATACAATTCTAGGTAACATCTATGATTAAGCTCTCAGGTTATCACTCCTGTATGAATTCTTAAGGAATCCAACTCCTGTTGATCTAAAGAACCTAAAGATATTATTAATAAAATTTACCTATATTTTTATTCTTCTAAAACTATGGCTTTAATATTATTTGTTTGACGAGATTATAATTTATCAAATAGTTCTGATTTTACTGTTTACCTCATTTAAGGTTGATCATTTATTTTTGTTAATCCAAATACTGATTTAGCTGAATAATACTCTTTTGTATTTTCATCATGAAATAATTGTTAAACTACATCTGTAAATCTTTATCTTTGAGGAGGTTCTTTTTTATTAGGTAAAGTTGGCTTATAGAATTTTGTAGTATTCATTTAAGTCTATTTCTTAATTGTTTATGTCTGAGTTTAATTTTAAATATCTTGATTTTATATTTATACATCCTCCTTATAATAAGATGCTATATCAAATACATTATCAAACATTTGATAATATTTAAGATCAATTTAATTTAGTATATTATATCCTAATCGTTGTTCAAAGATGATCAATAATTTGGTTACCAATTAATGAGTATTATTTAGTCTTTGTAAATCATATTAAGATAATTATTGATATTTATTAAATTGTTTACCAAACTGTATCATTTCTTTTCTTAACTTAATCAATTATTAATTCTTCAAAAATAAATCATTTAAGAGTTCAATAGCCAAAGATGAACAAGTTGATTCAACAGTTTAAACTTATTCAATAGCATATAATTAAATTTTAGCCAAATAGAATTCCTTACAATCTTCTGTATTGATTATGTTATTGTATTTAGAACAATGAAAACTTATAACTTATGAGTATAAGCAATTTAATTTATACTTAATTTCACTGGCTTAATCAAACAATTTCAACATTGTTTTATATAAATTTGCCATTCCTATTAGTATACTAAAAATGATTTTGCCTCTTTCTTTTTTACTCTCATTATATTAAAAAAATTCTTTATGAAACAAATTTAATGATTCATATTGATTGCTCATAATATCTTTTAATTAAGAATTTTATTAATAAATAGAGAAGGTTAAGAATTAAGATTTATTCATAATTTATCCAATAAAAGATCCTAATTTAACACTTTCTACACTATCACTATTAATGCATACAAAAACTGTCTATTTTTAATTTAATAAATAATCTCTAAAGTAATCTAATAATTCTACACTTTTAAATGGAACATCTACATGTTTTCGTCTCTTAGTGGTTAAATCAGCCATTGTCTTATATATTTATCCAAACTCAAAAGTACCACTAAATTTAATTATCTTAAGTTTTGAAATTATCACTTATTCTTTGATATCATCATTAGGACTGATCTCAGCTTTTAATTCAATAATTAAATTAGTTCTTTTGTGTCTATCCACAAATTTTTAACTAAGAATATTTTATTCTTTATTAATTAGATTTACCATAGCAATTCTTAATATTTTCATACCCAAAAGATAATTATCTATAATGACTTCTGGTATCCCAAGCAATTAATTTTGACCATTCTAAAATACTGGCATAAAGGGTTATGAATCCAATACTAATAAATCTTTAAAACCACTTTCATCATATTCGAATGCACTCATTTTTATAGTGATGTTATTCTCTAGAAATTTCTCTTCAATAAAATTAAAGATCTCCTACATAATAAGAAGTACAAGTCCTGGATTTCTCATATTTCCAATACCTAAAGTTGCTTTACCAGAATGTCGTTCACCCAATATCTAAATCATATGAGACTCTCCTGCCAAGAAATGTGAAATCAAATCCCTAAATACTGCTTTATAAATATCTTCATTTGAGTTCTTATTTGCAAAAATACCACTGAATTAGTATTATTAATCTTTAACTTATACAGTATGTTCATTAAGTTAATGAACAAGTTAAGTCTTTTCAGGTTCATCTAGTTGAGGTTGTCTTAACACTAGGTATGTTTTATATGGGATATCACCTATTTTGAAAGGTTCATTTGAAAGCAAAGATTGACGATCTTTTTTCATTAATATAATTATTATAATGGAGTAATGGAAGTATAATCATTAACTTATACTATTATGAAGGAATAAAACTTTAAAATAATATAAGTTTATTAATTATAACAAAAATACTCAACTTAGCAAAAGCATGATTTAATTTAATTAACAGTAACAATAACAAATGTCTCAACTACCTCAATAGACAGGTTAGACAGTTGAATCCTAATATATACAGCAACCAAGTCAAATGAGTATTAAGCCTTAGCCTATCACATTCTATCCACCTTCATTCACACCATTTTAAAATCAAATAATATCAAATCAAAATTATTAAATGCAATAACCATTTGAATAATAATAACAACTACAATAACCTCAATAATTTTAATAAGCACAATAAGCAATTAATGCTTAATTTTAATAACAACCAATATAATTATAATATGGTGATGATTAATAAATAAAATAAAGATAATTATCATAGAATCTTTAACAACATATTATGTAATAATAATGGAATGAATAATTTTAATAAATGTTACAGATGCATCATCATAATTATTTACTCTAAAATTAATTACATAATCTAATGATTAATTCAACTAATTAATCAGAATAAGCTAGAAGAGATTTAATGATATAACAACAATAATCTATGGCTGACTTTACAAACTTGTAACCAGAAACTATCACAGAATATATACCAGTTGAAAAGAAGATAATTGAATATGAAACCAGAATTAAAAAAATTCAAGTTCCTGTTACACATGAAATAACAGAATATGTGCCTGTCACTACAGAAACTATTTCACCTGAAAGAACAGTTAGATTATCACCTCCCAAAGAAGTACACATGGTTCCAACTGTTGTTCAATAACCACCTATTTTATAATAGACTGTAATTCCAAGACCTCCTCAAATATAGATGATTCATCCACCTACATAAATAACTAGAATGCCAACACTTTCTGCTTATTAACAAGCCCCATTAACATCATTGAGATCCTAATCCTAATCCTCTCCCCCTAGAGTATTGAACAAACCAACAGAAATTCCAATACCTCCTCCTCCTCCTCATCTTCCCTTGCAACCTTTTAATTATACACCTAAAGACTTTCCAACTATGAATATGCCTTCCCCTCCTCAATAATTTCATGCTTAGATCTAATTGAATTCACCATTACCACCACCACCTCCTCCTCCACAATTTGATTCACCACCTCCTGCTCATCCACATTAATTTGGAAATCCATAACATTAACTACCTTCTCATTTAATTCCTTAAGTACCTTAAATACCATCAAATTAATTCAATCAACACTAATTAAATCCTTACCAATAATAACATTAGATTAACCCAAATCAACCATATTAACCTCCCTTATTACCTCATCCACCTTAATCTAGACCTGCACCATTCATTCCAGAACAATATCACAGAGATTAAATAGAAGATGAATAAGATTAGTACTATTATGAAAAACCTTAAAGAAAACAACCATATCATCCTGATTTTTAATAGACTAAGCATGGTTCTCAATTAGATACTCCTAATTATCATATCCCCAATTATGATAGTGAAAATGTATAATTCCTATCAATATTACATAGATAAGAGATAAATAATCTGAACCGATTCAACATCCAAAAAGAGCTCCCTTCATTCCTAAATCTTATGATTCTGATTTATACTATGAGAAACCCGAATAGATTCATATTCCATCTAAAGATAATTAGAAAAGAGATATTCAGAGATAAGTCTATGAAAAACGACCATAGAATGCTCACCAATAAACCCTAAAAACAAAAGAAAACTACTTTAAAGACACTATATTCTAATGATATACCAATATTATTTTAATATTTATTATTATTAATTATGAGAACTTAAGAAAAGCCAAGCAAATAAGGTGGATTGTACAGTTTGAATCTTGGATAGAATAATGGTCCTTATCTTCCAAAAGACATAATGTTGACAAATTAAAAATCTCTAAAGGTTTGATAATGTAACAGCTTAGCTCCTCCAAGGAGATGAAGTCAGTAAATCAGTATCTAATGTCCTTGCCAGAGCTGGCATGGGATAGCTTTATGAACCTCCAGACATCTATGATGAGAAATCTAAATAGTTTGTAAACTTAGATGAGAAATACAAAACCAGAATGAGTGCAAGTGATAATGTAGCATCTATGAGTACACTATATACAACATCGATTAAATAGCTCTAAGATTCATTAGCTGAGTATAAAGAATTAATAAAGAAAACAGAAGTAATCAATATACTAAAAATTTAGGAAGAATTAAAAGCAATGAATGAAAAAATCAACAATGACAACATTACAAATATAAGAGAGCTGTAACCTATGCTTAAAGTATTTCATGGTAAATTGAAGGAGAAATTGCATGAAGAAAAAAATGAGAATTATAAATTAATGAGAGAGATTGAAGCATTGAATAGAGAAAAGCTGCAAATTTAGTAATCAATCAAATTAAATTTAGATAATCTATACTTTTTTCACATAAAAGAATAATGGATTTAGAAAAACTTGTTGGCATTTAGCATAAAACAGAATCCCTTTATGCAGAGAAAATTCATGAGGAAGAAGATGCTATTGATGATGAAGATGAATAACATTCAGATAAAGAATTAGATTCTTAAATGTCAGAATCTTAAGACTGATTTTTGTAATCAAATTAATGATTATAAATGTTAAAATAACTCTTAGAAGAATTATCATTAAATAACATAATTATTCTTATCTTAATATCATAAGTAAAATTATTGAATTATCTATTAATTTTTAATAGATAATTTAAATTTTATTCATGATATAAATCTAAATTCAATAATTAATAAAAAAAATAAATTTAATTTATGATTACTTCATAATTTAATAGTTGATTAAATTAAAAGTTGAATATTAATAATATATTATTAATTATATTTAAATTCACAGAGTTCAACTTGATCTTAAATTTGTATAATTCATCTCAATTTATTATTCTTTTTATGGAATAGGCTATTAATCTAATGTTTCAAATTTAGTCCTTGTAAATTAAAATAATAATTTTACATTTATTTAAGATTTCTAAATTTTATAATCAATAAGAAAAACACAAAAAATAAAACCGAGAGGATTATGATAAAAATTCCTCTGTAATTTTCATAATAAATATTCTAGGTAATGATCTTTTATTCTAAAATTTATGTATTATAATAGTATGATAATTACAATGTTTCGTAATTATTCGTTTAGATTTTTACTAAAAGAATATATTTATATTAAATTACCAATGGCTTATATTGAAGCTAATAATTTTTCATATTAATCTTCTCCAATATAAATTCGTTGATTTAGGTTATTTTATGGGTCATGCTAAATTCTTCGTGTTGTAAAAGAATGATATTATGAATTATAATTGCATTTATACAATTGTGTATTATCATTTAAACTTTGATTTTAATAAATGAAAATATATGTGATACTTTCTAATAAGTAATCTTAACTTGATTTTTCAGAAGATTAAATTGGTGAGTAATCAAAATTTATATGATTTTCAATTATAGATATTTAAAAATCTCCACCATTACCTGGATAGAAATGATTTAAAGGTACAATTGTATCTTATTTTAGAATATCTAAACTTAATATATAAGAAACAACATCTGTTTATGTAGTATTTTTAATTGTTTAAGTATTTATGTAATATGTATTTGGTAATACAAATGGGATTGTTCCAGATAATTACTAATTGTGTACAGATTCAATCTTGTCCTTATAAAAACCCATAGTAAGATTATCTCTTGAGGCACTTCCAAATACATGTACAATCCCTCCACATAATTGTATTTGAATAAATAATTTGGCCATTTCAAAAATGTGAATTTCCCATACTTTCTATTCTCCTACTTTAGTTCTAACAATTCTTTATGATTTTGGTGTTAAGATATTATAGTCTTTGTTACCCAACGTTATGCAGTAAGTAAAAGTATTTTAGCCGATTGGATTAATAGTAAGAAAGTAGAGGCCTGCTATACTAGGTATTTAGATGTAAGTAATGCTATCTATATCTTAAACAAAAGATATATTAGCATCAACAAAATCATGATAATCTGATAATATGTTAGGATTATTATATCTATCATTTTTTAAAGTAATATCAGGTGCACGAGTACTTTTATCTCTTTAAAGATTTATTTATTCAATTGTAATTGTATAATAATCTTCAATTGAATTATTTATTCCATTTGGAATAACAAAGTAAAATGGAATAAAAAATAATTATCCAATAGAAAATCTTTATGGCTATCCTACTTTTAATTCTATTGCCTAATTTTTACCTATGATTTCAATTTAATATATTGATTCATTAGTGATATTAGAAAACACTTTTAAATAATAAACTTAAAGATCATTTTCATCATTAATAACATTTATAATCAAAGTTCTATTAGCATAAATACCTTCACGACTTCCTATTTAATTTTTCTAATAATCTAATGTTCCATCTTTTTCATCTAGAACAAGAAGCAAATTAGAAAATTCTTTATCTGTCTTATTCTTTTTATCAAATAAATAAATTTATCCTTAAAAAACAGTTACATTTAAATAGAATTCATTATGACGATAAGGAAAATAAAAATATTTTTAAGTCTCATTAATTTTAAGTTTATTTTTAATTTCAATATTATCAAATAATTAAATAGGAAAATCCTTTCTAGCAATTGTAATAGTTAATTCAATATCAAGAAAGTTATTTTCTATATAAATCATAAAATAACAATTGAAACAAAAATTCTCTTAATTAGTTGTGATTTCCAAATACAAATCTTCCATTTTCCAATGATATCTGAATATAATATAAATTAAATGTACTGTGTTTGTATAGAATTTATGACTTCTGATAATTCATTAATTTAATATGAACGAACATGAATTTTAGGTTTGATGTATTAATTGATAGCATTGGAACTTATAAGAATACTAAAATCAATTTATTAACCATTATAAAATGATAAATAAGTTTTGGAATTCCAAGGGAATACTTAGTAAAATGGTTTTTAAGTATTAAGACGATAAAAACGAGATGATCCAAGTTTTATTTAAATTGAAATGGTAACTTCTTTAAGAGCAAAAACACCGATGCTATAATAATTTTGATATTATATACTAATAAGTGACTATTTATTTTGAATTCTTTTTTGGAGGGATTATTAAAAAGTCACCAAAATTGAAGTTGGAACTATAATCATGAGATTATTAAGTAGGCATTTAATTGACACTTGCATATATTACAATAAAATTTCTTTCTGAGTTTGTAACAATAATCTATAGTCCAGTAGCTTCATTATAATCAGTAACTTTAAAATACTTTATTTAATTGTATTTAATTTTGCCAGTATAAGAAAATCCTTCAGTTAGTTTAAATGCTCCAGAAGAACGTATAATGGTGTATTCATTATTATTTTAATTTTGTGAATCTGAATTGATACAAGTAACTGCAGCATAACATGGAGTTTTATCACAATTAATTTTTTGTATGTCATTTAATGTTATAAAAACAGAACTTTCAATTATAATATCATCATTTAATGATTAGAATTATGAATTATCATCATTAGTTGGAAATTATTCTAAAGTAGGTGGATCTAATTATATAATATTAACCAAAATTCTGATATTAGCAGTAATAGAAAATGTAGCTATTTCTGTTTCTTCAGTTAATAAAAATGTAAAAAAATCTAATTAATTTTTTATTGTTTTTGTAATAGATTCCTCATTATATAATTTAATTATTTATGACTCTTTAGAAATTAATAATGTAAATTAAGTGTCTTCACTTGATTCAACATGAATAGCAATTATACATTATACAATTTCTTCAGTTTTTTTGCATTTATCATATTTAATTTAATTAGCAGTTATTATCATACTTTATTAATTCATTTCAATAGTATCATCTTCAATATAGATAGTAGCTTATAAAATAGATTAATCAACAGATTCAGCATGAAGATTGATATATATATCTTCTTTTTTATAAAAGTTTACAAAAAAGATTTATTTATCAGACTTTTCAATAAAACCTTAATAGTTATCTCCAAGTACTAATTCAATTGGTTAGGAACTGATTCTATAATGAATTGAATAAGAATATAGAGAATATGTTGTAGATTAATTAGTTTAAACTCTTACAAATAAATATTAGGGGTATTTCTCTATTGAATCAGTGAGTATTAATGAATTTGATCCTGTTTTAATTGCTTATTTTAAATCAATTTCTGGATGATCAAATCCATACATTATAAATTCACCAGAATTAATTCTCAAAAATACTTTTACTTAATTATTATTACTATATCCACTAAGATCAATTTTGAAAAGTTATACATCAGTTGAATGTGAAGTAATAATTTCTTATGGATAACCTTCAATTAATTGTATATATTAATGTGCATATTTACCAATAGTTCCCCAATCATCTTATTTTCTGAATACTATTGCAGTTATAATATATTAACTAGCTGTTTCTCCATAGACTCCTATATATATAGTTCCATTAATAGATGATTGAATACCTTTGGCTCCATAAATAATGAGATTTTAAACACCTTGATTATCATTTTGTTCTTTTGTTGGATATATTTCAGTTCTAGATGAAAAAATTCTAGGTTAACCCTAAATTGGTGTTAATTAAATGAATAATCTTTAAATATGATCATCATTATTAACAGTAAATTTGTAATAATTATAGAATTCATGGAATACAAATTATTTAATTGGTGTATTTTCTTTTAATATAATAGAATCTTGTTTTGTTGTTATTAAAATAGAGTAAGTTAATTCATCTTCATCATTTTATTATCCTGGAATAATTAAAATAGCATAGAAACAAATATGAAAATTTTCATGTTCTAAACAATTGGCTGGTAGATAATCAAAAATAATGATGTCATTTCCAGGACTATTATAATTAAGTTCTATTTTACTTTAAAGAGTAGTAGTATTAATTAATAAAATTATTATTTTAGAAATCTTTAGATTTAAATTATATCTATTCTTCTTCATTATATTTACAAGTCCAAAATTCTTTACATAATTTTAAAATAATATCAGCATCTCCTTTTATATTTCTTAAACTTACACTAACACTTTGTTATTTATTACTTTTAATATTGAATTTATATTAATGAAATTTAAATTTACTCATCTTACTAATAGCTGGCTTATTTAATTCCATAACCATAAAATTTGGATTTAACATTTATGTTTTCAATTCAAATGTGGCATAAGATTCTTTTGCTAATATTGCAATATAAATATAATATCCTTTAGAATTAAATCTATTTAAATCTTCATTAGAAATTATTAAATCATCTGTAACTCCATCACGTAATTTCCATTAATAATCTTCTAATGATGCTGGATTTTCATCAAGATTAACATACATTTCAGTATAACCTTTATAAGATATTAATTAAATATTTAAAATTAGTTATCCTAAATAGAATAATTCTTAATCTGTTGTAACATTCAATACATAGAATCCTAATTCATTTTCTGAAATTACATCTTCAATTTATTCTCCTACATTCATAAATCTTGTAGATCCATATGTTCTTGTTTTTATTTATACAATTGCACCTTATTATGCTTCTACTAATAATGTATAAATTTAATTTGTCATAATCTTTTTAATTTTAAACTTTTGAATTCCTAAAAATGTATCCTAACCCTTATATTCATATTTTTAAAGTGATGGTTTTTCCAATCCTAAATTCATAAAAGATAGAAAAGATTCCTACAAAATTTCAACATTTTTCACTTATACAGATACCTCTAAATTATAATCCTATTATATTTGCTATTTTTATAATTATGTTATATTAATTCTAATTATTTCAGTCCAACTAGTATTATTAAACTTAAATTCTAAATCATCATCTAATAATAATATTAAGATACTTACAATTAGTCATCATTAATTCCTCTTAATAAACTACTTTTAAATTATATCTACAATATTCTTCACAATAAACTGCCAAATAATATATCTTCTTTTCTGGTTATTGTATTACACAAATATCTATAATTATTTATTAATTATAATACCCATTCCTTAAGAATTACATTATATTTCAGAATGTATTTTATCTGGTTTTTAATCTAAAGAAGAAATGTAAATATCAGGATTTCCTATTGTAGATTGTTATTTCACAACTATTATTAGATCTCTATCTTTAATCACTTATTATATATCAATTTCATAATATTTGTAATTCTTATCTCCTTACCAAGGTATAATAGCACTATTTAAAATATATTATATAATATATTACTCATTATATGTTTAACCTAATTCTAAATTTAGATAACCATAGACTTAAATTGTCAAACAAAAAACTATAAAAATCATAATTAATTATTTACTCAATATTATATAAATTAAAATCAATAATGAGTCTTGTTTCTGCCCCAAAAAATTTGAAAACTCATCTTTTCAATTTAATTGAATAGAATAAGACATAAGAATTAATCTAATTCATAGAAAATCATAGAGATTATATTTAAAGTCTTGTTGCTCCAAATTATTGGACACTTGGAATGTATGCAGTCAGATATAGCAATCACGAACTTATGAAATATTTATATAAAAAAGATCTATTGCTTGAACATCCATTATCTTAATATACATTATTATCAACTGCCTTTTTAAATAATGATTTTGAGAGCTTTAAATTATTATGCGATGAATTCGGAAAAGTAAATTGACTTGTAATCTTTAGGACATTAACAAACCTGTGCATCAATTCTAAGATTAAACATTTTTATAATATGCTATCAAATACAATTAAAATGAATTTGTAGAAATATTATGCTCTAGAGGAGCTTATTTTATTATAGAAAGAACATCTTCTTCATTAATTGATTGTTATGCCAATAATCTTAAAGTAGAATAAGATTAAATAGGAGTCAAGTTTAAAAGTTACAGTGATAATAGAGATGTAGCTTAAAGTTCAATTTTATAATTGAAAAGAGATAAACTTACTCCTACTCATTATTTTCGATTCAAAAATATCTTATTACTATAATATCTAATACAAATTAAGTAATTGTAAACTCCTGAAGGATATGGAGACTTTTAATTAAATTTTAATAGAATACTAGAGTATACAGCACCTAGTAATATTTTGGATTGAGTAAATTATAAAGAGATATATATTAATTATTGATATTATATGATATATTCAATCCATTTTAATCTTATAAAACTCACTTGGCTTCCTATTTTCAATTATTTTTATCATCAAATACGTATTTGCCAAAAAGAATATAACACATTAAATAAAAATCATTGTAAATACATCCTACCCTTGTATTTCAAGATAATAAGATCCAAAATTCCATTACACTTCTAAAATTAACCAAGTTATTGATAACATCAATATTTCCTTATTATTCATCTTACTATTTTGAAGTGCTAATGGAATCAATGCAATCCACCATACAAAATATTATGCAGTTTAAACTTTATTAAATACAACAAACCCAAGAGTTTATATTAACATTGCAAATGGTAAATCTCTATAATATTTCAGACCAGCTAAAATAACTATTAAAAATTATGGTAAAAATGTTAATGTAGCTTAAGTTCTAGTAATTGATTCAAAACTTAAATATATCTGATAAAAATAAGGAGAAAAATTATGTCTATTGTCTTTCCTTGTAAAATGATATAGATATGTTTAGAATAGGAAATCTTCATAAATTAAATGGAATAATATTAATAATCCAATAAATAATCCACCTGAAATCAATGCAAATTTCACTTTATTCTTACTAAATACACCCAAATATCTTAATATATCATTTATTTTACATTCTTTCTGGTTGATGAGAATCTATAAAGAAATATAATGGAATTGCATATATTATTGGATATATACGCAAATGAACCATTAATCCGTATATAAGTGCCGCCAATGTATACTTCTCTTTCTTCAATAAATATAACATGACATAAATTAAAAGCACTATTATTGTATCAGATGATCCCCTAGTTGATACTTAGATTATAAGAGGATTAAAAATCCATAAATTCAATAAAAATGTAGATTTTACCATCTTTTACATAAACACACATGCTAACATATCTACAAAACTAAAGAGAATCTTTCCAAATGATGATATCCACACATTTGGTATTAAGATATATGCTAAAATAGGTGAATATCTATAAGTATGTCTATCATAAGGTGAACCACCATCAACTACATATTAAGCTCCATCAGAGTACACCTACATATTAATTCTAAAGATACTGAATAATCTATATCTGTATATTTGAGATTGAAATATTTATCCTAAATCTCAGCATAAGCAATTAATCCTAGTCTTATTAAAAGACCTATAATTATTGCAATTTTTGGACTCATAAATTAATTAATGTTTAAATTACGAACTCATACTGTCAAACAATGGCTACTTTAAAGATTTCGTAAATCTGTTAATAGTTTATATATAACAGATCCATAAGAAGAAGTATTTTAATATCATATTAAGAAATATAAATAAGAATTAGCAGAACTTTTTGCTAAATTTGATTAGGAAGGAAAAGGCAGGATTTAAAAATATGAATTACTTACTCTTCTTAACAAATATGGAATCAGTATTAATGAACAAGAATTAACATGTTATATCAAACAAGCAAATTCAAAAAGTGGTCATTTTATAACAACCGAATAATTCAAATAGTGTGTTTTATCAGAAAACTCAAAACTCTTTCTTAAAAAGCTTATTCATAAATCAAATGAAAGAAATCCTCAAAATTACTATCCTACTGAAATTACTAAAGTCTTAAATTAAGTCCATTATTTAAGTGAAAGAGGTAGGCTCTTATCACAAATTGAAGACAAATTAATTCCAGTTGAATAAAAATTACAGCCTTTAAGTAAATTAATGAACCTTAGTCGCGAGATCACTATAACTGAACAAAGACCATAATCAAAATTACCTTTGAGATTACCAAGAGCAAAATCAACTTGTACTACAAATTATAATAGTATATCTACTGCTATTACATTACCTTCTTCATCCAATTCGAGGTTTGGAGATAATCGTATATCTTTTAGAAGGCATCCTACCTAATATTGTGAATGATATTAATTAATTAACTTTATCAAAAATTCAATTCAATACTCTAAAATCTTAAGTAAATTTAATCTTTAGAATAATTATCTTCATATAAGATCAAATTGATCAACATAATAATATTCAGTTTTTCTTAATACCTTATAAATATCATTTAATAAAAACTATTTTTTTTTTTATAGTATAGTTTATAGTGAAATAGAAAAAATTAGAATATATATAAATATGGCTATTTTACTTTTGTAAACTCTCTTTTTTCTTATTAAAATATATTCTTCTTCAATATAAATTTTATATGATTTACTTTCTTTAGTATTTATTTAAATTTATAATGAAATTTTATCTATTCTTTTAGATTATTAACTTAAAATTGAAGAAAATTGGAATAAAGTGTTGTTAATTATAAAATATAAATATAAAAATAAAATATTTTAATGGAATCTAACTCCTTAGATTTTAAAATAAATATATAACCAAAGATGTTAACCGAGCATGTAGAGCCTGATGTTGATTTGACTGTGGATAAATATGATGCTGTATACTAGAATACTTAATAGGAAGAGGAAGTGGAGACAGCTCATGTATATATAATTTATATGTTTTCTATAGAAAGATTTATTAATATAAGAGTATGATATTACTGAAGCAGCTCATCCATTTTATTGTGTTGCTGCATTGGCATTAACTTCTATTCCAGGGTTATCTTTTATTCTGTTGCAAGATGTTATACATGCTTATCCTTTAGTTATTATACTCTAGTTGGCATAATTTCTATTATTAAAGAACTATTTGGGTTTAAAATTGATTGGGTTACGTTGGTGGATTGAAATGAATATTAATGGTGAATAGAAATGGATGTTCTAAACTCAATCATAAGAATAATCAAATAAAGTTGATAGATATTTCTTCTGGGCCTGTCTTATATATGGATCAATCTTTTGGGGTATTATGTGTCTTGGAGATGTTTTTGGATTTAAAATTTTCTGGGTATGATTGTAATTGGATTATAGTTACCTTTGCCAATCATATGTTTTGTTTTGTCTTTAACTAATTTACAAGGATTTTATAAATGTAGAGGAGAGCATAAGAAGAAATTATAATAATTGAAAAGAGAAATGGCTAAAGGTGGAATGAATATAGTGGGAATGATTATGAAGTGATATGAAATTGTTATTTTTAATATTTTTGAATTTAATATGACTGATAGTGTGTAAGCAATTTAAGAAAGTTACACAAGAATCAAGTTACTTAATAATGACATTTAAATAAAAGATTAAACAATTAATTTATTACAAGAGAGGTTATTAGAAATGGAAGATTAAATGAATTAAGCAATAAAATAAAAAGATTATGCGGATCGTTAATTTTAAATTTTATAGGATGAACATGATTAAATGTTTGAAAATTAATAAAGGAAAACAAAGTAATTGTAATAGTTTAATTAATAATTATTGGTTGCTTTAAAAGAAGTATAAGATAAAAATTAAGAATTATTAGAGTAAGTGTAATATTAAAGTTAAGAAATTTAATCTAAAGAATAGTCATTATCAGAATTGACTGATTAGATAGCAATGATAAAAGATGCAGTAAAGGGATTAGAAGAAGAATTATCATAATTAACAAAGAAAAATTAATAATTAAAAAAAGAAAAATAAGATGGTGAATAATAAATGAGATAGATAATTGCTGAAAAGAATAAATTTGAAAGCAATATAACTAATATGTTGAAGTAATTAGAAACAGAAAATGATTTATTAAAATAAGAATTAGAAGATTATAGAACAAGATTGGAATAGTAACATTAAGAATTAGTTGAATTAAAATATGTTAAAATATAATTTGAAGATTTAGAGAAGAAAAATAATTAATTAAATGAACAATATAATATTTAAATATAAACTGCTATGGAATGTGAAAAGAATTATTCATTATAATTTGATGAAATGAATAAAGCAAATGAGAAATTTAGAAAATAATGTGAAATTTTTAATGAACAATATGAATAATAAAAAGAATATAATTAAACAATTGAAAATTAAAATTAAGAATTTTCAAAATTATTTAGTTATGTTTAAAATTAAATAGATGAAATTATGTCAGAATGTTTTTCAATTAATAAAAGTTATATTCCTTAAGATCCAATATTTGAAAGTAAAAAATCTTAAAATTCTAATAAATACTCAAGTTAAAAAAAGAAAAAAAAAAATAATTACAATATATCATAAATTGAAGATTTTTTTGTTGATATTAAAGATATTTTAATGGATTTAATTGAATCTAATTCACATTTAAAAGAAGAAAAAGATTAAATTAGTTAAAATATTCTTGAAATGCATAAAGTTGGTGAATAACTTAAATTAAAATTTGATTAATTAAATTAAGAATATTCAAAAACTAAAGAAAAATTATAATAAGAACATAAATCTATATTTGAATAATAAAATGATAAAATTAATTAACTTTAAGATGCTTTATAGTAATAAAATCTATAAGCTTAATAAGATAATTAATATATTAATTCATTAATTGATAAATGTTATCATTATGATCAATCATTTCAATCATATGAACAATAAATTTAATAATCCAAATGGTAAACATAAAATATTGTTTAAGAATTTGAAGAATTAAAGAATGACCATAATCAATTAAAATCTGAATTTTCAGAATTATAAGTAAGAAAAGCTATTTCTCAAAATAAAGTTGCTTTAAGTTATAGTGTAATTTCACATTTATTATAAAATGAAAAAACAATAAAGACTTTCTCATAATTTATATAATATTCAAATTATTTGCATTATTTTGTTTTAATGAGAAATGAATTTAAAAGCAATAGCAATCACATTTATAAACGATTTAGAAGAGCAGTATATGCTGTCATTTTTGTTTAGAAAATTAGATATTCAATACTTCCTTCAAATGAAAAAAATTAATTAAATTTTGATAAAAATGAAGAATTAGATATGGTTTTAGAAAAGTATATCCCAATTTTTCATAGTTTAGAAGATGGATAAGCAGTAGAATTCAATGCATTTGAAAAAATGATAAAAGATATGAAAATTTAAGTTAATAAATACAATTATAGAAGTTAAATTAGATCAACTAATTCATAGTAATATTTCTAATTGCTTAATTTAGCTAAAGAAGATATATAAAAGAAAAATTCATTTAATTAACAAATTGATTATTATAAAAAATAATTAAACACTTTCTAAAATAAGATCTCTTAATTAGATTAATATGTATTATAATTAGAATAAGATTTAAAGGAGAAAACAAATGAATAAAAAAAATAAAGCTACTCATAACAATCTGAAGAAAAATAAGTTAGTAAATATAGAATTGAACCTCCCTCTCCTATTAAAAATAATCTCTCAACTGTACTTTAAAATGAATTAACATAAATTCTTAGTAAAAAATCAACTCTATAGAATAAAGCTGGATAAATAGTTAAATAAGGTTTTTGATTTAGTATTATAATAAATATATATTCTAATTGTCATCGTTTAATATTTGTACTAAATGTTTTTGACAAAACTTTTTATTTTTAATTAAGAGGATTTAAAAGAGGAAGCTTATTTTAAACTTTATAGTTTCCTTTCAATCTTTATGAATTATATTAATCCTTTATTCTATTTAATTTTGGAGTATTATTTTATTCATTGTTTTCTATTGACATTTAAGAAGAATAGAAATTTATTTTGCTATGTTTATAATTGAAGTTTGGATTGATGATAAAATTTATTTCTTTATAGATCGATAGGTCTCCTTTTGGATTAATATCTATAAGCTTTTTCCAAGAATCAAGACATCTCAAATTCATCTAAATTTTTGTTAATTATCTATGTGTTATTGAAGCATTTATAGAATAAACTATACATTTTACATGAGCAAGAAGACTATCTGCTAAAAGAACATGTTCACTTCCATTCAAACAATAAATATTATAGGTATCAAAGAGTAAACCTATAAGTCCAAGTCTAAATAAGATACTACTCAAAATTACAGGTGGAGCATTAGCCAACACCAAAGTAATGAATCTATGATATATTATAAAAATATATACTTCAAAAAGATATTCTAATATATATTATTGTTTTGGCTATTAAAAAACCAATATATTATGATATGAATAACAGTTGAATGAAAGAATTTATGAACTCCATAATCCTCTTTAGAATGAGGATCTAAATGAAATACTTAATAACCATGCTTGAAAGTAAGAAGTAAAAATGTTTAAATTTTTTTAAGTCCTGGAATATTATCTTAATTAAAGTTTTGATATGCTCTGACTATTAATTTGCACAGGTATTCTGCAGATTTTAGAAATGTATCTTATAAAATTGGTTTAATTTCCTGCAACTCTTAGTAGAGCAAAGAATATTTATAAATCTTATTTACAATAATTCCACATTCTTCAGCCAATTAATATTCATTAGATGTTTCTTCTTACAAAATTCCATATAAAAAAAATTAGTGAAGTTTCATTATAATTTAAGATGTTAATATAGAATTAATGATAGGTTTAATTTCAATTTTTTGTTGTTCTACTTTTATTTTATTTGTGTGTTGTAAATCTAAAAAATTGAATAATGAAGTAATTGAGAACTTTAATAATTATATTGCTTCTTATGAATAAAGTTTATTGATTTTAAATTAAGTTTCATTCTTTTCAAAATCACTAACATATAAATTTAATTTATAACCAGGATAAATCTTTACCTTTCTAGGTGAAAGTGATCCCAAATCATCATCACCATCATCAGAATTTTGGTGACTTGTTCTATGACTTCCTGGATTAGACCTATGAAGTTTAAATTCCTCATCATGATTAAAATCTTCTCTAATTGTATCTGTTTAAAAATCTATGCTTTCACAAAATCTTCTATGTCCATGGAAACCTCTTAAAATTGGTTTATTAATTTAAATAAATCTTATAACTTCAGAAGGTTTTCTTTTAATTTAATTTGTGATTTTGGTAGACCTAATCATTTATTAAGTTTTAATTCTATGTATAGATCGTTAAAGATTTGAATCTCTTTCTTCTACAAACTTTTTGAATCCATCAATATCTTAAACTTCTATTTCACTATATAATAAATGTTCTCTTTAAGTTTAATTTATTTGCCAATTCAATTAATTTGAATTATAATATTCTTCCATTGTCTTACCTGCTTATAATGTTCCAAGAAAATCTGTTAACTTCTTCTTTTCATCACAATCAATAATTGGTGGTGTTTTTTCTTTTTCACTTAATGCAAATGATCTAAAAATTTAAGTGAATTTCTAGTTTTCCTTTGGATCCAAAATTAAAAATTAAAATTCTTTATTGATTAATAAAATTGAAATAGCTTCAAACCAATTAATACGTTAAAAGTATTTCCATAATTATTCTTAACATGAAGATCCAATACCATATCTATCAATTTATATATCTAAAACATCAACTAATATAGTAGCTAATTTATTATTATAGATATATTTTCCAAGAATTTAAAATAGATTCATTTCAGTCATTAATAGTAGAGTTGATTTTGGATATTTTTGAAGAAATTTATCCAAAATGCAACTTATATGTAATAAATTAACTGATTTATTTTTTTCTTCTAAACTTATTTTTATTTGATAAACTTAAATATTAATAACATATTATACGTAGAATTGGTATTAATTTAGGAACAGTTTGAATCATAACTTAAAAATTATCATCTGTTAAAAATATTAATGTAGTTTTATATGATCTTATTAATTCATATTTAGATGGTAATTATGATTCTATTTTATAATCTGTTTACTCAACTTCAACTTATAAATCATTAAATTTATCCTCCTAAAAATAAATATTCATTATACCCAATCTTGAATTGGTTCATGTTTTAATGGATTAAATATGAAAGACATTAAATATTCAAAATGATGTTCATCACTTAAATATTCAATTCTAGATTTTAGAGAGGGAGTCCCAACTACACAAAGCCATTTCTACATATTTACATATAGAGTTTCAAGCTCTTTTTTCATTAAATCAACTTCATCAAAAAATGAAGAATCAGCAATAGAATTATCATAATTTGATGTATTGTTTTAGATTGTTTTCAATTTAAAATCTTATCTTTACTCTTCTAAACTTTTACTTACAGCAAAGGGCATAGGTATTTAACTTTATTCAAAATCTAATAAACTATTATTATTAAAACTTACATTCAATAATTTCATCATCTAAATCATCAATCCATTTATGATTTCCAAATAATTCAGTTTTGCATTCTTCATATTTTTATATTACAAAATGAATAAATTCAGTGTTGTTTGAGTTTTTGATCAATAATTTAAAAACCATAGAAAAGTATTAGATATCTTATTAAAATTATATTGCAGCATCAAACAACTATTTCAAATATTGGCATGCAAATTTTTTTGCTTCTAAAATGTTTTCATAAACAGCTCTACAATATCTCTATCCAACTTGGTGAGGAACATGGATTGACTTTGCTTATGGAAAACTCAAATAATTTGAGTAAATAATACTTATCCATTATTTTTGATTTACGATGTCCGAACTAAGTGTTCAGTTCTTATATTTATGCCAATTCCATTATAGCTGAAAAAAAAGTATAAATAAATTGTTCATCTTAAAAATGATCTATTAGACTTGTAATGACAAGTTCTACAGTTATTGGATTGAATGGGTAAGCAAATAATACTTTTTATTTGTATAAATATTTTACAATTTTTAATGGTGGATACCTGATTAAAAGTTTTCATATAAGGCATTTCATTTGTTATAAGTTTTAATGCCTCAGTAAGTTTTTACAATCTTAAATATTCCCTATCTTCAGATAACTAAATTAAATTGATAATTACTGCTTGTTCTAATGTCATTTTTTTTACTTATCTTAAATAATAATTAATATTTTTATTTTAGATAATGTTACATTTGAGAATTGAAAGTTATATTATATTAACTAAATCCTTTGATAATACAATAATAAAGTAATTGATCAAAATTTATTATCAAATTTAACTGGGTTTATTTGATGGTTAAGTTGAATTTATTTATATACATAGTTATATATATATATTGTTTTATATATATAATTGTAAGAAAAAAAGATTATTTAATTCTAATCAGTGGATAAAATTAGAAAATAGACAAAAATTCTAGAAATTAGAATACTATAATTAAAAAATAAATAAATATAATTATATGAAAATAATCTTAACAAATAACAAATAAAATTATTTATAGAATGTATTAACTTTTTTATTTAATAATATAAGTGATATTTTCAATAAATTCTTGATAATTAATTTAAATTAGTTTTTTAAATAATAAGCAATAATTGTATAAACTTAAATATTAATCATTAATACTAATTATGAATAATTGAACAATTTATTCTTATCAAATAGAGAATAAATAGTCATAATTTTAATAATAATAACTAAATAAACTATTCAAATGACATGACCTGAACACACCCAATTTTATTGTGTAGCAATGGATTCAATAGCATTTACATTAGTACATTAACAATTATATGCATTATATTAAGAATCCTCTATTAAATACTTTTATAAGATTGTCATGTTATTAAAATAATTTCTTAATATTAAATAATCTGTATCTTTATTCCATTTTTAATTTATATGACATTTAACTTAGAGATCACATTTTAGACATCTTAAATTTGTGCATATACGAAATTATTATTGATTACCAATTTGGGGGAGATAAACATTTTCTTTTTTATTATTAATTTTGATTTGATTATGGTTGATAGTTTTATTATGAAATTGCTTTATTTTATGGTTTATCCATAATTGAATTGATTTCATTTATTTACTCGTCCAAATCATCATCAAATTTATTATTTAACATATTGATTTTGTTTATAATATATATTATATTTTTTTATTTGATAACCATAATGAGATAACGAAGTGGTTAGATATTATCACCAGCTAGAGTCATTCAAAACTTTTAGATGAGTACTAAGAATTATACTAGTAAAAATGCATCATAATCTCCTTTAAAATTTATTCAAAGGAATTTATCACAAATTATATTGAAGGATTTAGTAAAGCAAGATTCAAGTCGTAAGATAAATAATCATGGGAGTATTACAGAAAGAGTGCATAGTCAATAGCGATCCAACTCAAGGGATAAAGTAAAACCATAAACAAAACAAGCAAAGGCTCCAACTGAAATTAACCTTCCTTTTCAATAATTAACCAAAGGAATCAACTTGATTTTGAATCAAAAACCAACAAATAAAAATAAATTGATTTTAGAAAAAGGATCTATGACTCGTCGAAATAGTGCAGAAGATTTAATAACAAATTCAATATAGATAGGAGGTAAATCTTCCTCTATTGACAAACTACCTAAATCTGAAATTTAGATATATGTCCATTATTCATCAGAAGTAATATAAAATTATAAATTCTGTGCTAATATAACAACAGACAAAGTTTTAAATATGCTTAAAAATAAGTCTGGAAACTATTAAGTAGTAGGATTTGCGACTTTAGATGAAAACATTGGATTTGATTATTATCTTACAATACCTTTTCTGCCTTTAACTCATATGATAGGTAAGACTATCCGTATGAAACCCATATTTGGAATATCACCTCCTAAACAATTAAATTTAAGTTGTTTCTTATTTTTACATGTTATAGGGAGAGGAGGATTCTCAACAGTGATATTATCTCGATCTCTGATTGATGGCAGTTTTATAGCATTGAAATTAATTAGCAAAACTTTTGTAATATAAAATGAAAAATAGGATTTGGTTTAAAATGAAAGAGATATATTAATTGAAACAACAAATAAAGGTTCTTTATTTACATCCAAAATTGAATTTGCATTTGAAACTAAAAATTGGATCATTTTTGGTATAGAATTTTGCCCTGGTGGAGAAATGTTTAGTTATATGAAAAGAGTTTAAAAAATGACTGAGTCTTAAGCCAGATTCTATATAACAGAAGTTTGTTTAGCTTTGGGATTCTTACATCATTAATAAATTATTTATAGAGATTTAAAACCAGAAAATGTTCTTATTGATATTACAGGACATATATAATTGGCAGATTTTGGATTGGCCAGACCAAATATGTAGCCAGAATAAAATGCTTATTCATTTTGTGGATCTCCAGAATATATGGCTCCAGAGATGTTTCACAATGATGGTCACAATAATTTAGTTGATTATTATTGTTTAGGAGCCTTGCTTTATGAATTTGTAACAGGTCTTCCTCCCTTCTATTGTGAAGATAAGAACATTATTTATACTAGATTATTGAATGAATAAGTCTAATTCCCTAAAAAATTAAGTCCAGAAATAAAAGATTTAATTAAATTGCTTATGATAAAGGATCCAAATAAAAGATTAGGATCCAAAAATGGAGTAGATGATATATTAGCACATCCATGGTTTTAAGATATTGATATTACAAAATACATTTAAAAATAGATTGATCCTCCTTATATTCCAGATCTAACAAAGTTATCATTTAAATCACCTACTACTAATGATAGAATATTATTCGAACAATTAAATAGAGAGCAAAAATTAATTAATCAATTTATACCTATGTTTGAGACTTCGTTCTTTTATCAATAAAAAAGATATTAATGTTATGAATTTGATAAAAATTCTTCAACATAAGTGACAAAGGACACTATAGATTCATTGGTGAGAAAAAGAACTAAAAATTCTCAGAATAGTTAATAATCCTTATTATCCCAATAATCTTAATCATAATTGTCCTCAGTATTAGGTTCTAATGAAACACTCAAAAATACTAAAAGTGTAACAAACTTTAAAGTTTATTAAAATCTATTAACTGAACCATCTAGAAAATGAGTTTATATTTAGTTTAATATTTTCTCATCATATTTTAATATCACACAATTAATCTATAATCACTTCTAAATAATTAAAAGATTGTAATAATTCTAAAATATCTATTGATTTTAATTAAAATAATTTAAATTCATAAATAAACCAACAATAAAATTTTATAATTTTTTAAAATTAAGCTATTTTCAAGAATTCTTCTTTGGTGATAAAATTATATTATTGTTTAGTATCGAATTCAATATAATTCTTAAATTAACATATTTAATTATATATATTCTCTTCATATTAAATAAAAAATTGTAAAATCTCCTAAAATATTTAGAAATTTAAGTAAAGTATGTTAAAATTTATATTGTAACTTAAATAATATATTTTTCATCTATTATAAGTTAATATATGTAATTTTATTTTAAAAACTTAGTTATATAAAGAGAACAATTTTGATTGATTTATTCTTTATTTTTAGTTGTTGTTTCAGTTTAGAATATCATTATTTCTAATTATACATTATATTATTAAATTTAGAAATAAAGTCTTTATGTCGTGTAGTATAAGTTAGAAATAAGATTCTTTTAGTAATTAAGATCCAATTGAAAAATTAAGTCAAAGAATTTCTAAGAAAGAATAAATGGAAATGAAAAGATAATTAGATGTTATGATTAATAGAGTAAAAATGTTGGAAGTATTTCGATAACGATTGTAACTTTTCTGAGTATTTAGATAAGGGAAACAGATATAAAGTGAAATAAAAAATGAACAAGTAAATAGCATTAGAAATTAGTATAATGAATACTTGAAGTAGGTATTTAATGAGTAATCTATTTAGTAAAGTAAACATAAAGAATCTAGGGAGTAATCTCTGGAACTATTTAGGGAAAAAACTAAGCTTTTGAAACAATAACAATAATCACTAAGAGTTTAAATTAGATAAAGTGTGCAATAATAAAAGAAGGAATAATTTGAGTTAATGAAAAAATAATCGTTGAATCATGATAAAGTTATAATTCTCTAAAAAGAAAGATCAAAATCATATAATGTTGAGAAGAAATAAAGAGTTCAATAATATGAATAGTAATAACAATTAAACTTGGCTATGTACAAATAATAAAAATAAAATTAATTTAAATCATAACACAAAAAAGCAGTTCTTGATAGCTTTAGAAAAAAAGCTTAAGATTTTATGAAAATACAATAATTATGGGAACAAGAATAGGATATTTTGGATTTATTAAATGATTCTAATCATTCTAGATTGACTAATTCAATAATTAAAAACTGAACATCCCTAATATTTGTAAATTATATTTATAATATTATTATTAATCAAATACGATCTGATATAATATAATTTTTTGGATATTAAAATACAAAATAAACCATCTATATTGAAATTTGACTCTCCATTAAATCCAATTTGATCTGTTTGCAAAAATTCTAGTTTGTTTCTCATTGCTATTTCTAATATTTTTAATTATACAATAGTTAAATAGATAATTAATTTTTAAATTCTGAATCTATAATTTATAAATTTGAGACAAATAAATTATTCTTTTAAAAAAGAAACCTTGTTTGCTTGCTTTTCTATATGATTAAAGAATTTACGCACAGCCTTATATTACTATTGATGTATTTGTCATAATTAAAAGTTCCTCTTTTAATTCAATAATTTGAACAAAAAGCAACTAATTTTTATTATGATTTCAAAGTGTTGAGTATTTAAAAAGGACAGGAATTAACATAAATTACTTTTTAATTATTTGGGAAACAAGCAAAATTAGTTTTTATTTTAATTCAATCTGCTTATTATATTATATTAATACTCTAATCTGAGAAGTATAACAATTAATAGAGTATAATTGATATAAAAGTTTTGTTATCTTTTATTGATAAATACTAAAAGATTTAAACAAATAAATATTGAGAATTGTTTCACCATATAATGCTTATAAGGATGATAGTATAACTTTTATTATTAATAATTTAGATTATGATAAAATATGATAGTAATTAATAATAAAAGGATATTATTATAATAGATTAAATTAAAAAAACAAAATATTATTTTAATTTTCAAAATTAAGCAAATATTGATTAATGCTAATCTTTATACATTTTATCCTGTCTAATTGAGGTTTCCATATTTTCTCAAAATTAATAATAATGCTAATATTTATATACTATATTTTTTATTTCAGCAAAGTTATAATCAGTTGGTATCAAGAAGAGTGTAATTTAAATAAATAAAGTTTAACTAACTTAAAAATTAAGTTTATTACAAAGAAATACTTAAGACATCAATAAAATATTTTTAAATTATAAATATTTTATAATTTCTAGTATTTTATAAAAGCTCTTATTAGATCATTATTACTAATAAATTTAGGATCAGCCTATAATAGATAAGTATATAAGATATTAGAATATAATAATTTAGAATTTAATAAAAAATAATTATTAATTGTATTATTTATTATTTTAACTCAATTAGTTTTTTATATTTAATTTTTCAATGATAATTGATTAAGTATATATCTTTATACTAATTGATCAAATATTAATATTTTAAAATAAATCACTTGATTTTATTTCAAAAGCTTAATTATTGTCTTAATAATTGTTTAGTTAAGTGAATTTAATTAATAGAAATTATATTTCTACTGTTATATAAGATATTTCTAGTTGAGAGTTCTTTTGAAATTATAATCTAAAAATTTACTGTTTTAAAGTCAATATCTCTTCTTTTTTCTTATAAAATAAATTACAATGAATAGAGGATATTTTTAGGGAATAATAATGTTCTTATGTGTTTATTTCTAAGGAATCATAATATTGATATAGATTTTAACATAAATTATTGGTATAAATTTCATTATTTCATTATTTACTTTTCCTCTTATTTAAAAGGAATTAAGTAACCTAAATGTGAATTACTGTTGATANCTCTAATCTGAGAAGTATAACAATTAATAGAGTATAATTGATATAAAAGTTTTGTTATCTTTTATTGATAAATACTAAAAGATTTAAACAAATAAATATTGAGAATTGTTTCACCATATAATGCTTATAAGGATGATAGTATAACTTTTATTATTAATAATTTAGATTATGATAAAATATGATAGTAATTAATAATAAAAGGATATTATTATAATAGATTAAATTAAAAAAACAAAATATTATTTTAATTTTCAAAATTAAGCAAATATTGATTAATGCTAATCTTTATACATTTTATCCTGTCTAATTGAGGTTTCCATATTTTCTCAAAATTAATAATAATGCTAATATTTATATACTATATTTTTTATTTCAGCAAAGTTATAATCAGTTGGTATCAAGAAGAGTGTAATTTAAATAAATAAAGTTTAACTAACTTAAAAATTAAGTTTATTACAAAGAAATACTTAAGACATCAATAAAATATTTTTAAATTATAAATATTTTATAATTTCTAGTATTTTATAAAAGCTCTTATTAGATCATTATTACTAATAAATTTAGGATCAGCCTATAATAGATAAGTATATAAGATATTAGAATATAATAATTTAGAATTTAATAAAAAATAATTATTAATTGTATTATTTATTATTTTAACTCAATTAGTTTTTTATATTTAATTTTTCAATGATAATTGATTAAGTATATATCTTTATACTAATTGATCAAATATTAATATTTTAAAATAAATCACTTGATTTTATTTCAAAAGCTTAATTATTGTCTTAATAATTGTTTAGTTAAGTGAATTTAATTAATAGAAATTATATTTCTACTGTTATATAAGATATTTCTAGTTGAGAGTTCTTTTGAAATTATAATCTAAAAATTTACTGTTTTAAAGTCAATATCTCTTCTTTTTTCTTATAAAATAAATTACAATGAATAGAGGATATTTTTAGGGAATAATAATGTTCTTATGTGTTTATTTCTAAGGAATCATAATATTGATATAGATTTTAACATAAATTATTGGTATAAATTTCATTATTTCATTATTTACTTTTCCTCTTATTTAAAAGGAATTAAGTAACCTAAATGTGAATTACTGTTGATATTTATAAAAACTTCTTTTTTTCATATTTATTTTCTAATATATGTTAAGACTAATTACTTATATTAGACTTGATTGAATGATTGAATGATTTTATAATTTTCTATGTGATTTTGCAGATGTTTTTATTCTAAAATTAAATTATAGAGTTTTTGAAATGTTTTAGTTTTCTGTCTATATTAATATATACTTAAAATGCATTTAAAAATGAATAATTTCTTTAAAGAAATAACATGAGATTAATTGAATAGTATTGTAAATAATTTATCAAATTAGATGTATAATGCAAAGTAATGAAAAAAAATTAAATCTATTATTTTTAAATGGAATCATAACTTAAGTTCATTTGTATCAGATAACACATGTTTCTGGATTAAAAGTATGTACTTCTACTTTTACCAAACAAGATAACTTTAAGTCAAGTATAAAAGCTAAATAATAAAGTTTGGAAAAGAACCTAAATACATTATAGAATTGTAATTAAGCAATTTTATTTCTTGGCAACTCAATCACTAGAATTAAATTGTTAGTTTTGGGATTATTTGGAATAGAATTGAAAAACTATTCCATTCTACTCAAGAAGACTTAATGAAGCTCCGATTTGCAATAAGAAATCAAATTATGTTTAAAACTGTACATTAATTATACAGACCTCTTTCATTATTAGGAGGCAGTAATTAAGATGAAGTAAAAAATAAAAATATATTAAGTTGTATTTATGCTCTGATTTAATCGATAACAAATAATATGAAATCAAATGTCATGCTAAAAATCAGTTTGAAGATTCAATGGTATAATTTTACATTTAATTAGTCTCGTATTTATAATGAAATATAATGTCTAACTAAAATAAAATCTGATTATGTTTAAAATTTACATGAAGTTTTTACAGGAGAAAATACTGTCTATTTAATTTAAGAATACTTGGAAGGTGTAAATTTAAATGAATTAGTTAACAGGGTGACTTTGGACAAAACTTAAATTTAAATGATTATGAAAGTAAATTTGATTACTATATATAGCAATTACTTAATGCTGTTAGAGATATTCATTTCCACAATATCATGCATAGAGACATTAAACCAACTGCAATTGTTTTTTAAAATAAAGATTCAATAGAGGGACTTAAATTAACTGACTTTCATTTGTCTATACCTATTGATTCTAAAATAAATTTAAGAGAATATGGGACTCCAGGATATGCAGCACCTGAGAAATTCAAAGATAATTATAATGAAAAAGTAGACATCTTTAGTGTTGGTTGTATCTTTTTTAAATTGTATTAATTTTCTTGATTTAATTAGAGTTACAAAAAGAGATTTATTTCATGGTAAAACAACAAATGAAATACTAAAACTTAATAGAATCTGTAATATTGATTTCTAAATTCTACAAATATATAAATTAAATTAAAATGAGTTTAATTTATTGAAAGATTTATTAGAATTAGATCCAGAAAAGAGAATAAGTGCTGAATAAGCATTAGCTCATCCTTATTTTAATAATGAAATTATTCAAGAAGATTAATTAATGAATAAATAAAAATCATTATCTGCATAAATTTAATTAGATAGAAGTAATGGAGTATTTCAAACTCAGACAAATAATTTTGAAAAAAATATTGAAGAATTTTTGGTTGATTAAGAATTACCAAATATTTGTGCCATACCAAATTTCAAAGTTTTAATGAAGGATTCTATAATATAAAACCCTCAGGTTAGAAAAAAATCTAAATTAAAGAAAAGTGAAACTTAAGAATACCCTTAATTAAATTTTCTTAATCATTATTAAGTTAGAAAATCAGTTCACTAAACTATTGTTTGATTATCAAACAAATTAATATTATTATTAATTTTAGATGCCTTGAATAATTATATTGATTCATCATTTATTTTAGTTTTCCTGGGATTATAATGTATATTATTCTAATGCTTTTTTCTATGCTCTTTCATAATTATCTTTTTCTTATTATTCTCTTCTTAATCTTTCCATAATAAATTTATCATCTTCTATTTATAAATTTTAGATTGGTTTTACAATTTAAGCATTAGTAATAAAAGCAACCTAATTTATAAAATAATAAAATTTACTCTTTATTCTGTTGTTCTTTTTTCATTTTAATTATCTTATAATAATATTTCAGTATTCTTTTCTAAACCTAAATCTTTTCTATATTTATCATATTATTATTAAATAAAACTTTCTTTATGTTCAAATTTTTATGGACAATCAGAAGTTGGATGAGAAAATTCATGACAAATTTCACATTTCACTCTTGCTTTTTCAAATGGAATTTTTGTAGGACAAGCATAAGTTCTATGACCTTTTTCATGACAATATTCACAAAAATCATCTCTTAATACTGTTGCTATAACTTATCCTTATAATCTAGCATTTCTTGCTTATTCATCTTCTTAATTTCCTGATAATATTTTTTCAATTTCTATAACACCTTATTAAAGTTATTCATCATTATCTGCTTAAATTAAAACATGTAACTTATCATCCATATCCCAATCTACTTTCTTTGTATTTGAACTACCTTTCCCTCTAACTGATATTTTGCAACCAGTTTTCCCCTCTAAAAACTTTTAAGTATTTCCTCCTGGTCCTAAAATAAGACCAATATAATTTGTATCAGGTGCATTTAGAGTATCAGTTAAATATATTTTTTATGATTTCTTTAAAGGTTTAAAATCATGAGGAGGAACAAAATTTTTATTAATTTTAATGCATTCTTCAGTCAAAGAACATTTAATTCTTTAAAAATTTTCTTTTCTTCTAACTTCCCTTGTGTTAACTCTCTTTCCATGTTAATCATAAACTGGCTCAGGAGAAGGAGACCTTAAATCAGGATCATCCATTTTACTGTCAATAGGTTATTGTAATTTTTAATTGATATCATCAAGACAATACAATCTAATTATGTATTCTAAGTCATCAATACTCAGATCTGGAGGTATACAATTTAAAGAAGGAGGTTGAAAGGTTTTTTCATATTCAGGACCCCATCGAGTATGCTAATTATTAAACAAATCCCAATACAGAAGTATCTGTTCGCACAAAATTATAGCCATAATTCTAAGCCATTACAGGCATCGGTTACATACCCCAAGGTAAAGCCATACCAATAGGTACTGGAGGGGCTAAGCTTTGTGCTCCTACAGGTAAGATGCATTTTCTATTCATCATGGCCTCTAAAGGATTGAATTGCAAGTGTTTTTACTCAGGTCTAGCACACTTTCTATCTGGTCTCCCTCCCCATCTAGATTTTCTTGTACGTTTTTAGGGCTCTTCAAACATTTTTTCTGCTGATATAGTGAGAATATGTTGATCATCAATAATAATTTCATCAGCAAAATTCATCCTTGAATCTACATTATTTAATGTTTTTATACCTTATATATTTTCATCAATTATTATTCCTTCCTATTCTATTCCAGCCATTTTATTAATTAATTTGAATATAAATCTAATAATAAAAGACTTTCTTAAAGTTGTATTACAGATTAATATAAAATAACTCTAATTACTAATAATAAGGATTAAATCTAAACCTTAAAATTAAATAGAAAAACTTTATTTTAATGAAGATAATAACATTTTTAAGTTGATTTTTAAATTTTATATTGTTATCAAGAATTTCTGTCTTTAAAATATATAAATATTTAATAAAATATCATGTATATTCATCCATTTTAAAGGCAAGAATAATTATTTTATGTTGATTGATAATTAATTTCTACATAATCATAATCATGTCCAGATTAAACAAAAACACTAAGCATCAAAAACAGAAAGAATATCCTTAAGATTGACTAATATGTCCTCTATTCGGAGTTTTCATTAAACTGATCGTTATCAATTAGAATAACTAATTAAATAGAGCATTTAAAATCCAAAGAACATAAATGTAAATTATAACAAATAATTTAATATAGTCTCTCTTGAATGAATTTTTATCTCGAAAATAAGAAGAAATCAGAACAAGAGTTTATTCATAACCTCAGATCTAAGCCTGTGAATGCTCTCCTTATAAAAAAATTGTGAAGTAGAAAGCATCTAGCAGACCTAACAGCAAAGAAAAACGAATAGATACAACCCCTATTTCACCTAATAGTTCACTTACATTTAAAAAATAAGTTACTTTTCATATCGAATCAACATATTCAAAATAAAAGTAAAAAACAATATCTAAACTATCAACTAATGATTTGATTTAATATCATAAGTAATTGATTTAAAGAGCTTAAAAAATGTTACTTTATGCATAATTTAAGCGATCAAAATGAAAAATATAATTTAAATATGTCTTAATTAATTTCATAAATCTGTCATAGAATCTCTGGTTCTAAATTTAAAGAATTCCTCAAAATTGATAAAACCATTCATGTCTTTATCACCAAATCCAAATAATTTTCTAACTTAATGTTCTGCCTCCCCTCTAAATGATTATTTTAATTCATCTATTTTTAAAATACCATCTAATTATTTTTCTCATAATTTATACCATCATCTAGATCATATGATAGAAATTCTTCCTAAATTTTTTATTTAGTCCCTTCACTAATTGTTCCTTAATCTTAACCTTCTTTATACTAACCTTATTATTATTAATTATTTGCTTAATATAATTTTATAATATTACATCCAACCTAATTAATTTCAACATTACTATTGACAATTAAATAATCTCGTTTTTAATCTTAATCGAGATTCAATCCCCAATCAATTTCTTGGCCATGAACTAAAAGAATTAAAAAAACTATAACTAAAGTCTTCATTTATAATAATTTAATTAACACGTTTATTATATATAATAAATAATCATATTTGTATATAGTATTTATTAAGACAAAATCTGCATTGGCTTACATTATTTACTGCAATTTAAATTTATTCAAACCATTTAAATATTTGAGTAGTAGTTAAAATACATATTATAAATTACAAATTATTAAAATAACTAATAAACCTCATTTAAATTCATCTATAACATTCCTAATCATCAAAGAAATAAGCATGAATACAAAAGATCCAGTAATTAAAAAAAGGATATTTTTTTGTATTGAGATTGATATTTGCCTTTATTATTATTCAAGAAGTATTCATATATTTTTATTAGATTAAATAAAATTAAAAATATCACTCTAATTTTGTTATGTTATATTATTCACTTTGATAATTAAAATGTGATTAACTAAATATCTATCTGTTTCATTCTAGTTAATCATAAATAAATAAGTTTAATTTTCTATTGAATCAACAAATATTTTATATATATTGCTCTTTAAGTTTATAATATCTTTACTACATCATGATTATTTAAATAAATAATTTAAATAATTAATCTTTATTATAAAACAATCAAGTAATCTCAAAATAATAAATTATTTGTGAACTTTTGATAAAATTATTAGGGATTTAAAAAAACTAATATTTGAAATGATCTTATTAATATTGAGATGGATTTCAATTTCAGAATATATTATCCAATAGAGTATCGGAAATTCTTAAATTTGTGATTATTTAATCTAATTAAAATTCATTTATTAAAAGGAATAAAACAGATTCTATAAATTATAATATTATAATTTCTGAGAGTATATTGTTTTGATTGTCTTTAATAAAAATAATTATATAAATTTAAGAATTTTTAAGTTAACTTGAATTCCAATTCTTATAGATCAAAATTTTGATAATATATTAATATTCTTGATTAGAATATTAATTTAAAAAATAGGAGATAATTTATTTTAGTAAATATTACAAATATAAATTATGAAGTTCAACAAAATATCCTGCTAAATTCATTAAAATTAAGCAAGTTATTTTTGCTAACATTGTATCTATAAAAGATTCCTTTTTGTATATTGATCTCCATTCGATTGTCAACATAAAGTAATAATACTTGAAACTCTTCGAAAGTAAGCTTCTTATCACCATCCATATCTAAATTAGTAAATAATTGCTCCAAAGGAGTACCTCTTTTTTTCTACAATTATCTTATCTAGTTAATTGATTCCTTTAATTAATTTATTAAAATACTTAGAGATGTTCAATTTTGGTGTAATTCTTTTAAATAACATATTTAGTTTTAAATATTTTATGTTCGATTAAATCATCCCAATTATAACGATCTTTTTCTTCATATTATAAGCAATTTTTAATGAATTCTTTGAAGTCATCTGAGATTGAGATATGTGAAGGAAAATATAATTTTTGAGATTTTATTGATTTTAAAAGTTATGTTGGATCGTCTGCTATCCAAGGGTATTCTCCAAATATCATTTAATATGCCATGACTCCTATTGACCAAATGTCACTTTTAACTGAATAGTGTTTATTTTCAAGTATTTATGGAGCCATATACAATGGAGTTCCCACATTTTCTCTGAAGAGTTGATTGCCAGAATAATCTGCTTTAACTGAGAATCCGAAATCTGCTAATTTCAAAGTCCTTTTGTGAATCAAGATATTCTCTGGCTTAATGTCTCTGTGTAAATACTCCTTTTTGATTAATTCGTTTAGAGCAGTCAACAATTACTATAATACTATTTTAGAGACATTCTCATTAAGAAGTCCTCCAGATTGATAGATGAAGTTTGTGAGATTTTAACTATCACAATATTCCATTATGAGATATTCTCTATTTAAACAGGGATCATGAATCATGTCAATTATTTTAACAATATTTTCATGTTCTAAATCTCTCAGTATTCGAACCTCTCTTTAAAATCCAGAGATATAATATTTATCCTTAACTTTACTCCAATCAATAACTAAGATGATGTTAAGTTCATACCTTTTACAGCAACAAATTCATTAGTTTTATCGAATAAACCTTTATAAACCTTAGAATAAGCACCTTCTCCTATGAGATCTTCTTCTGAGTAGCTATACTTGTTTTGTATTTTTATCATTAAATCCAAAACGAACAATTACGTAGCATATCAATTAATAATCAATCATACCCCCCATATTGTCAGTTTATTGGCAATTAGAAATTGAGTGTCAGAAAACATCAATAGTCTATAAAAAGAATTCAAATCTTGCTTATAAGCTAGAGTTATTAAAAAACACGTTATAAAATGATGATTAATTGAGACTTAAACTCTGATTGAAATTTATAATATTTAATTTAATCAAAACATTCTCTTTAGCTGAAAATAAGCATAAGTCGTTTTATATCTATTTATTATATTAAACAATGTTTTTAATACTTTAAATGTTAAATTGAGATGATTTCTTTCTGATTTATAATTATCAATTGATTTTTTTGATTTTATATATTTATAGAAACTAAATAGCTTTTTATAATGTTAAGTGTTATTAAATATGTATTTATATATATATATATAATATTGATCAAATCAAAAGTAAACTTAGGCTTTTTGATTTTTCTTTAAAAAGTTATTCATACATTGACTTAAAATACTATTTTGCTATTTAGATTTGAGTTCATTTGGCTATACAATTTTATTAGAAGCAAATTTTGATTATAACTTTTTATGAATTGATTGATTTTCCTTATTTGATAGGATTTCCATTTGCATTCTTTAAATTTTAATCAATCTTCTTTTTTCATAGTCAAGCAATCTATCTTCAACATTATTAGAAGTTGCTACTGAAGATTAAGTCTTTTGTTATTATTTTTTTGTTGTTGTTGATAATGTAGACATGTTTCTTTTTTTAGGTAAGTAATCATCATAAGTGAAAGAAGTTCCTCCTTTGATTCCTTCATATGGTTAAGTCGAATCGTAGAGCATATTCGTTAATAAATTTATTAATATAAATCATAATTCCAATACAATATTAATGAGTCTTTTTCTTATTTTAAGTATTATTCTAAATCATTGAATAAATGGATATACTATAATTAAGAATGTATTTTTAAATAGCATATATTTATTTTTGAATGAAAAAAGAGACAAATATTTAATGTTTATAGAATTTTGGTGAATATACATTATTATCATATGATTTATAAATATTAATAACTTTTAATATTGAATATTTAAGTTTTGATACTTTAAATGTAAGTTCTTTTTTTGTAAAAAAGTGTAGAGATAGTTAAAATTATAATAAGAATTTAATATATATTTATATAAAATGGGAAATTGTAATATCAATGAAAAGAAAGAGGATCTAATGGAGAACAATGGTATTTAGAATAAATAAGTAGTGATGTCTGTTTAAAATTTTCAATTTATTGATGCTATTGGAAGAGGTGGTTTTGGTAAAGTATGGAAAGTTCGACAAAAGAAGAATAAATAATTTTATGCCCTTAAAGTGATGTCTAAACCTAAGTAATCTATAGTGAATTATATAGGATAATAAGCAAAAAATCTGTTTAATCAGTAATGAATGAAAAAGCATTGCTCTGTGGTCTAAAACATAAGTAAATATTGAAATTAAAAAAAGCTTCTTGATTAACATGCAATATTCTTTTTAAGATAGAGAATATTTATATTTAGTTATGGATTTACTTTCAGGAGGAGATTTGAGATATCATATAGGAAGACATAGAAAGTTTAATGAAGAACAAACAAGTATTCTCATTAATTCTAAATAATATAGAGTTTTTCAGTGCATGTATAATAGTAGCATTAGAATATTTACATCAATAAGGGATATTACATAGAGATTTAAAGCCAGAAAATTTAGTATTTGATAGTAATGGTATTTAAATGTCATTCTTAAGTTAGGATACTTGAGATTAACAGATCTTGGTATTGCTAGAATTTGGAAACCTGAAAATTCTCAAGACACTAGTGGAACTCCAGGATATATGGCTCCAGAAGTAATGTGCAGTATCATATTCATAATTTCTTATTTTATAGGACATAATCATGGAGTAGCAGTTGATTATTTTGCATTGGGAGTCATAGTATACGAATGCATGTTGGGAAGAAGACCATATTTAGGAAGAAGTCGTTAGGAAATAAGAGAGTAAATGTTAGCAAAATAGGCTGCTATAAAGAGATAAGAAGTACCTCCTGGATGGAGTTTAGAGGCTGCAGATTTTACTAACAAAGTAAGTCATTAATGATAAATTGGTAGTTACTTTAAAGAAAACCTTAAAATAGATTGGGAAACAATGGACCAGATGAAGTGAAAGAACATCCTTGGTTTAAAGACTTCAGTTGGGAGAAGTTAATAAGTAAAGAGATGATTGCACCATTCATACCTAATGTAAGTATAATTAAAGGATGATTATTAGGGTAATGAAGACAATTACCTTCCATCAGATAGTAGAAGAGACTCAGACGATACAATGAATGAGGATCAATAAATTATGTTAAGAAGGAATTCTATTTAAAGTATTAAGAGTGTTAATTGTTAGATTTATTTAATGGTTACGATTTTGATAATAATGCCAGTGTTCCAAGCAGTTAGATCGCTATTTCGAGTACTTCTTCATCTCGAGTCACAAAATAACCAACGACTACTAACACCCCAAAATCAGCAAAGTTGGTGGTATAAAAGCTGAAAAATTGATAATCATTTTTACCTTATAAATATTATATATCAAAAATTAATTATTACTAAATAGATTCAACAAATTATTATTTTTGTTATACAATATATTTTACTATATTAATAAATCAATAGAAGAATAGATAGATTTATGATAATACATAGAATATTATTAAAAAAAAGTGTGAAATTCATTCATTTTATAATTTATAAGATTAAAATATGAAGAGTAATGAATGACAATAACAAAAGTGAAAAAATATCTTATTTAACATATAATTGCTTAAAAAGTCTTTGATTATAATTTATTAATAAAAAGGTAATAAAAATTTCAAAATTATTTATATATATGGTATCGTGTGCACAATATTGCATGTTTATTTCAGCTCCTGGTTGTGTATTTATGACATATTTGGGATTGATGATAGCAATAGGATCTGAAACCGTTTATGTTGTACCTCATAGTAGAGTTGAGGGATCTTTTGCATTGTTTATAACAGCAGTGGTATATATATATATATATGATTCATAACAAAAGTTATATGCGATATTCTTTGCTATCAGTTATAATAATGAATACTCTCAAATATAAAGATAATAGAATGTAGATGAATGGATTAATTCATAAGAAATTAGAGAAGCTGAAGTAGAGATGTCAAATCTTCCTAAAGAAAAGCAACCAGAATAATAATTAGTAGATTAATAATGATATATTAATTTTATCAAAAACCCAAAAATATTATCACTATGATTTAGATTCATCTTCTGATGAATTGTTTTGGCTATTTTCTCCCAATATATTCATAAAATCATTAGCTCTATCATCTCTTTCACAAATTACTCTTGTGTAATCTTATCCAATAAGTGTACTTGAAAGATGAGCATTCAAATTATTTGTTACACTTCCTTAAGCATCTAAACCATCCATCATTCTAGTTAATTCATTCATCATATATTCTATTTTATTTAACATATCTTCTTATTCTACTTCATGTGGTGGTGGATGCTAATTGTTATTATCTGATAAATTTAAGAAATTCATAGTCTATTATTATTACTATTGTTATTATTATTATTACTATTAAGGTTATTATTGTTTAGTTTATAATTGAAATCTAAGATATTACACTTCTTATTTAAGTAATTAAATAATTTATTATTATTTTTTCACTTTTATTTGTAATCTAGTACAATCTAAACATCCAGAATCATTATTCTTATAACCAGATTTAAATTTTAATTGATCTTGTCTTCCAGATATAGACATTTATTTAGTTTGATTATTTGGTTCAAAAACTCCAAATGACATAACTGGACTTTCTTGATCAGATATTACAGATAAAAGGTTTTATGGAATGGCAGAAACATTAACTAAAATATTTTCATTTTCCTCTTCTATTCTTTATTCTTGTAAATAATTCTTAGTATTTTTATTTCTCATAAGTTTTCTTAGAATTTCCTTCTAGAATTATTAAGTAGTTCCTAAATTTCTTCGAGTATCTAAACTAATAATGGTAGTATTTTTATCTAGTAATTGTATTAAGAGTTCAAATCCCTCTTTTTAAATAGCATTATATTTTAAATTTATAGATTTTATCCATCTATCTCTTTCTAAATAAGGTACAATATCTTTAACAAATTAATCATTTAATTTATTGTATGATAAATCTAATTCACCTATTCCAATTTTAGATATGTCTTCTTCTGGACTTTCACCTTTTGTTCTATACAAATAATCGACACTATCTCTTCTTTTACTATGTTCTTATAATAATTATCCTAGCATAACTCCAATTTGATGTGTAAGATAATTATGAGAAAAATCTACAATATGAAGAGAAGAATTCTAAATTAGAGATGGCTAAAGAATGCTGAAATGATTAGAGGTCATCAAACATTATATAATCCTTAATTCCTTTAAAGATTAAACTACTGCTATGCCTTACGAAATTATTTGCATATGTTCACTACTCATTCTTATATCTCGAATTACAAATGTTATCACATCTAAACTCTTAGTAAATAACTTGGTGATTACTCTCAAGATCTCTAGTAATTCATTTTTATAATTATCATGTGCCATAGATTTATTTAATTTTAAGTTCTTCTACATACTTTTAAGTATGATTGTTTTGAATTTACATTAAGTTAACAATAATTAGAGAGGTTCAATATCTATTAATTTTTCATTTTCTTACCTTATAACCCAATTTATTCTAAAATTAAAACTATTTCTGTCTCTTAAATCCCATTTAGTAATCCAGATGAACAAGGTACATTCAAATGTTTACAAATTTGTTTGTATAGATAAGTGTGAGATTTCTATCGTTGTTTCATATATTTTAGAAACTAATTAATAAACTTATTAATAATTGTTCTTTATCTATTAGAATATTTTTATGAGATAATCAAACAATAAAATAAATGAGTATAATAAACACACTTTTTATGTTAATAACAAATAAACAAAATAAATACTTTAGAATTAAGTTATTTATTCATATAATTTTAATTTAAATACTCTGATGTCAGAAGAATAATCTATAACAATAGAACTGGTAATGGCAAAATTAGAAGATGGAGGAAAGACTCTTAGATTAAATATTTTAGGTAATTTAATATTTGATAATTGAGGTATTACTGAAATCAATTAATGCATAAAAGATCATATGAAATTAGTATAGACATTGGAATTGCATCATAATCTATTGAAAAGAGTATTGATATTCTAATTCTTTGATTGATAATATAGATTCTGCCATTCTAGAGAATTTCGGAGTTTCCAATAATGAATTAGAAGGTGTTCAAAAAATTCAATTACCAAAATTATTAAAATTAGATATATCGTATAATAGGATAACAAGTCTAATATTGGGAAGTCGATAAATTTAACATTTGAATTTAGAAAACAACAAATTACATAAAGTAGCAAATATATTGTAATTATAGATTGATTTCTTAAATAATCTAAAAGACTTAAGATATTTGAATATAGGAGGAAATTTAATAGAGAAAATAGACTTCCTAGTATTCAATATTTAAGTATTTTATATTGATATATTTAAGTTAGAAGAATTGAATATCAGAAGAAATAAAATATCAACTTTAAAAGGTTCATTCAGTAATACAAAGAAATTAAAGATTCTTGATGCAAGTAACAATTAAATTAATGATATTTAATTTATTGATACTATAACTGAATTAGAAGAATTAAATCTATCATATAATTAAATAAGTGTTTTGAAGATAGAAAATTAGAATGAAAATCTTAATATTTTAGATTTAAGTTATAATCAAATTGAAGATTTAAGAGTATTAGAATTTAAATTTCCATATTTAACTAATTTATATGTATAATCAAATTAGATATATGCAGAAAATTGTTTTGATTTTTTAAAATTAATGTCAAATTTGATTGAAATTTAATTTTAAGGAAATCCATTTTAAAGTAGAGAATATGAAGATAAATTCATAGTAGATTGTCCATGGTTAGAATTAATTAATGGTAGAGAAGTAGGTAAACCTGGACAATATTTAAAATAAGAAGTGTTGGCATTAAAAGAAAAATTGTAAGAATTAGATATTGATGTAAATAATTATCATATGTCTGATTTGGATAATGAAGAAGGGATAGTTACTGAGGAAAGATTAAAAGCAATTCTTAGAGTATAGGGATTTTAGGATGATGAGGATGATAATGAGAATGTGAGTAAAATAAATGAAGAAGATTAGAAAGATGAAAATATTATGGCTGAAAACGAATTTTTTAAATTTGTTACAGAATAGAATGAATAGATGGATAATATTAGAGCTTAATATTTGAGAAAGTTATTGAAAACTTAATAATCTGAATGTTCTACTGAAAGACTAAATCAAGAGGAATAATCACTTTAAGATTCTTAAATTAAATAATAAATTGTTTAAGATTTAAATGAGTAAGTAATTGTTGGTATAAATCAGAATAATAAAGATTCAAATTTAAAATAGAAATTATTAATTAGATCATTACCTAAACCATAAAAGAAATAATCAATTCTTTCAGAAATAAGTTAATTAAAATAAAATATGAAATCAAAAGAATTTTATCAATCTTTAGGATTTACTTAACCACAAAATAGAAATCGAGGATCTTAATAGAGAATGAATCTTTCTTCTGAAAATTTTAATAAATCATCAGAAATAAGAAGCAGTTCTAGTCGTCCTTAAATGACTAATTCATAATTGAAGTTACCTAAAATTTGATTTAAATACTATACAGTTATTAATAAAAATAAAAAAAATAAAAATGGAATTTGAAAGTCGGTAATTCATTTCTTAGAGTGAATTCAATCGTAGTGAAAAGTTGACATTAACAACAATACAATAATATGTTTCCATTATTGTATTATTGTTGGCATTAGGAGATGCTGTAATGTTGTTTGTAATCAATGGATTTGTTTTAAATTACATTACTTTAAGCTATGCTATCATAAATGTGCTGATAGTTTTGATTTGCATCGGGACTCTAGTTTGGAATAACTAGTAATAGAACTATCTTAAGTCAACAGAAGACGAATGGGGAGAATTGACAGATAACTTTAACGGGAGGTAATACAATTAATTATGAAGATTGTTATTCTTTTTGACTATCCTTATGGCAATAGCAGAGTTCGTTTTTTTCATCTTGATAATCTTGTCTAGTGATTATGTTTAAGGTTTATATTAATCAGAAAAGATTGGAAACGATTATCAGAAATTTGATAAAGTGGTATCTGTTATGAAACCAATTATATTGATTTTTTCAATATTAATTGTAGTTGGATTAACATACACCATACATAACTTTTATCAAATGACAATATCATCAATAACAAGTAGATTCAATATATACCTCCTTTGTATAGCTGTATCCTTAACTTGTTGGGGATCTGTATACTTATTGAAAGGAATGGGTATCTATTCTATCAGTGCTATTTTGAACTTAATAATATTGGGATTAATTGTCTTAGCTATTATTTCAAACACTTGGAAAATCAAAGGTTTACTTATGATATTGGCAGCTCTTCAAATTCTTATAATTCCAGTACTTTTAGGATTTTAAGCTCAATACATAAGAGACTATTAAGAATAATAAGATAGTAACATTGCAAATTGTTAATAATAAATGAATAATTTATCAGAATCTTATTTATCTTAACATTCTTGTGCCTCAAAATATATTAAAGATATTTAAACTTAAAATTGTCCTAATGGAGAAAAAGAATGCTCTATATATTCTACAACATGTGATAGAGATGCCTAAGTATAGAGATGGGAAGTAGAAACAACAGATCCTGCAGATCATCCATTAGGATGTTTAAATCTAAATTGTTGTAAAACAGTTAGTAATATTTACACAAAAGATTTATTAATTTTAATTATGCTATCTTTGGCAACTCCATTATTTTTATTTGCTTTAATTTTATTTGAATTTCATCTTTCAAAAAGAACAAGATCAGATAAAACATTAGGTAGAAATATAGAAACATTATTCTTATTATTATTTATTGGTACAATAGTTTTTGGAGTTCTTTTGTTAATAAATAATTATACACCAATTCCATTAAAAAAAGAAATTAATTTTGATCAACCTGCAAAAGCTGTGAAAGCTAAAGAATTTACAAAGATTTAAACAAAGATGTGTCAATCAATAACTTAATTAGTAGGTAATAGAATTGAATTGAGTAGTGAATGTAAATCAACAACTAATTGTCCTTTGAATAAGGTAGAAACAGGCAAAAAAGAGACAAGTATAATTTAAATATAATTATTTAGATATCTTATTTGGATTGTGGGTTAAAGGAGTTTAATAATTTAAGAGAAAGGAAGCAACTACATATTAGACATTGGCTGCTGCTAAATTCTTATGGCCTAATTATGATGGTAATGAATTAGATTTCTTTGCTATAATTGGCAAGCTTGAATATGTCTAATAATATTTGGATGATGTTTAAATTTGTTATTAAGTTGGTTCCAAAGATCTTACCATTAATTTATATCAAAATGTTGTTGATATTCCTATTGAAGAAAAGAACAGCAAGGTTTATCATTATTCAATGTTTTCTCATTTTGCTGATACTGCTACAACTAAACCAGTAGTTACAACTGCAACTACAACTAAACCAACAGATACTACTACAACTAAACCAACAGATACAACTACAACAAAACCAGCTGATACTACTACAACTAAACCAACTGATACAACCAAAAAAACAGAAGATAATCCTAAACCAGCAGAACCTAGTAAGGGAAGCCCTGCTGCTTCAGATAAAGGTGGTAGTGATTAAAAATCATAGGCTTAATCCTCTTAACCTAAATGTGATATTCCTAATTGTTAAGAATGCAAAGATTAACAGTGTATCACTTGTAAAACAGGTTTTGATAAAGATGATGAAAGAGGTTGTAGATTTACTGGAAAATTAGGAGTTAATGAGTCTATATAAGTTTAATTATTTAAAGAAATGAAATCAAAAGTAAGTGGATTTGTTGTAGGTGAAATAAAAAAAGAAGAAGACAAATTATTTACTCAATATCCATTATAAGAGGCTAAGATTTGTTGGAGTTAAGAGGGATTGGAAAAACCAATTTGTGATGTAGCAACTCCAAAGGGAGAATATAAATTATAGATATCAACATTTGATGTAGCTGATTATAGTACTCAACTCTTTTAACCAACAACTGGATTAATAACTGTTGCTGCCATCGGTTATGATGATTATGTTTAATCATAAGTAGTTTAATTCTAAGAAGAAATTAATTTTGGAACTATATTATTAAGATCTAATGTGACAATACCTAAAGTTTAAGCAACAACACCACCACCAAAATCTTCTTAACATTAAGCTGTCACAGCCACTACTTCTGCTAAACCATCAACAACTACTGAACCAACCAAACCTACTACAACTACCACTACCACTACAACTAGTACTCCAACTAGTACCCCAACTAGTACCCCAACATCCAAAGAACCTGCAAAAGAGTAACCCAAAGAACCTGCAAAAGAATAACCTAAAGAACCAGCAAAAGAATAACCTAAAGAACCTGTCAAAGAATAACCTAAAGAACCTGCAAAAAATGAAGGTGGATGTAAAAGTGGGGAATATTTGGATGCTAGAAAAAAATGTTAACCAACTGGATGCACTAATGTTCCATTTTGTAAATTCTGTGATAAAAATAATAAATGTATTAGTTGTTAAGCAGAATATCAGTTATAAGCTGATAAATCTTGTTTACCAGAAAATGGATGTTCTAAACCATATTCTCAAAATCAATGTTTGAAATGCTCAAAAGAAAAGGAGAAATGTGATTAAGATTTTTGTGATGCTTTCTCAACTTTTGATAATGGTTAATGTAAATAAGCATATAAATTATGCACTAATAAAATTTCAAATTGTGCTATTTGTACAAAAGAAAATAAATGTGCTGTATGTGAATAAGGTTATAAAGTTTTAAATGGAGAATGTAAATTAGGAGATTTCTCTCAGATTTTCTAGATCAATTATTATTAAACTGAGGTTTATGTTGTTGATGTTATGGATTGGAATCATTTAGAATCAGTTAAAATTGATTTAAGAGTAGGTAGTTGTGGATCATTTTAAGTTTATGGAACTGCTAAGACTGATTCAAATGGAAAAGTTATATTTACTAGATTAGTTAAGGGTTCACTATATAATTTAATTGTTACTCATCCAGATTATTCTTAGAATTGTTATGAATTTTAAGATAATGAAGTTACTATTGTACCATTATCTAAGAAATTAAAATCTGGATAAGTTAGAATAGTATTAGAATGGCATAATCCTAATATAAATTTGGATCTTTAATTATCTTTTAATCCAACATCTACTTCAAATTGTTTAGTTGGATATTTAGATAATGAATGTACTGGAGCCAAGTTTGGATAATCCTCAGATGAAGAATATAGTTTTGAAGCCATTGAAATAAATGCCCTTGTTCTTAGTAAATACTTAATTTTTGTATAAAATTTTGGTGATAAAGAAAATTATTAAGAAAAATTGATATCATCTAATGCTCATATTAAATATTATGTGGCTGATAAAGATGATGCAGCTGTCACTTTTGTAGTACCTAATGATAAATAATCTGAAATCGTAGGTACTACAGAAGCTTTAAAAACTGAATGGTTAGCATGGTTAGTAGGATGTATTGATGCAAATGAATCTGAAATTCCTGAATCCTTATTTTCTTAAAATGGTGTATGGTAATAGAATAAATTAATTTAAATAGGTGGACAGCTAGTTTAAATAGATGGTATCCTGAAATTCCTTAAAAAACTTCTCAAAATTATTTCCCATCACCGAAAATTTGTGACGTTTGATCAAATATAATAATATATATATATATCATAAACCCTCATTTAGAAATATTTAATTATTAGAATAGAAATTGATTATTTATATTATTATTATTAATGAATCCAGAGAATAGAGATCATTATGGATTTCCTAAGTAAAATACACAAACACCAAGTAAAGAAGAAATGCTGAAGATTAATGCAAGGATTGAAAAATGGAGAAAAATGATCCCTAAGATTCCTCAATTAATGACCAATAATGATTCAAAACTTAAATCTCGGTTAAGAAAAGGTATACCTGAAGGTATTAGAATATTGATTTGGCCTTGTTTAGCTGAAATTGATTAAATGAAGATATAAGCAAAAGTAAATATTGAATTTTACATTTAAAAGAGAACTTATAAAGAACTGATAGAATCTTAAGAGATATCACCTCATGATAGTCAAATTACATTAGATGTTATGCGTACATTTTAAAGTAATGATCTTATCAAGATGGATACTATTACAAGTTAATCTCTCTTTACAGTACTAAGAGCAATAAGTCTTACTTTTTAAGATATGGGATATTGTTAAGGATTAAATTATTTGGCTGCTTCATTTTTATTATTGATGAATGATGAATTGGTCTATTGGCATTTATATAGTTTACTTACTAAATATGGTTGCATTGATACATATATTAATCCTACAAATACATTAAAATATTTTTATGCATTAGACATATTAGTCAAGCAATTCTTACCTGATTTACATGCAAAATTTACTAAATTTAATATTGTACCATTTTATTATGCTGCAGAATGGTAATTATTTTTTATTAACATATATAGGTTTATTACTCTATTTAGTTCAATTCTTCCAATGTAAATCTTTCTTAGAGTAACTGATATATTTTGGTATGAACATCACAAAACAACTTTTAGAGCATCTTTAGCCATACTTAAAATAAGGAAAGAAGAGATTTTGACTGTAAAATATATATATATATAATATTTTAGGCAAAAACAATGGAACAAGTAATTACAATTCTCAAAGATTAAAAATTCTTTAATAATTTTGATCCAGATAAGTTTATTAAAATTGCAATGAAGGATTTCATCTTTTCAAAAAAAGATCTTCGTAAATATTATGATCAATTTGCTGCTACCCAAAAGAAATGATTATATTCAATTAATAATTGTCATAAAAATGCTTAAATTAAAATTTCTTTTCAGCTCTTTTAAATCGAAGTATAAACTATATAAAGAACGAATATTCACCTTATAAACAAGCTTTGAATAATGTCAATCATTACCATAATTAAATTCATTAATGCAAGCATTTCTTAATGAAAAGATTTATGATTAAATAATGCCTATGAAATTATCAGATAGTTCTGCTATATATAATAGATTAAAATAAGAAATAGAATCAATTTAAAATACAGATGACTTATTATTTGAAAACATGATTAAATTTTTAGAGATGTAATTTTAAAAACCCAATTTTAATGAGTATATTGATTGGTTAAAATCATAACCAATTAATAATGAATATTAATTTATTCTACTCATTCAATTTTATTCTGGATTGATTGTCAATGATAAAGAGATTTATGAAGAATTCAAGAAATAAAAGCATTAATTTAACACAATTTTAATTTAAGTTATGGAGTATTGCATCAATAAGAAGAAATTACCATAATTAAAATCTGATAAAATTGATTAATTAAGAGAGTATTTAAATAGTGATAATAATTCTTTAAAATCATATGCCTTATTATTCCTATCTTAATATGATACATCAATAACAAACTATCCTCATGCTACATGTCATCCTGAAATCCTATTACAATTTCTTTAGTAATCAGAATTAAGTGATCATTAATTAAAATATGTTATCTCATAAATTTACTAAGGTATAAATTCATGGCATCTATATTATCTTGCTCAACTCTTTGTATAACTTAATAAATTTAAGCCTTCCCCATTGTTTCTTGATTTAATATAGAAAGTCTATGTTGAACGAGTTCTGGATTAAGAAGGGAATTATTAATTCGATTTTAGAATCTTGAAGAATTTTATTTAAGTAGCTCAAAAAAATGAAGCTTTCAAGGATTACAAAATTTATATGTAATTGCTTAAAAGAGTTGTATTAATGTCCAAAGAAACTAATTTCAATGAAAAAACATTAGAAAACATTATACGTTCTGTATATTTTTCATTAAGAGAACTTTGTATTGAAAATGAAACAATCTTTGATGAAATACCATAATATATTATGAGTGAAGAACTTATTGAATTGAAGAAATTTTTAGAAGAATGGCTTGAAAAATCTATGATTTTAGAATCACTCTCTATTGTTAATCTATTTAAACTTAATATTCCTTAAGGATTTTGTGAGAAATATCTAAATACAATGCAAATTCAAGAGAAACATCTTAGAGCCATTATTAGATTATTAAATTAAAGTAATTAATTCTAGTTAAATGAAAGAACATGCGAAATGCTAGTCAATTTGATAAATAGATTTAAAATAGATTATCTAAAATATTTATAACCTAATAATTTACAAATTTATCCTCATAATCTTATAAGATAAATAGTTAAAGCTATTATTAATAATAGTAATGATGAATCTGTCATTGAATTCATTTATAAACATGTGTAATAATTATAAAATAACAAATCAATTTATGAGGAAATTGGTCTTGATTTTTAATATATTGCACCATATATCAAATTTTAAATTGAAGCAGAATTTACAGCAAAAGTAGATTTTGATTAATTGTCCAAATGGTTACAGATATATAACATCTTAGCACCATTTGAAGATGAAATTATAAATAAAATAAAAGAATGTTTACCAAAATTTACACCATCTTAAATTTCTAATTTATTATCATCATGTGATTAATTAAGAGATAAATTTAAGGATTTTGATAAAATACATGAATTAAAAGGTTAAAATAATTATATTGATGTATATTTAAATTAAAAAGGTAATCTCCCTAAATCAATTTAAACAATTGATGATATTATATTGGCTAATTCAAAGTGTCTTGATATGACCTATTATAAATCAAAAAAAATTAAATAAGAACTTTTAAAAAAGTTATAAGAAATCAATGAAATACCTAATAGTAAATAAGCTTATGAATTATTAATGGGTTGGAGAGCATCAGATTTTAATATTGATACTTTTGAATCATTAATTAGAATTGTTAAGGATTAAATTATGAATTATGATTTTCATCATACTCATAAATTAATTTCAAAGTTGATTTAATAATATCAATTACATCCTGGAGTTTTATATAAAGCATATTAAAAATTATAAAATGTCTTGACAAGTAATTTTAAGGATTCTAAAGATAAGGTTAGCATTATTAAATTAGCTATTATTTTAAAAAGAATTTATCCTACTTTAACAATTGAATTGACAAAATAAGAAGATGAAGAATGTTAATTTGTAAATTAGATAATTGAGAATATTTATTTTAATAAAGGTAATGTAATCACAGAAATTAAACCTTTTATGTCTCCCTATAATTAGTTTTATCCTTATATTTGTAAAAATTTGAATGAATTTACTAAAAATTTTGTAACATTTTAAGATAATCTAAATGTTGCTATACCAGCATATATATAAGGAGTTAAGCTATAATTTAAATTATAGGAATTAATAAAGGAATTAGAGAAACCTTCGATTAGTGCATTATAATAATTGAAACTTGCATGTTTGATAGCTAATATAGAGAAGAATGACTTTTTAAAAAGACAACTAAAATAGAATTTTTCTCATATAGATCCTAGCACTAATTATCTATTTTAGGATGATTTAATTATCTGCTTTGATGTAATGAATAAATTGTTTCCAAATGAAGGAATGGGTAAAAAATTAGAATTACTGGTCATTAATGCATATGAGTCTTTTTATGAGCCCACTTTGATTTATTTATTTACAGAGCATTTATTAACTAGTAGAAGTATTTCTATAATAGAAGATAGAATAATAAAATGGAAAATATGAGTAATTGTTTTTTAATTTAGATATTTTTTATCAATTTTTTATCAAGTAATATTTTAACAAGCCATTTTGTCATAGAAATAATTTCTTATTTAATTTTTATAAAGATAAAATATAAAACAAATATTTAAATTTGTATAATTCTAATTTAATAAGTTATTTTTATAATATAGTCAAATTAAGTGATCTTTAAATATCTATGGATAAGGATGAAAAATAATGTTTAAAAGAAAGGATTTTTATAATAAATGTATTTTATTTGAGATTAAGAATGTTCCAATCTTATTCTTTGAATTGAAAAATTTGTTAAAGTATAATAATTAATTAAGAGTTTGTGTGAGTATAAAAAATACCAAAGTAAAAATATTTATTTGATTTAAAATTTAATGTTTGTTAGTTAATTTTTTGATTATTAATGTTCAGGCTTATTCAAATTTTGATTAGATCTTAAGTTTCACTAATAGATTTGATGTCAAATAAGACATACTTTACTATTAGGATGTTAGTATATAAAAAACGTATTTAAATTTCATTTATGATTTTAGAATATGATAATTAAATATGAATATAATTGTTATTGCTCTATTAGGATTCTTATTTGATTTCAGTTTAGAAATAAGTATAACAAATTATGAGACTGATACTAAATTTAACTATTGTTTGAATGTAGTAAAGGGAAATTGTGAACTTTGTGAATAGTAATATTTTTTGTTTTCATTGCCACAAGATCATAATGAATTAGGATTGAAAGCAGGAACAAGAATATGTGTAGAATGGTAATTTAGATTGAACCTATTATAGCCCATATTTAAAATTTAATGAAGCCAACAATTATTATTGCGGAGATTGTTTAGACAATAGTCAGATTTGGTAAGTATAATAAATATGTAAGGGATAAATCTAGACTATGTACATATGATTACAAGACTAAATCAACTGGAACATCTGTGTTTCATAAAATAGAAAGACCTGCAAAACAATTATTTTATGTAGTAAAAAGTGGATTATAGGATGTAAATAAAATAAGCTAATTGTTTAGTTTACGACATAAAGTTGTGATGGATGTGAGCATTTTTGCAAATCTCAAAATTCAACTTGTCTTCCAGTTTCAAAATAATTTTCTTATGATTTGAATAATCTGTACATCAGTTGTACAGATGGATATGAATATAGTGATGTAGTAGGAGGATGTGATCCTTGTCCTGAAAATTGCAAGTCTTGCTAAATAAATAAATAAATTTCTATAGATGATTCAGGAAAGACAGTAGTAATAATAAAGAAGAATTGTTTGATTTGTAATGAAGGATTTAGTTTACTGACAACACGAACAGAAATAAATGAAATAGAAACATATAGTTAATGTATAGCATGTTTTACAGGTTGTGATGCTTGTCATTTTGGAAAAGATGGAATAAATCTTAATGAAAAACCATGGGATGATTATAATAATAATGCACTTCTTCTTACAAGAAATTATGAGGCAAATGAAATCTAATTTTTTGAAGATTTGTTTAAAGAGTATCGTATAGCATAACGTTGTGAATAATGTACTAGTACTACTTAGAGTACATTTGTTCCATCTTTGAGTAGAAGAAGTTGTGTAAGATGTGGTACTAATTGCAAGAGATGCGAATATAAGTCTGGATCATTATTGTATATAATATTATAAAACATTCAGGCCAACAAGAGATAAATATAAAGTAGTTGAACCTGAGACATCAGAACCAACAACAGCAGAAATTGAAGCTGTTGAATCTCAATATGTACTTAGATGTAGAGAATGTGATAAATTTGCATAAACATTCTATGCTGTAGGAACTGGATGTACAGATTGTTCAATTGCAAATTGTAAATTATGTGCTAAAGTTGGTGATCCAACTCTAGGTAGCGATTCTTCTTTTTCAACAATTGCTTTAGATTTTCAACCTTTAAATAAAGAAGGTATTTATAAATAAATGAATAATAGAGTAATCTTTGGAGAACTGTTTACTTTGTGAAGATGGATATTTCTTATCTGATGATAAAAAATTATGTACAATATTTGATACAATTAATAAACCTAAATTAGGTTGTTTAACTTATTATAAATAAACTATTTTGATATAGTAATGTTTATAATGTGATATTGGATATACTCTTTATAAGAATGATAGTTCAGGTAATTGGGAATGTAGATTGGATTGTTCATCATTAATGTAAGATTATTTATGTTAATCATGTGTAATAAATGGATTAAAATAACGTTGTTTAAGATGTTTAGATGGTTTTTATGTAGATATGTAAACAGGAAAATGTGCACAATGTGCAGAAAATGGACATTGTAAGAAATGTTATACATTGTCTTTAATATCTGTTCATCATACAGAATATTATGACTATATTTTTGATGGAGAAGCTAATACAATTTCTGAAAAAAAGATTTTAGGTCCTTATTGTTATGAATGTACTCCAGGAGATGCATTCAAAGGACCTATTTTAAATGAAGATCTTAGATATTGTGAAAAGGGTGGAGATAATTGTGCTTAATTTTTAGCTAAAGGTACAAAAGGATATTGTGATTAATGTGATTCTAGTTTAGTTGGAATATCACTTAGTTCATCTATTGATGATTCTGATTGTATTTAATGTCCAGAAATCACAATTGGTTGTAGAGAACGTTCTTCATAAGAAATTACATTATTTAATCAATTTTATGATCCTACTGATGATAAATATAAAAAATATGCAAGATTATCATTTAAATGTGAGGATGGTGGAAATAATTATTATGATAGTAAAATTGGTAGATGCATTTCTAATACTGATTGTCCAACACCTTGTGATCGATCTGATGAAATAACTATTTTAGCTGATTGTTAATAAAATTAACCAAATGCTAATAATGAATGGAAAATGAATTCATAATTTAGTGATATTACATCCAAGAATACATTTCTTATTCTTGAAGATAAAATGGCTCCTGCAATTAAAAATGCTCTATTTGATGAATGGAATAAAAAAGCAGTTACTAAAATCACTATTATTTTAGATTTCTAATATTTCTCTGGAGATAATTCAAAATGTTTCTTTCAAAAAGATACTTATTTTACATCAAATATTAGAAAGAATGTCTTCTCTGTTTAAGAATTAGAACTTAAAATTAAAACCAATTCTCCAACTCCTAATGAAAAAATCTAATGGTTCATTTAAAAGACAATCTTTTTTGTCTATTTTACATCTGTCTCTATTAATGGAATAGAACTATTTCCAGCATCTGATAGAGGTAATCTATACACAAACATACCTAAATATGAAACACCATTTGGATTGTAATTTCTTAATAATACTGGATCTAAGCTCTATTTAGAGAATGTTAAAATTGGAAATATAAATGCTGAAGATCATTATAAAGATAAATCTTCTTATACTACACCATATAGTTAAATTGCAGTTACATTAAAGAAGTAAAAACCATTCTTTACAATACTTTTGAATACTTATGAAATCTATTTAAAAAATGTTGTTATTCATTCTCAAAACTATTTAATAAGTTCTGATATTACATTTTAAGCAAAACTATTTGGTTTAATATATGATTCTGATATTATAGTGCCTTATTTAAATATTAAATTAGAAAATGTTAAATTTTATGATATTGCTGTTGAAAAGTAAGCACTTTTTGAACTATAATCACTAAATTTTTTAACTCCTCCTGAGTGGAATAGTAAAGTTTTGATAAGACATGTATAATTTGAAGATTGTTATTTTATTAATGATGGTGGATTTCTAAGTACATAGGTTTAAGATGAACCAATGGGTATGGTGATCATAAGTTCTTTATCTATGAGAAATGTGGAATTTAATAATTCAAGAGGAATTGTTGATTTTACAACAATGTAATAGATAAAAGTAAATAATTTGTAAATTTATGATTCTAAAGTAAATTCTACTGCTTTATTTTATGTAACAACAATTGAATTAAGTGATGTCTATTTATAGAATACTAAGTTCACATTTAAAGGTAGATTAATGTAAACTCAATATGAACTAAAAACAATTAGAATAAATGACCCTGAATTTTCAGGATTAAAATTATAATTTATTAATCTAGAATTTGATTAAGTAATTTGTTTAACTCCAGCTTGTTTAATATTAATTACAGAAATCTAAAATGATTATTATATACCAATAAATATTACAATGAAAGGATTAGTTATTAAATAAATAAATACTATAGGATTTGATGAAACTATTTGGGAAGCAGCAACAAGTGCTTCAATAAGAATTGAGAAAAGTAATAGATTGTAAGTATCTGATTTTGAAAGTATAGAAAATGCAGATTTAGCCATATTTTATGTAGAATAAGTATGGATTACTAAATTTGTTAATCTTAATTGTTATTAAAAAGAAGGATTAACAATTAGGAATAATTATTGTTTATTTATTAACAATCCATACAAAGGAGTAGAATTAATTAATATATAATTATTAAATCTGATTGGAAGAGATAATTCATTTATTGGAATATCATCATGGAGTAATCTAATTTATAATACTTCAACTTCTGAATATTAAGAAACAATCATTATTAATGGAGTATATGTAACTTAATGTACTATAGTTACAACTGTATTGGCAGTTCCTTCATCTGCTATATTGATAGATTCTACTTAGACCTAAATTGTATAGATTAATTATATGTATTACTTCAAAAACACTCATTTAATGGAAATATAAGGATCATTGAGACCAAGTAATCCAACATTCTTGATTAGAAGTGTAGTAGGAACTTTGATTTTATAAGATAGTCTTTGGATATCCAATTCTGTTTCAGGTTATGGAGCAGTTCTTTATTTAGAAGTAGGTACTTAGATTATATCAAATATCACTATGAGTAATAGTAATTTTGATCCTGAAACAAAATCAACATTTCCTTTAATAAATGAAAAGGCAGAAGGTGGACATCTATTTCTATCTGCATTTAATCTAGATATGAGTAATTGTAATTTTTATAATTCAACTGCTAAATTGGGTGGTGCATTATTCATAAAAACTTTGAAAGAAGGAATAGTTACTTTAAGGAATATTGCAGTTAGATATGCTTATACTCCTTTGAATGGAGCAGTATCATCAAGAGGAGGATGTGTATATATAGATTCTATGGCATCTGAATTAGACATGAATATATAGAATGCTGATTTTAAAGATTGTTTTACAAGAGGAGAAGGAGGAGGAATCTTTTTAATAAGTTATGATAAATAATAATAATTAACAATTCAAGATTCTACAATTACAAATTGTTATGCTTTAAGTGGTCTTGCAATAAAAACTCTATTTTATTCAAGAACTTAAGCAAAATAGAAGATGATGCTTTAAGATGTGAAAATATCAGGAAATTTATCAAATTCTATGAGTTATTTAGGATAATTAGGTTCTTTGTAATAGATAGAAAAGTTTCTATTTATTAAGAGAATTGCTGCTATTGAATAAGATTTTGGTTAGATTGAGATATAGAATGGTTATTCAGAAGGTTTATTTTTTTATGGGTTTCTTTCTATATGGTAATCAACACTTATAAAATTAAATACTATAGAATCTTAACATAGTATATTATCATACAGACCATATATAGAAATATAAGAACCATTAGAAAATCCATTATAAATTGATTTAATTTAATTTAGAAATATTTCATCAATTTCAATAGCAAATTTAAATTGTACTATTATTAGTAATAATGCATTATGTAGATTACTAGAGATTAGATTAGAATTTCCAGAATATTAAATAAATCCAGCATTAATGTTATTTGATTTTATTTAGGAGAAAACACCTTTAACATTAAAGAATATTGCAATTAATAGAGTAATTTGTAAAGAATGTCATGGTGGTTTAGTTTAAATAATGAGAGTATCAAATTCAAGATTGATTCCTTTGGTTTAAATGAGTTCATGTAGATGTTCTAATTCAGAATCATCTTATTATGGATGTTTTGTTGTTTCGAGTGATTAGTACATAAGAGAGTAGATTGATATGGATAAAATACTTGGTACTACTTTGAATTCTAATTTAACATTAGAAAAAATAATGAAATAGACAAATATGAGTGATACTTCAAGAAGAATTTTAATTAGTAATACATAGAATTAGAGTTAATATAATTTTAGTTATGCAATTCCTAATCCATCATATTTATCACATATAATAGTAGAATCATTAAATATAAATGATGTTAAGGCTGTTCATGGTGGAGGTATATCATTTTATGGATTAACTGCAAATGTAACATCAAGTTATTGTTCATTAGCAGTTGTTAGTGGAAGAGGAGGATGTATATATTTTGAATCATTTCCTAAAGATGGAGGTAGTATTTAACATAGATTAAATATTGCAGATAGTGCATTTTATAGAAATAATGCTAGTATAGGAGGTGCTATTGCTGTTGTAGAAAGTGGAATCAATAATTTTGCACTTACTAGTATTACATTAATTCAAAATTATGCTTTGAAATATGGAGATGATGTTGCTCAATATCCTACTTCATTAGGTATAAGAGTAAAGAATATTTTACAAAAATAAGGTTATTTAAATTCTCATACTGGATGGTTACATTATCCTATTGTTATTAAAAGTGGTTAAGAAATGAATAAATTTGAAAATTAAACTGTTGTTGTTGTATTTCTTGATAAGAATAATAATGTTATGGGATATTAACATAATGCAGAATGTAGTTTATCTAGTAATGTTACTAAAACAAAAGACAATTAAACATCTACTTTACCAGGTGAAACAAATAGAAAGTTTGATATTAATAATGTTTAAGGATTTGATTATTCCAATTAAATTATTAACTTTGATCCATATAATTAAATTACTTTAGATGCAATATTTAATAGTAGTCATGTTAATATACCTATATATCATGATTAATATCCTTATTAATGTATGGGTTTTGATACTGGATATACTTTATAAGTAAGAATCAGATCAGTTGAATGTGAATTAGGAGAATAATTTAATGAATAAAAAGAAACTTGTACTCCATGTTCATTTGGTACATTTGCCTTGGAGTATAAAGTGGATACTTGTAGAAAAATAGATGAAACTAAAATGAATTACACTTATATGAATAAAATTAGTATTAAAAGTAGTTATTGGAGACCACATTATTAAAGTGGAGAAGTTGAAGAATGCAAAAATAAAGATTATAATTGTAAAGGAGGATTTGATGTTGGAAATGATTTATGTTAAGAAGGATTGATAGGAGCATTATGTGAAGAATGTGATATATATGGTAGTTATTGGGGAGAATCTTATTCTAATTCTGCTAAATATGAATGTGGATTATGTTAAGAGAAAACTAGAAATTAATTAATGATTGCATTTATAACTATCTTTACTATTTATAGTACTTTATAATCAGTAAAAGGTCATGAAGATAGAATGGAAAAGGTTGTTACAATGAAGATATTAAGATAACTTAAACTTTTATCTTCCAAAGCTTCTTTAGATTAAGCAGCTATTTTAATGAAAATATTCAACAATTTTGTTTAATTGCTTTCTATTCTTGAAGGTTTTAAAATTGCTATACCTCAAGGTACTGTAGATACAATTAATACTGTAAGTATGCCTGCTAAATCTATGGGAAATGCTTTAGATTGTTTTTTAGTTGATGGAGCAGGTGATATAGATATGATATATTTGAGATTAATTTGGTCTTTGGCTATTTAATTACTTTATATAATTGCTATGACTTTAATAATTCTTGTATTGATTTTTAAGAATCGTTTTAAATGGAAGAGTTTATAAACTATGGCTATTTATATGTTTATCTTTTTATAACCTACATTTTTGATTGAATTTGCAAACCTTATAGCTTATAGAGATATATCAGGAGATTCATATATTTAAGCTAATGTATCTTATAAATATGATACATCTACACATGATGTATGGTTATCATGGTTTGCTTATCCTGGATTTTTTATATTTTTATTTGTGATACCTTTTATCTTCTTTTATTAATTGATAATTGGTAAATGGTATGAGAGATTTGATTAAATAACATTTATGTAATCATGGGGATATTTCTATCATGAATATTCAAATGATAAGGATAGAATTATTTATTATTGGGAATTTGTTAGAATTTATATTAGAGCTTTTATTAGTATTTTAATATGTCTTTAAGCTCAAAATGTCATCATTATGGTATAATATTAATTATTTATAATTTATAGGGTTCTTTATCTTCAATTTTGACTTTTATATATCTATTATTGAGTATTTATGTCCAACCTTATAGTAATAAAAAACTAAATAAAATTGATCAAATTTCTAATGTTATTCTTACACTCACTTTTAGTATTGCAACCATCATTTATTCTACTATTTAAAATGATAATGTCTAAATAACACTTGCAGGATATATAATATTAGGTTTTTTGAACATTCCATTTTTAATATATATAATATTTGAAATTGTTGGAGAAAACTTTGAAAGTAAAGCTAATTTAATTGATAAATTGAGAGATAAAATTAATAAGAAATATCCATCTCTTATTAAATCAAGAAATTGTTTGACTTGTTGGAATTGTTGTGATTCATTTAATATTCCCAAATTCGTATTACAAAATCGCACAACCGCTAGAAAAAGAGCTAAAGAACTTTGGAGAGATCTTATGGCAACTGTCAATGAAAGTTTAGATGAATGGAAATTCGATAGAACTCGCCCATTCAAAGTTTAAAAATGGTTTAATGCACCTCTTGTTTTGTAAGATGAAGGAATGGATGAGTATCAGATATATTGATGTATTTTAATTTATCTGCAACAATTTTATTTTTAAATATATTAAATTAAATAATAATAATTATCTTTTTTAATCTTTTTACTAAGTTAATATACTAATCCTTATTTATTACATTTATGAATAATAAAATTTAATATACTTATATTTCATGTATATTAATTTATATGAATTAAAATTACTAATCAAATTTCAAATTTCTTTAAATCATCAGCAATAGTCAATTCAAATCCTGTGTTTGCTCTAACCCATTCCAAATCAGTATCAGCTGCTATTTCAGTCAATACTAATTCACCATTTCTCTTAACAAAAACAGCTTTGTCTAAAGAAATATAAATATCATTTACCAGTAATAACTTAATCAACTCTTCCAAGTCCAGTTGCAGGTAGAGTAATATCTTTTAAAAACTTCTTTTCTCCTTTAGCTGTATGTTCCATTACAACAAGGACTTTAGAACCAGATGCAACCAAATCCATTGCACCTCCCATTCCTTTTACCATTCTTCCTGGAATAACCCAATTAGCAATATCACCTTATTTATTAATTTACATTGCTCCCAAAACTGTTAAATCAAGATGACCTCCTCTTACTATACCAAATGATTCACTGCTTGAAAAAGTAGATGCACCTTAATTTAAAGTAATTGATTCTTTTCCTGCATTAACTAAATCTCCTAATTCTTATCCTTCTAATGGATAATTGCCAACACCAACAGCTCCTATTTCTGTATGGAAATGAATAGTAATATGTGGATCTAGGAAGGCAGGTATAAGTGTAGGAATTCCTATACCCAAATTAACATACATTCCATCTTTGAATTCATGGGCAGCTCTTTTGGCTATCCTATTTCTCAAACCTTAATTCTTGGCTTTCTTGAATTTTTCTATAAAAATATTAAATATTAATATAATACCAGGATTTCTTTTATAAACAGATTCATCATAAACTAATCTCTCAATCGATTTTTTATAATTGTTACCCAAATAAAGATAATCAACATAAATGCCATTTACATGTACATGATCAAATCCAAATGAACCTAAAGGTACAATAGATTCAACTTCAGCAATCACTACCTTTGCAGCCTTGGCCATATCTTCATTAAAGTTTCTAGAAGTTCCCACAAATCTGAGATTTCCATTTGTATCTGCAACACTAGCCTTAATAATGGCATAATCACCATAAATGGCTTCTTCTCTTAAATATTTCTGTCCTTTGAAATATTCAACCTATATTATTAGATTACAACACAAATTACATGTTTTGGTTTAGAAGCAATATCTACTTCAAAGTCTTTTGAATGATTTTTATATTTGATAGGAATGCCTCCCTTCTCAACAACAGTATCTACACCTGTTCTGGTATAAAATGCTGGGATACCTGCACCTGCAGATCTTAACTTTTCTGCTAAAGTGCCTTATGGAATTAATTCAAGTTCCAATTCACCATCAAAGTATTTCCTACTATAATACTACATATTTACTCAGCAAGATTATGATTTTCTCCAGCATATGATGCTATAACTCTCTTTAATTATCCATTATTCAATAATATACCAAGACCTTCATCATTAGTCCCACAATTGTTACTAACCACTGTAAGATTCTTTGTCCCTACTTCCTTAAGAGCATTTATGATATTTTCTGGAATACCACAAAGTCCAAAACCACCAACAAGAAGAGTCGAACCAGCTGGTATTTATTTGACAATTGAAAGATCCTTCAAAATCTAGACATAGTATTTATTCATATGATGAAGTGATAGTGTCTTGGATAGAGCAAACATTATTTAATATATATTTTAGATATTATGATTCTTCTTGTTCCTAAATATAGTGAACTTAATACGAATTATTCAAATATTTATTAATTGCAATAAATTTATGAATTATAAACTAATATTTAATTCCTCATATCACCAATTTATAAACTTAATTCGTATACATAATTACATATTTTTCAATCTAAAATTAAAAAAATCTCCCTCCATATATATTTAATTAATTATATATTATAATTTCAAAAGAATTATGGGCTCCTATGGAACTATAATGATTGTTGTGTCTAAGGATAATTATTTCTGCTACTAGTAGATATCTGAGGAATAATTCTTCTAGGAGTAGATCCTCCATTATAGATACTCTTTAAATCAATACTATTTTATCTCTTTAATTATGAATTCTATTATTATTAATCTTCATTTGTCTTTAATCTAGTGCCTTAGTCTTAAGGATTCAAGATTAATCCCAAAGATGGAGAAGGTTATAGATCTGGCTATTATTAGGAGATCGATCTCATCTTGTTTAATCTTGGGGTAGATAATTACTATAATTAGATATAATATTCTTCTAATGTAGTGTCTATGTTAAATTTAGAATTGCATTAGGGACATTCAACTATTTTATTTAAACCATAAGTTATTATAGATTGATATTAAGATTATAGACAGGATTTACAATAATAATGTCCACATTTGTTTTTTACTCCTTATTCTTGAGTTTTTTTGCAGAAGTCACAAAAATCTGATGCTTTTTATTTGATTGAATTGCTTCTTTATAATAATTGATTAACATCTATTTCTTTGCTATTATTATTTCTTATTAATTCATTATTCAATATTTCTGTACATGAAGGTTCTAAACAAAAGTGAGTCTAAAAATATTTTGATTTATTTAAAGAGTCTTTGATGCATTTTTCACAATGTGTATGTCCACATTTGTTTGTGTAGAGTTTTCCTTATGATAATTTACACTATAAACATTTATTGACTTAAGAATAAGGATCCATTAGAGGAGATAATTAAAGAAATGGAAAATCATCTTTACTTAGTTCTATTTTACAATAGAAATCTCTACAAATAAAGTAGGATCCCAATTTGAAATACAACTTCAAACATTATTTACAATATGTATGACTACATGCTATTGATTTATTCAATTCAATTTAATCAAATGATCTTAAACAACCATTACATTCTTGTTTCATTTCCAATATAAAATCATGTTATAATGAATTAGAACGACTCCTTTACTTTTCTTAAGTCTCCACTGTATAATGACTTTGAAATTATACAATTTTGAGTATTAATGGAAGATTCTCACTATTTGAAAGAGAAATGGAAGTATTATATGTCAAAAAGATCATATCTACTTTGAATGTCTAACCCAATTTCTATAGAATATCCTTATTACATATTTATGGAGCAATTATTTTGTATTATGCAAAAATATGCATCTTAATTATTTATGATGATTCTTCTTAATTAACTAATGTATAGAAGAGAGTAATATTTGGATTTCTAATCATTTAATTTAATAATTCTATGGTTTTATGTATTCTGATTGGAGCAAATTGATTGGCTAGAGGTATAAGTAATTTAATCTAATCTTAGTTTTTAGTTTTAATTAGTATTTCAACTAAGCCACATAAAAGGGCAGACCAACAATCATTACAATCATGAGATTCTTGCTTCTTAGATTAATTTTACATTAAATAATTAATTGTACTATCACTGATAAATAAGTCATTAATATATATATATATATGATCTATTATATAATCATAACTATTTGATTATAACTTCATAATAGTACATTTATTCAATAACAATAAAAATTAATAACTAATATATAAATATATAAAAATAAAAATGTTAAGGGAAGAACTCTTCTTAAGAACTCCATAACAGAAAAGAACTACAAATGGTATCTCATTTTAATAAAAAATCAATTAATTGAATAAGAAGAACAGCATCAAATTTTCTGAACTCTTAAAAGAGCGTAGATTAGATTGTAAATCAACACAGAAAGTTACATTCAGAAGACCCAGTCTGTCTCGTAAACCTGTGTATAGAATTTAATAAGGTATCATTAACAAGTTCTTATTACAGCTGTTAGTATACAAAGACACTTATCTTAAGAACCTTAGACATCAGGAACATATAGTGTTGTATTTTCAAACTATGCACATTAATATATGGATAAGAGGAAAATTCAAACTAGTAATTGTGATCCAAATGAAGATACCAAAATTAACTAATAGAAAATATTAAAGGGATGCTATAATCAATCAGATACAACGAATACTAGATCAATACTAACTAGTTTATTATAAGGTATGTAACATAGAATTTCTGCAGAAAAAAACATGGGTGTCCTTGGTTTTCAAGTTGTGCCATTTACTAAATTGATTGAACATAATGCTTTGATTTCTCAATAAACCATAAGACATAAAGCATTCTCATAAGATAAAGAAAGGGATAAATCTTAATCATTTACAGAAGAATTAGACAAAAGAGTTAAATCTAAGATTGTATAAAGTAATAAATAAAGAAAATCAATAAATTAAGCAAATGCTAGTCCAATACCTTAAAAAGTAATTGTTCCTTAAAGTAATTCAACTTAACCAAATAATTTTAAGTTTTCATTAACTGAATACTCTTAATTGTCAAGAGAATAATTATTTTAAACTAAATTATAAAATTACTAACATTTTTTATTTTTAGTATCTTGTTAAAGTGGATTTTATACATAACCATAAGATAATTTAATTGATTTGAAATTAAAAATAGGAGGTGGAAATAATTCATTTTTGATAAAAGAAATATTAAAATAAAGATGGTGGTGGAATTAATATAAATATAATGAATTATTAGATGAAGATAGTAATTTTATATGGACACAAATAAAAGTTTAAGAGTTTATTAATTAATAATAATAATCAAATAATTATTGTGTTTAATAATAATAATAGAAAAAGAAAATAGTTAATTAATAATCATTTAATTCAATAAAGAAAAAATAAGTTATTGATCCATTTTTGAGATTGATGAGAGATGATAGTGAATATAAATTAATAGATAGAAATCAAAAAGCCTATTTAAAAATTGTAAATATGAAGAATTTGAATATTCTATAAGTTGATTCAAATATTAAGGTATTATTTTATATATAGAATTTAGATTCATAATCATATAGATAGAAATTATCATTTAGGAAATAAGAAAGCTATGTATCATAATCTTAAAAAATATTATGAATTAACTAAATAAGATTTGAATATGATAATTCCAAAAACATTTCACATTTAAAAAGGAGCAAGAGATAAAACTTATTTATAATTTCTTGAATTCTATAAAAAATAACCTAAGTATAATAAAGATTACTATCTAGAGGCTCTACATGGATAGTAAAACCTGGGGAATTCACAAATAGAGGAACTGGTATTACAGTATGTTAAAGTTTGTCTGAAATTAATAAAATTATAAGTAAGAAGTAGATGCATTCAAATGGAAAACAATTTACTTATTTAATATAAAAGTATATTGAAAAACCATTCTTATATAATAAAAGGAAATTTGATATTCGTTGTTACTTTCTTATAACTCAATTGAATAATATAATGAGAGCATATTGGTATGAAGATGGATACATTAGAACTTCATCTGAAGAATTTGATTTAGATGATCCTGCTAATTTATATGTTCACTTAACTAATGATGCTATATAGAAATATGCTGATACTTATGGTAAATATGAAAATGGTAATAAATTATCATTTTCTGAATTCTAACGTTATTTAGACAATCAACCAAAAAAGTATAATTTTTATAAAGATCTCTATCCATAACTTATTGATATTGCTACTATTAGCATTAAATCTGTATATTGTAAATTAGCTCCATATAAGAAACAATATAATTTTGAAATATTTGGTTTAGATTTCATGATAGATTAATCATTTAAACCTTATTTAATTGAAATCAATACAAATCCTTGTTTAGAAACAAGTAGTCCTATTTTATAAAGAATTATACCTTAAATGGTTGAAAATGCATTCAGAATGTCAATTGATACAATTATACCACCACCAGATGCTAGTTTATGGCCACCATGTAAAAAACATCTCTTATTTTATGATAATCTTCTTGAAAATAATAAATTTCAATTAATTTTTGATGAAAGAGAAGATTCTGAAGAATTAATTAAATTATATGGAGCAATTTTAATTCATGATGAAATAGATGAAATGGATGAGGAAGAAGAAGAATATGAAAGTGAAAATGAAAATAAGAATTTTGATAATTGAAATAAATATTGAATAACTATATATATATATATATATAAATATAGAACTTATATTCACATATTCTTAATTATTTTACCTATATCAATATCAGTATTAAAACGTTTGCATTATGATTACTATTTAAATGAACTCTAAGTTAATGCCTTTATATTTGATATTCCTTTGACCATTGAAAGTGGAGATAAGGAAATTAATGTTCTTTATTATGGTTTTGGTAATCCTTATTATCCTTATATTTATTATTGTTTTAACATAAGTTATAATATACCCTATCTACTATCAAGAATATTTTTATTTGTATATTCAAAATTTGGAAAATATCGATTATATTTACTCTAACTATTATTAAACTTATTACTTATTTTTCTTTCCTCAAATTATCTTACAATTTTTTTTAAAATTCTATATCTCCTTTACTAAATTCTATTTCATCAAAATTATAACTTAATGGTTTTGGACGATAACTAATATTTAACCTTCTTTTAGCCAAAGCTTCTATATCAAATCCTTTAAACCATTTATGTGAGAGTATTTCTTTTATTCCATTTTTAGATCCTAAACGAACTTAAGGATCTTTAATTAATAATTTTGAAATTAAATCTTTAAGATCTTAATGAATTTCAAATTAAGGAGGGAATGATATTCTATCATTTAAAATGCTATTATAAATCTGTTCAATATTCCTACTATAGAAGGGAGGAGATCCACATATAAATTCATATAGTAATGCTCCTAAACAATAGATGTCTACCATAAAGTTATGTCCATTTCTCATAAGCATTTCAGGTGACATATATTCTGGAGAACCACAAAAAGAAAAAGCTGTTTCTTCTCTATCCATATTTGGTTTAGCTAAACCAAAATCAGATAAACGAATATATCCATCTAAATCTAATAGTATATTTTCAGGTTTAATATCTCTATAAACAACTCCATATTGATGTAATTCTTAAATTGCCAAACATACTTATACAAAATATTATTTTGCTAATTCTTCATTCAATCTTCTTAGTTTTCTTAAATGATAAAATAATTCTCCACCTGCACAATATCTATATATCATTAAAATAGTAAATTTACTCCAATACAAAAACTAAATAATATTTGGTTTCAAATGAATAAAATAATTTGGCTAAATAGGGTGAATTCAATTATTCCATTACTTATCTCTCATTATTAATAATAATCTCTTTATTTGAATTCAAAATGAAATTCTTATCAATCAATTTCATAGCATAAAAATATCCACTATCTTTCTTTCTAACTAAATATACACGTGAAAAACCACTATATTATATTAGAATTAATACCCAACTCCAATGCATTTAAGTATCTCAAAATCCTCAATGCTTAATTGGGTATTAACATTTTTTGAAACATATGGTTCTAATTTCAAATGTCTTTATTCTTTAAATACATCTAACGGATGATATTCAAGTGATAAATAGTAATCAATATTGTAATTCTTAACACTACTATGTGTTTAAAAATGTTTAATTTAATGCACTATTGTAGGGTTTATTTGATTAACTTTGCCTATTAATTTCTTATATAAATCTGTAGTGCTTTGATTTATTCCTATTGGTACAATCAATCTATTTTCATTCATTCCTTTTACTTTTAATCATTCAACATTAATGTTATTGTAAGTTCAACAGGATCTCTATCACTATTTAAAGTCTTCACTGTAGGACATCTTCCAAATGCATTATTTGTTGTACTTCCACAAGGTGATTAGACTCTTACTAAATTTTCTAATGGATTCTATAGTTCAGTTGGTTTTTTTTTATGAAAAATTGGTGATGAAGGAAGTCTTGCAGATTAAACTATTTATTTCATTTAATATTAATATTAGTATAAATTCAATTTAGTAATGTAAAAGTTTGTACTTCTACCCTGAAATTTGGTGAGAATATTTTATGATTTTTATCTTTGACTGCTTTATCTAACATGTATTTATCAATGATTAAAAGACCAGTATTGTCCAAAAATGCAGTATGAAACCAAAATTAAAACATGATCTGCTTACTGATTAAAGATTTATTATAGCATATAATACGAGTATCTCCTTAAATTACAGCATCACTCATAAATATAATAAAGTTATCATTCACAATTTGAAATTTTGCAACAAGTATTTGAGTTTAATTATTTTGTATTAAGATATAAGGTTTGCATGAATTTTTACAATTCATTATTGGTATTGTAATTAATCTAATTTATGATATTTAAATTTTATTTTATGGAATATCTTGTGCTTCTAAACCATAAGACAACGCCTTTTCAAAATATAAAATGTAACGAATTTAAGAAGGTATCGTAACTCCTTTCTTGTTTTTTGTACGCATTATACCATAAAAACGCATAGCTTCATAACTGCTTTTAAACATTCCTGAAAAAAGCATATAACAACAAATCATAACACCCGTTCTACCTTTACCTGCTTTACAATGAATTGCAACTACATTCTATTTGTCTTAACATATGAAATTGTGTATTTCATTACATAATTCAAAAATCATACTGAATTATGGTGCTTAATGATCATCAAAAGGATATTCTGACACATTTCCATCAAAATATGCATGATTATATTTACGTTCAGAACATAAGTTGATAATCAGATAATGATTTTTATGTCTCTAATTAAAGAACTTCTAAACATCTGCCATAGAATTTCGATAAATAGCTTCATAATCATTTGCAGGATAACCCATAGCTATAATTTATTCAGTGATATCTAAAACTTAATTAAGTATCTACATGTTAAATCTAAATCGAAACCATCTTAAACAAATCTATTTTTCTGTTTGCTGACTAATTATTTAATAGGATTAGTGAAGAACCCTTTATTATTATTTTCGTTGTTCTACAGATTTTGTTTAATCAATTAACTCAATTCTTCTGAACGTCCTCTAACTCCATAGAAAGGTAATGTTTCTAATTGAAAATCTAAAGTTGATGATAGATCAAAAACACTTTCTTAGTCCATAAATTTAATAATCATTTTTCCTATATCAAAATTAAGTTGAATTAAGAATTTTTAAATGTTAACTACATATGTATTTTAGAAGATCTCACACAATATATAAATATTGTTATTAAATCAAACAATTCAATTGAATTCAACAAACTCTATCATCCTCTTGTTAAATTCGATAAATTTCTTATCTTGTATTCAATCTCATTAAGTTAATACTACTATTTTTTTACATACATTATTTAATGTCTTTAAAATTTCAATTAATACAAATTAACCTCTTCATCTATCTAACTTAATTTGATAAATGATGTTCTTTCTATTTAAACAAATTAAAGATATTAAAATAAGTATAGATTTTCTAATATAGAGTTGAATTCTAATATTTTTTTTTTAGTTGTGTGTTCTAAACGTTAATATAATAATGCATAAAATACCAACTTCAAGATCTGCTTCAAGCAATCGAATTACATTAATTAATAAACTCAGTTCACCTTTACATACTCAATAAGACATACTAGATCCAAAAATCAATTAAAAGGAACTTATTGAACAATTACTCAAAACAATCAAGAGGAAACCCACATAAAATGAGAAACCACAAAAAAGAATACGATCTAATGCTAATTCAGGTCAAAAATTAGTTGAAATCAATAAAAATGTCTTACACATAAGAGATTATGAAACTGAACAATAAACATTCAAGAAAATGCTCAATAAAACTATTTTACCTAAAGCATAATAAATATCTAATTATACTATGTTATAATTCTTAGGCAAAGGAAAATATAGTGAAGTTTAATTAGCTTGTGAAATCAATACTGGAATACATGTTGCACTTAAAATTATGAAAAAAGAATAAATTTCATCTATTTGGAAGAGTATTGCATAAGAATTAAAGATTTAATATCTACTCAATCATCCAAATATTGTTAAACTATATACTTTCTTTCACACATGTTTATTATTATATTTTATATCATAGCCACTGATATTGTTTTAGTATTAGAATATTGTTATCATGGACAATTACATAAATTATTGAGATCACTACCAGAAACCTGTTTTACTGAATAAGTTGCTTCATTCTACATTAAATAAGTAGCTTCAGCCTTAAATTATCTACATAGAAATGGTATTATTCATAGAGACATCAAACCAGAAAATATATTTTTATGTTACAATCAAATTAAATTGGCTGATTTTACTCATTCAATCTATTCTCCTTAATAAGAAAGATCTACTTAATGTGGATCATTAGCATACATATCTCCTGAAATTGTTAAAGGAGAAAACTATGATAAAAGTACTGATATGTGGTCATTGGGAGTCTTAGCATATGAATTATGTACTGGTGAAACTCCTTGGGAAGACCTATCATATCAAGAAATGTAGGATATGATTATAAGTGGTAATATTAGATTCCCAAATAAATTTTCATCAGAATTAAGAGACTTCATAAGAAATCTAATACATGTTGATCCAAAATATAGAATGAATGCAAGATAGGCTCTTGCTCATCCTTGGTTAATTGATAGTAAATAGGAGATATCTTAATTCACTATTGATATATGATTAATTACTAATTAGTATAAAATTATATTAGTTAATTATTATTATTATTATTTTTTAATTTTAATATTAAATTTATTTAATCATTATTGTATAAATTATTCTAAAATAATTATTTACTAATAAAATTATTTATTAAATAAATTTATAATTATTAATTCATTCATTTAAAATTATTTTTATAAACAATTATTCTAGTTTGGATAAATATTATTTGGAAAGATCTAAGAATTAAATAATATTCTACTTAATTGTATAAAAAAATATTTTTAGAATTCTTCATTTTTACAATGAAATATTTTTCCTCAGGATATTAAAAATTGTTATTAATATATAATTATCCTTAATTTATATCAGATTCTTCAATAGTAACATAAATAAATTATTTAAATATGTATTTTTGCTAATTAGGGTTCTTTATTAGAATATGATTACAATATAATTATAAAGCATTATAAGAATCATATAATTTGATAAACGAATGAGTTTTGTAAAATAATTATTTTATTTATAATCATTATAAGTTTAAATGAAATTTATTCTAAAAACTATTCTGAATAATATTAATTTTGTTGCTTCATTTGAATTATAACAATACCTATATAGGTTCTATATTGAAGAGTTATTTAATGAGTTTCATGAATTAAAATATTATTGATAAGATCAATTCTTTTGGTCAAACTTTGTGTATTCAACTAATAAACAATGAAATGATATCCTTGATTTAACTAAAGGCTAATAATTTTTTAGTTACGACTGCCACAAAATATTATTAAGTACCTAATATAGAAGAATCTAAACCAAAAAAAAAATATTAGAATTTAGCAAAAATGCAATAAAAATTCCAAATAGAAAAAGAAGATTATCATTCTGTTTTGAAGGAGGAGATTATTCAGATGCAGAAAAATAAATTTCCATTAATGCCTTTTCATTTGCATTAGAAACCAAGTAAATATAATTATATATAAGTCCAGATAATGCAAGGATTGTCAATAGGTAGAGTTAAAAATGATTATTAAATATATAGACAAATGACTACTTAGAAAATGAATAGAGACATTCACAGAGATACAAATCAACCTATTTTGGCAGAATTCAATAAATAATTATTGTGTAAAAAAGATATTGGAGAAATAATAGATAAAAGTATTTACTGATAGAAGTAAATTAAGTAAGTTGCATATGGGATTAACTTTTTAGACTTTCTCAAATTATACTTAATAATTTGAAGTAGTTTTTGATTCAAAACCACAGTCTTTTTAATTAAAGAAGAGAATAACCTAGAAATAATTAAATCTATATAAAAATAGGAAAATCGTAACACATAATCTTGCTTTTCAATTCAAATAATAAAGGAAAAAGAATAAGAAAAGGAAAAAAGGATACTTTAAGATAGGAAGTAAGAATTAGATAGGGAATATATTGAAATATTAGCTTGAATAATATTTAAGTATTCATAAACAATAAAATTATATTTTAATGTAATAAAGGGAATAAAGGTTATCCTAAAGAGCATTTTCATCTAATTCTCCAACAATGAGTAGTGCTTATGCCTCAGCTATGAAGAACATGTAGGATAAATTAAGAAATGATACTTATAGGAAATCAATTGATTTGTCTCCTTAAGATATCATAATTGAATAACTTAAATAATAAGTAAATGAATTATCAAGTGAAAATGATCGTCTTCAAATGTAATTAATGAAAGTTTCTTAAGAAATGGAAATGAATAATAGAGCCACTTAATAAATAGAGTTGTTATAAGTTGAAAGATTATAACATTTAAAGGATTATTAAGACAGAGTATCAGAATTGATAAGGAAGAATGAAGAACTTAAACATGATAAACATGAAATTTAAATGGCTTTTGAAAGTCTTCAGAGATAATTATAGGCTTATAAAAATAATGAAAAAGGGTTGTTGCATAAAGTTGAAATGAAGAAATATGAAGAAAATTCAATATTATTAAATACTGTTTAAGAATATAAGTAAAAGATTGATATGAAAGACAACATTATTAAAAAATTAGAAAAAAGAATAGAATTTTTAGAATTAGAGAAATAAAAGTTAGATTAAGATTTCGAAAATTACAAATAAAAGCATTCTTCATTTAAATTACATGAATTTGAAAAATAAATATCTAATCTAAAATATTAATTAGATGAGAAGGATAGAGCTTACTTAAAAAATATTGATGAAGCTCAATCAAATAGATTTTGTAGAGAAGAATAAATGGCTAAAAGAATTTAAGAGTTGATTTTAAAGAGTTCTGAATATCAAGATATTATTTAATAATTAACTATGGACTATAAAGATTTAAGCGTTAAATATTAAACTCTTAAAATTAAATTGGAATCTGAGGAAAAGAGTCACAAATATTTAAAAAGAAGAATATCTAGATAAGAAGAAACAGAATTTAATTAAGGATACAAAGAATAGAGAACAATTAGTAAATTAAATTTAGATTAAATTTCTCCCACATTACCTAGTCCAAGAGCAGATTAAAGTTTAAGATAAAGTCAATTAAAATAAGCAATTAAAGATTGTTTAGTGGATATGAAGAATTCAGCATATAGTCCTGATAAAAAGGTTGATTCAAGAAAAAGATTAATATCTCCATTATCACCTCAATAACATATAGAAATTGAAGCTAAATTAAAGACTTTAAATGAGAAATATGAAAATTTAATTCGTTAAGCTTAGCGAGAGAATGATTTTTAAAATAAAGCAGTTATCCGAAAATAATTGTTAGAAATAGCTGAATAAATAAAAGAAACTACAAAGCTTGATAAATTAAACTGAATAGCCAATTGATTTATATTTTGTTGAAATAGTCTAGGAATTTCAATGTTAATATTGAATAGTAGATAATTTATATTAATTGTTGTCTTAGGATAGAAATTAATAAATTAATTATACTTATGATATAAATATTTTATCTTTTATGTCTAGCATTGAGCCAAGAGGATGAGAATCAAAGAAGATATTTGTAATTAGGGGAATCAGTGCAAGGGTATAAAGAAACAATATTTTAGATTTGTTTCACCAAGAACATAGAATCATCATGTGTATTTATTCATTGTTCCTGAAATACCAAATTAAACAGATCTTGTAGTTTAGCTTAAGACTTTGAATCCTAATTCAGATCCAAATTTATACATTTCAAAAAGTGTATAAGAACCATTAACAGTTTAAGATGCTGATGTATAAGTATGTGAAGCCTAAGGAATGGGTAAAATTGTTGTTGATAATAGAAATCTGTGTAATAAATAATGAAAAGATTAAGGAAAATGATATCTTATACATTTCAGTAGTGTCTCGTTTTCCAAGCAGATATATTTTAAGAATAGAATAAGATTAGGAATAAACACTAATGATAGAGAGCTTTTTAACTTTTAAATTAACAAGAGATAAATAATCTTAAATCATAGATTTTACGATACCTAAGTTGGTGGAATAATAAACAGAGATAGAAATAAATGTTTAAGTGGTTAATTAAGAATTTTTAGAAGAACCATTTTAAGTTTTTATGAATAAATATGAGAATGGACCTCCAGACAATAATAAGTATGATTATAAAGCTACTGATACATGGGATAACTAAAAAGTCATTGAATTTACTTAAACTAAACCATTTGAGTAGTATAGAATCCTAATTCAAGGTGAATAGGGGGCAGTATTTAGAGTGATGGCATCTCGAAGATAGAAATTGAAAATGTTAAATTTCTATGAAACTATTACATAAGTAGTTGAGAAAGGAGACTTTGATTTCTATCAAGTGAATAATTATTTTAGTAGTTTTAATTGCGATATTGTATATTATTGGATTCATAATTAAATTAGGCAATTAGATTAACTCCATTTAAGGGTTATGCGAAATTGTTTGTTCATTATAATAATTAACCACCTCTATTAGAGAGTTATGAATGGTAAGAGGAGAATAAAGAAGGAGAGATAATCTATATTACTTAATAAGAATTAATTAATAAAAATATATCAATAACAAGTTTTTATATTGCTGTTATGGGTGAAGAATTATGTACATATGAATTATAAGCTACATGTTAATATGGGGATTATATTATGCCTGGTAGTATTCATTAGAAGTTTGTATAAGAATAAGAAATAATAAGATTTGATATATTTGATTATAGAAATGAAGGTCATTAAATATAAGTTAATTTACATACACTTTAGGGAATAATAAATTTTATTATAACTAATTGTAATGATCAATAGTTATGTTCTTATTAAGAATTATTTAAGAATTAAGAAAAGTATGAATAAATGACAACATATACAATGATATATTTAAATAAAAAGTAAGAAGCTTAATATATATTAAATTGTGAAAGCTTTTGTTCATATTATATATTAGCTATGCTTGATAATAATAGTAAATAAACTGGTAAGTTTACGATTCAATATAAAGTAATTGAAAAAACAATGAATTTAATATCAAATACACCTCATAAATCATAAGTAGAGAAAGCTTCATATTAGAATTATAAATTTTTTGTTTCTGAAGAGGATTAAATACGTAGATTGTAATTTTTAGTAACTCCAATATAAGGAGATTTGACTATGTATTTATCAACTGTATATTAATAACCTAATGAATAGAATTATGAATATAAATCATAAAATAATTCAATTAATTTTGGAGGTAGATTTGCTAATTAACCTCATTCAGGAACTTATTATTTATCAATTTATGGTGAATCATTCTCAAAATATATAATAACAGTTTGGGTTATCAAAAATTTCTAGGATTATTAGTAATTAGGGAAATTCCCATGGCATTATATTTAATTGTATTAAGGAGATTAACATGAACATTACTTAGTTAATGAAGAATTTGTTTTATATAAAATAGATCTAAAAGGTTATGGTCAAAAATAGTAAGATTCATTGAATGTGATATTGTAAAAAGAATATGGATAGTTTTAGATATTTGGATTTGATCATCCTGAAACAGATGAATCAAAAGCAATATGGTAAAGTGGATAAATTATTAGTATTTTGAATAATGATATTAAATATCCAGAAATTCTATATTTGAAAATTAGATTAGAATAAATATAAGATAGTTTTGGTAGTTTTAGAATTGCTTATTATAGTTATAACTATATAATTGATTTATTTTTGGATGAACCCTTTTTTAATTTCTTATCTTCTAATAATTTGTAGAATTTCAGATATGAATATGGCAAGAAAGAAGTTTTTGTGATTTCTAAAAGATCTTTTGAATTTGATTAATCTTCTTTATTAATAGATTTCTAACCTTAATTTGGTTTAGATATAAGATATTATTAAAATAATAGTACTATTGTTGTTTAGTAAAATGAAGAAAATTATTGTTTAAATTAATAAAATATGTGTTCAGAATATTTTTAGTTTTATATCACAAGTAAATTTGATACATTTTATTCAATATTAATCTCAAAAATTGATAAATCTGAAATTTAACTTAAAGAAGATTAACCAATTACAAAAGTATTACCAATAGGAGAGGATTACTTTTATTTATATTGTTAAGGTTAAGAGGTTAATATATTAGCTTTTAGTTATTATGGAGAATTAACAATATTTGCTAAAATAGTTACAACTTTGAATTCTACTTAACCAAATCCTAATGAATATGATAAAGTTTCTAAAAATCGTAAAGTTAGTTCTTAAGCTTCAATATACTTTTCTTAAGATGAACTTAAAAATTTTAATTGTATTGATAAATGTATAATCAAAATAACAGTTGTTGTTCTTAGAAATTAAATGGTAGATATTAATAGCAATTTCTATGATTATACAATTTAATATAATTCAAAATTGATAATGTTAAGAGAATCAGAAATCTAAGAAGGATTACTAATATAAAATGGATATAAATTCTATAAAATACATGTAAACAATAATGATACTAATCTTATGATTATGCTTAAACCAGATGTTAATTGTGATGCAGATTTAATAGTATCTAAATCTAAATTTCCTAATCATAATTATTTTGATTGGGGATCTTTTGATCTATATAGTGATGTACTTATTATTGAACCTGGTAATAATATTGATCCTAATTTACCTGGAGACTATTAGTAAAATATTAATTATATTAATTAGTGTTGGAGTTCATGGTTATTAGGAATGTTAATTTGCAATTTAATATCATCTAAAAAATGTTGAGGCTTATGATATATTCCAAAATTAACCATATAAATTGTAATTATTTATTATTACAATAGTTTTGTTGGTTCAAATTATACAGTCTTTTTAAAATTACAATCATATCAATAAACAACACCATTTATGATCTTTGTATAATCACATTCTGAAACAGCTTATTTCTATGTAGATGAAACTGATCAAATATCAGCTAAATTTAATTCATATAGTCAAGATATAACAACATTTAAATATAATAATTTTGGAAGAGGTTATTAAAAATATTTTACTACTGAATCTTTAAAATAAGATAATGTTTTAATAATAGCACTTAAAACATATACATCTGAAATTGTTACAGTTTAAGTTAATAATAATGAGGAAGAAATATTTTTAGAATCTCAAACATTATTCTAATATTCACTTGAAAATAACAAAACAGTTATATTTACTCTTAATCCAAATAGTGAATAAACAATACTTTAAATTAATTTATTCAGTGGCTCACTTATTTGTACCTATTCTTTTGAGAGTCTCTACTAATAAAATAATTTTAGTACTTTAATTTTACTTAATATTCGACCTGATAATTACAATAATACATTTAATATAACAAATTAAAAAGAATCCTATTTGAAAATTAACTTTGAAGCCATTTACAGTTCTTATTTTAGCATTTAATATTTTACAGAGATTGACCAAATGGATTATATTTAGTAAATATATCATATAATCTAGTTCAATTTATCCTGTATTTTTTACACTTAAAGCTTAAAGTGAAAAAGAGATGTATTACTTAAATCAAGAAATTTCTCCATTAAATAATACATCTAAGACATTTATAATTTCCATTTAAGTTTAACAAAATTATAATGATATACTAACCAATTAAAAAAATAGAGCTCTACCATTAATTAAAGTTTATCAAAATACTACATAATTATAATTGCTACCTATTAAATAGACAGTATTATCTAATTTGATCTAAAATGAATATATAGATATTGATACCACATATAAGATTATATTATAAAATTAAGCTCAATTTGAACAATACTATTAAATTTAAATTGGAACTTCAGATCTTAGACCATTAATACCAAAAATTAAATAACTTGGAACAAATTAATTATATCAAAGTTCATATTGGGCTTTATAATAGAATTTTGGATATCTCTTTTATGAAATGTAATTTTGTAATGGAATCTTTTCTGTTTATGCTGGAAAAGACTTAGGAATGTTAAGTTTAGGTCAATATGATAATAAAATAGATATTAGGTAAAATAAATAAGTATTTGGATTCTTTGATAAAATAGAAAATACAGATTTTATATTTTTAAAATTTGACTTAATTAAATCACTTAATAGTAAAATATAAAATGCCTTATATACAATAAGAGTCTATTATGTAGATGAGTAAGATGAAATCCCTTATGATTAATTCTTCCCAGGACTTTAGGGCTATTTAACACCTAATATCACAGACAATCATGATGATACTTTAACATTATTTATTGAATTTGCACCTTTATAATTCATTAAAAAAAATCAAACAGAAATTTTTGAAATGAAATAAATTGAATATTTTGTTATATTACAAGAAAAAAATGAGGATGATGATTTACTACTTGATTATTGTTCTGAACCATCCAATTAAATTAGTGTTATTAAAAATTATACTGATAATGAAACATCACTATAGATTTAAGTACCTCTTTCAAATTTGAAATGGAAATAATAGAGAAACTTTGTTTTTACTATTTTAGCTACTGGTAATTTATATTATTTTATATATTATTAGTGGATGTTTTATTATATAAAGATGAATAAAAAATTTAATTAGACTATTATTATGAAATAAATTAAATTAAATGGAATTAATAATAAATAATGATCTAAGAGAGTAGTATATCATTTAATTATTAATGGATTGGAATATGTATTGTAATGATCATTTTGATTATTGCTCTAATATTATTTGTCAAAATGAGAAGAAATATAATTATGTAAATAATTAATGTAATAATTAAGATCAAAATATGAGAATAATGAGATTAGTAACTAATAAACTGAGGGAATAGAAATGCATTATCGTGGATTAAATGAATGAATATTGTTTTAATAATAAATATATATTATAGATGTTAATATAAAATTATAATTATATTAGATTAGATTATCTATTAAATATTTTAAATACTATTAATTTAATAACTTTTTGATGTAAATAAAATCAGCAATCAACTGATGAACTTAATCCAATGTAAGTGCTATGATCAGCATTAGAAGTAGATTTGACAGTGTATGAGCAAGTTTTATCTTCTCCTCTAGTGGCTGCACAAACAGTGTGAGTTCCATCATGATACCAGATTTCTCTATCTTAATGATAGAATCCCATAGCATATAATGGAAGCTATATAATATATATATTTTTTATACATGAGGAACAGTGTCATTTTAGTGTACAACTCTGAAATGAGTTATTTTTGTATATTTAGTGAACCAATCATAGAAATCTGGATCTCCTACTCTTGGTGAACCATAACTGAACAAATGAACTGTTTTTCCTTATTCAGCTAATTATAAGGCATATAATGTAGCCATGGCACCACCTAAGCTATGTCCACCAACATGGATAGCAGCATATGGGTATTTAGTAACATATCCTGGGAATAATGTATCAAGTTTTGGTTTAAGAGACAAGAAAGCATCATGGAATCCAGTGTGTACTTTGCATTTACATGCTGTATTATAATCTGTTTTTCCAAAAGAAATGTTTTCAATCCAGTTTTGAATATTGGATGATCCTCTGAAAATAACTACAATAGCTGATTCTTTTTTGTTATATGCAATATATCCTTTTGTTCCCTATAAATTAATATTCAAGTCTTACACTAACAAGATTCTCAAAAACTTCAATGTTTGTCAAATCTGGATATGATCTACTAACATAGCCAACAGACCAATTATGGATTGCTGCATTTGGACAATAGGAAGCAAAAGACAATGCTGCATACTCTTTAGCAATTGCCTCATTATATGTGAAAGCAGATGCTGTAGCGACAAGAACGAGCAACAAGATTCTTGATGATGTCATTTTAATTTCGAATATAAATTATTCTGATTTTATTATAAGTGTTGTGCGTAATTAAATACCGTCACTTTCAAATGATATGCATTAAATGTGATTAATCAATCAGATAATGATATAATAAAATATTAACTTATTTTTGTAATTAAAAATAGATATTATCTTCATCTTATAACTATTTATCAAATATATTATCTAAACTATTACTATTACTCTTATTTAATCTTAAAGTCTAAAGAAAAGCTCAATCTTATTCCCTTTGCATGCATTCTTTATACAATAATCTAATAAATATTGATTATGTCTAAATATTTCATTTTAGACCACAATTATATATGATGTACATTAATATACTCAGAAATTTAAATAAGAATATTAATACCATTTATATATATTCACTTTTATTTACAATTATGCTAAATCTATTTACTATATTTAGAGAATTTAAGGATGTTATAATAAATGAATATTATCATTTAAATTATCATAATAACCATTAAAAAAATGTTTATATTAATTTTTGAATGAATATAATGTTATGATCATAAATCTTTAATATTTGTAAGATATTCTACACCTGGTAAGATCTTACCTTCCAATAATTCCAAAGAAGCACCACCACCTGTAGATACATGACTAAGTTTATCATTTGCCTTATTAGCACCAACTAGATTAACTGTGTCTCCACCACCAACAATAGTTGTAGCTCCATTTTATGTTTATTTTACAAGTGCATTCAACATACTAACTGATCCATTTTTGAATTATTCAATTTCAAAAGCACCTTAAGGTCCATTCCAAACAACTAATTAAAATATATATTTAATTTATACTTGTCTTAGCTCTTCCAATAGCATCAGCATTTTCTCTTTATGTCAATTATCCAGCATCTAAACCTAACCATCCATCTGGAATTCCTGATTTAAGATCATGTAATGCAACAGGACTTGAGGCATCCAATCCAGTACCACATACAAAATCAGTAGGTAGATGAATTTTAACATTCTTCTCTTTAGCTTTAGCAATAATTTCATCAACAATTTTATATCCTTCTTCATCAAAGAGTGATTTTCCAATTGGAACATTATATATTTTTTTAAGGAATGTAAAAGCCATACCTCCACCAATAATCATTTCATCTACTTTATCAAGCATAGCTTTAATCAATTAAATTTTATCTGCTACTTTAGCTCCTCCTAAGATAACAAGGAATGGTCTTTATGGTGTTTCTAAAGCCTTAGCAAAATAATCAAGTTCTTTCTTCATCAAATAACCAGCAACTCTAATTTTATGATCAATTCCAACCATAGATGAGTGAGCTCTATGTGCTGTACCAAATGCATCATTAACATAAATATCACCCAAAGATGATAATTCCTTTCTAAATTTCTTAACACTCTCTTTGTCTGCCTTAATCTTAGCTCCATTTGCATCAAGACCTTTTCCTTCTTCTTGAATGTGGAATCTAAGATTTTCTAATAAATTGATCTATCCATTTCCAGCATTTGAAGCTTCAAGAGCTTCTGAACCAACACAATCATTAACAAAGTTAACTTTAGTACCCAACAATTCCTCTAATTTAGGAACAACAATCTTAAGTGAATCCTTTTCAACTCTATAAAATTAATCATTATTATTACCTTTTTCCATCAGGTCTACCCATATGAGACATTAATGTCACATTCTTTGGATTCTATTCTAAAATCTTTTTTAATGTAGGGATGGCTCCTTAAATTCTTGTTGTGTTCTTTACTTTTCCTTCTTTAATGGGCACATTGAAATCAACTCTGATTAAAACTCTCTTATTGGTGAATTAACGTAACACATGATCAATTCCAGCCTTAGAACTTAACATTTATTTCAATAAATATATTTATCTTAAAAGATATTTGACTCTTCTGTTTATAAATTAATTATGTTAACATTATTATTGCTACAAGTGGTGTTTTCATAAAAAATTTTGGATTCACCACTAGAACAAGTTGTATGGTGTAAATCTGAAACCTTCATTCTTAGTGCAAAAGGTATGCTATACAAAAACTATACATCTGAAATGCCAAAGTTAATATAAAATGTAAATATGAATTATTCATTCTAGTTAACCATAAGAGAAATATTACAATCAGAAGCAGATCCTTAAGTCCTTTATCTATTAGGTGATTTTGATACTTCTTATGTGACTTAGAATTGTGGGAAAACGTATTAAAAATTTAAGCATGAAAAGACTTTACATGATTTCAGATTAAATCCATTAGAAGCCCATAGTTTAATGGCATTTAAAGAGTTTAGATGCAATGCTACAAGTGGAAATTTGTGTAAAGAGAAATATAAAAAATAGTATGAAGATCTTTATTGAATTCTAGATTGTATGTAAGTAATGATTTTGGAAGTAATTGGAGACTAGTATTGAATAGAACTAAGGATGCAATATGGGATAAGTTGATTGAATTGCCAGAAGTGCCAGATTCAAGAATTGTAGCATCTTATTTGAGTGATTAAGGCCACGTATAGGTTAGTTATAGTGATGATTACTTTAAAACTACAAATTTATTGAGGAATAATTCTTATGGGTTTTATTAGACTAAAGAGTATTTGTTTATTTTGATTGATGCTGATCCTTTTAGTAAAGGTTATGATCTTGAAGTAATTAAATAAGGAAGTCTTACTCCAGTAGAATTGGTATTACCTATTGAAGATCATTAAAAATATACATTTACTGTATTGGACACTGTAAATGGATCTATTTTTATATCAATATCTCATTTGGAAGATATGCCAAAGATAATGAATATATATTAAAGTGATACAACTGGTACTAAATATACATTATCATTGTTAAATAATGTCAGAAGTTTAGATACTGGAAATTGTGATTTTGAATTGATTATGAGGGGTATTTACATTGCAAATATTTATGATAATGTTGAATTTGAGAAATTTAAGTTGAGAAGATCAACAAAAAATACAGATGGTATTAAAAGATTAGAAAATTATAAATAAAGTAGAATAACTTTTGAATAAGGAGGAGAGTGGCATGCTATCAAAGCTCCAAAATATGATTATAAAGGATAACCTATATAATGTAATGGAGATTGTTCATTACATTTATTAGGAAGAAGTGAAGCACCTAGAAATAGAATTGTAAGTCATTCATATATTACAATTGGAACTGGAAATACTGGAATTTATTTAGGAAATGAATATAAGACTTATTTAAGTAGAGATGGAGGACACACTTGGTTTGAAATATTAGATGGAATGCATATTTATGATATTGCTGAAAATACAGGACTAATTGTATTTGTAAGTGATGAAGAATAAGCAAGTGAAATCTTATATACTTGGGATGAAGGTTTAACATTTAAGAAGATTAAGATGAATGTTACTATGGATATAACAAATGTTGTATATAAAAATGGTAAGTTTATATTTCATGGAATATCTGATAGTAAAACTCTTGGAGTTGCAAAGGAAGATGATTTTACTTCAAGTGCATTAAAAGGAATAGTAGTTTCATTAGATATCAATTAAATTATGGTTAGAGAATGTTAAGGATTTGATAATCCAGGAGAATAAGATTCTGATTATGAATTCTGGTATCCAACAAATTATGCTGGAGATAAGTGTTTATTTGGAAGAAGAGAAAAGTATATAAGAAGAAAATAGAGAGCATAATGTTATAATAAAGAACCTAATCTTCCAGTATAGACAGAAACTTGTCCATGCACTAAGGCTGATTGGGAATGTGATGTTGGATTCAAAAGAGATGTTTATTCTAATTGTATTCCAATGAAAGAGATTAAACCTAAATAATGTAAAGGAACTTATATGAAAAGTCAAGGATATAGAAAAATATCTGGAGATGAATGTTAAGATGGGTATCATATTTATATATATTCTAGTGTATATTTGGGTCCAATTGAAGTAAACTGTCAATAAGAAGAATAATCTATTATTCAAAATTAAGATGCCAATNATTTTGAATTGATTATGAGGGGTATTTACATTGCAAATATTTATGATAATGTTGAATTTGAGAAATTTAAGTTGAGAAGATCAACAAAAAATACAGATGGTATTAAAAGATTAGAAAATTATAAATAAAGTAGAATAACTTTTGAATAAGGAGGAGAGTGGCATGCTATCAAAGCTCCAAAATATGATTATAAAGGATAACCTATATAATGTAATGGAGATTGTTCATTACATTTATTAGGAAGAAGTGAAGCACCTAGAAATAGAATTGTAAGTCATTCATATATTACAATTGGAACTGGAAATACTGGAATTTATTTAGGAAATGAATATAAGACTTATTTAAGTAGAGATGGAGGACACACTTGGTTTGAAATATTAGATGGAATGCATATTTATGATATTGCTGAAAATACAGGACTAATTGTATTTGTAAGTGATGAAGAATAAGCAAGTGAAATCTTATATACTTGGGATGAAGGTTTAACATTTAAGAAGATTAAGATGAATGTTACTATGGATATAACAAATGTTGTATATAAAAATGGTAAGTTTATATTTCATGGAATATCTGATAGTAAAACTCTTGGAGTTGCAAAGGAAGATGATTTTACTTCAAGTGCATTAAAAGGAATAGTAGTTTCATTAGATATCAATTAAATTATGGTTAGAGAATGTTAAGGATTTGATAATCCAGGAGAATAAGATTCTGATTATGAATTCTGGTATCCAACAAATTATGCTGGAGATAAGTGTTTATTTGGAAGAAGAGAAAAGTATATAAGAAGAAAATAGAGAGCATAATGTTATAATAAAGAACCTAATCTTCCAGTATAGACAGAAACTTGTCCATGCACTAAGGCTGATTGGGAATGTGATGTTGGATTCAAAAGAGATGTTTATTCTAATTGTATTCCAATGAAAGAGATTAAACCTAAATAATGTAAAGGAACTTATATGAAAAGTCAAGGATATAGAAAAATATCTGGAGATGAATGTTAAGATGGGTATCATATTTATATATATTCTAGTGTATATTTGGGTCCAATTGAAGTAAACTGTCAATAAGAAGAATAATCTATTATTCAAAATTAAGATGCCAATAAATCAAATGATAATGAAACACCACAATAATAAGTTACTTCTAAAAAAGTATAGATTACACAAAAGAAAGCAAGTGGTAGTGGAATTAAATTCTCTTATTTGGCAATTGGAGTCATCTTACTTATTTTGGCATTCTATGCAAAAAAGAAGTATCTTGATACTGGAAGAATTAAAAAAAGAACTCCTGCTCATTACTATCCTAGTCGATAATAAGAGAAATAAAGTCTTTTTACAGAACTATGATTATGTACATAATTACCTATAAATTTTTATATTATTCCATTTTGTCAAAATGTTATTATATAACAAATTGTATATATATAATAAATAAGTGAATTTAATATGTCAGCTTCTCCTTTGACTAGAGTGCAGGCTTCTGCTTTCACTAATGGTTCTGCATTGAGAATTAAGTCGAAATAGCCTTAAATACAATACTAAATGGATTAAATTAGTCCTCTTAAATCCACAGAAGAAAATGAATAATCACCTTCTAAGATTATTAATATTTATGCTAATAGTGCTATTTATAATAATTAAATTACATTCACTTCTGTAAATAATAGAGGAAATAGTGAAGATGATAAAATTCTCAAAACTAACACCTATAGTCAAATGGCTCCTGATGAAGCTGATCGAGCTTATTGTGAAAGGCAAAGAATCATCAAGGATTAAATAAAAAAAACAAAAGATAAAGCAAAATAAAAACCAAAGGAATTCTATGAATCAAAATAAACTACAATAAAGAATGCAATAAAAAAATAATAAATTGATTCTTCTACGGCATAATCATAATTAATTGATTTATCAAGAAGTTCATAAAATTTCAGAAGAAAATCAATAGATTAACCACCTTAAACATAAATTAAACCAATAAAAAATAAAGTAAATATATTAAAATAATAATTTCATTAATAATTGTAAAATAAGAAGTAACAATTATTAAATGATATTGCTAAATTAGACTAAGAAATTGTAATGGAATAAGAACGAAAACCTGTTTAAATTGTCTAAAAGAAAACATAATAAAATAGAAATAGTCAAGGATCAAAACCAGTTTATGATCAAAGATAATAAAACAAAAAAATAGTAGAATCTGAATAAAAGTTAAAATAAACTGTGAATACTTATAGAAATCTAAATACTTCATAAAATTTGAAGATTTCACCTAGAAATTCTCCAAAATCTGCTAAACCTAAACCGAAAGTGAGATCATAATCATAGGAAATTAAGGAATGTAATGATCCTTTGAAAAATTCAAGAGAAGATTTAAATTGTATTAAATATTTATTTATAATAGTAAGATTACTAAGAATGAATGAGAAATACAATATGATATTGGAGCAGTCAAATAAATTTAGAACACATTTTTAACAAATCTGAATATAATTAATTATTTATATGGATATTGATGATTTATTGGAGCAAATAGATCTTAATAATGATATTAAGCCATAGAGTACAAGAGAAAGAAACAGGAGATCTTTTATGGATCCACCGTAATAGAATTTTTATTAAATGAAGGAAATTGGAGACACAAAAAATAGCTAATGATCCCTATGAATTTGATAGTATTCTGAAATCTCAAGATTCTCCTGTTGATAGACAAACTTCCTTTGTACCAAGACAAAGACCATAAACTGCTGTTATAGATGAATCAAAAAAACAAAAAATGGCTGATCTTTTCTAACTACCAAAAACTACTGTTAATAAGGATTTACCTCCACCTCCTCCATAAATTGAAGATACAAGTAATAACATGGAAATTTCAATGGGATAGAGTAGAAGATAAAAAATGAGAATGTTATCCTAAAATAAGGGTCAACCTTAGAAAAGTGATATTAATTCAAGTTAAGATCCTATTGCAAATAATACATAATAAATAGAAGTAGAAAAACAATCAGTTTAGTCTGATTATTCAATGAAATAAAGCAAATAACCAGAAATACAAATAACTGCACCAATAAATCTGAATGTTCAAAAATTTCAAGATGAAATAAAATAATTGAAATTAGAAAAAGATAAATTATAAGATGATTTATAGGCTATAAAGAATGATAAACAGAAACTTTAAGATGAATTAGAAATAGAAAAAAGGGAGAGATAAAGAGTAATTAATGAAAAATTAGAAGTTGAAAGAAATTTCATAAAAGAAAGAGAATAATTAAAAAATGATTATGAAAGAGAGAAATAAAGAGCTGTTGATGCTGTAAAATTGGAAGTAATTATATTAAAATAATAAATAATTAGAATGAAATTATGAGATAATAATTAGGTGAATAGAAATAATTGGATCATCTTGCAGATAAAATTAAAGATAGTGCTAAAGAATTGGAAACTCTCAAAAATTAATTATATTAAAAAAATGAATAATAAACTTAAGAGAAGTTGAGATAATTAGAAAAGAAATAAAATGAAATTAATGATAAAGAAACTTATATAGAAAAAGAGAAATCATATATTGAAAATGAAAAGAGAAGACTTTAAAATATTTAAGATGATATTAGTAGAAGAGAGTAATTGTTTCTTGCATCAATGGAAGGAGATAAGAGATCATTATAGAGTGAGAAATAACTATTATAAGATATCAAGGAATCATTAAGAACATTAGAAATAGAAACTAAAAAACGATTAGAGTAAGAGAACATGTTTATACAAAGATAAAAGTAAATATTGATTATTATTGTATAGAAATGAAATTGAGTTGTTAAAAAATGAAATGAATTCATAAGCTTAAAGTAAAATAAGATAGTTGGATTTAGAAAGATAATTATTTGAATAGTAAAAGAGTGAATATCATGAATTTACTTAGAAAAATAATTAGATTATTTAATAAAAATATTCAGATATTGAAAAATAATAATAAAAAAATGGAGCTAAAGAAATGCAACTTATAGCATTATAAAGAGATTTAGATATGAAAAGTAATTAAGTTACTAGTTTACATTCTGAATATTCTAGAAAATTAGGTTTAATTGAAGGGGAAAGATAATAATTATTATAAAAATTAAAAGAAATTAATGAAAAAGAGTAACTTTATCATAAAGAAATTAATAATGTATAAGAATTTAGAAATATATATTAATAAGAAAAGGAGACAATTTAAAGACAAAAACTTGAATTACATTAATAAGTGGCATAAAATTAATAAGAAAAAATTTAAATTGAATAAGAGAAAAATTAATTAACTTAAATGCATAAGACTTTATCTCATTTAAGATCTGAAATAGCATAAAATAATACATAAGGATTCTCTTAAACAACAGCAATACCTGCTAAGCCTGTATAAAAAAATAAAGTGGATAAACCTAAGTCAGCATAAAAAATCCCAATTCACAACAATTCTTCTGCTAATCAAACAGCATCAAATTTTGATGTAGGAAGTTATATGAAATACTTGAAGAATGTTGATTATTTACATTGATTATAAATTATAAATATAATTAATTATATTCAATACTTTTTTGAAGAAGAAGGAGGAGGCCTTCTTGACCCAGTTTAAGTATTTGTAAATGTATTATTTGTACCATTTAAGTTAATATTATTTCTATTATTTTATGTTTATTATTATTATTATTAAGGTTATTATTATTATTTTTGGAAATTGTTAGTTGCATTAAACTGAGACTTTATAGTATTTTATGAAGGTGGTAATATCTATTGAGATTTCTTTTTCATTTAATTTATCATAGCCTTTTCTTTACATGATGGAATATGTTTCAAAGCTGTTTACTCATTAAATTTTCTACCACAATGTTCACACTATACTCTATCATCCACTTCTTCTATGGCAACCTAGACTTAGTGATTCATGTACTTATTCCTATTGACTAAGTGGCACTCCTTTATTTAATTTCATTGCTGCTCTGAATTATTCAGATTGTTATTTCCATTTAGGCTTTTTTTAACCTTAAATTGGTCTATCATCAATTTTAGTTTAGGGTTATTTTTTTTTCTATTGTTATTGTTATTCTTCAATAAATGCAATAAATTACAAATCTATTCTTCCTACTATTATTTCTATAATAATTTAGCATGATCTTAATTGATTATCCGTTGCTCTTTAGTATCGAATGCTTTTCTCTTCTCTTGAAATACCTTCTTGCAAATTTTAATATGTTTTTACAAAGCAGACCTTTTAAATTTCCTTCCACAACCATCAGGACATTCAATTAAATCCTCATCATCATCATCAAATTCATTAATCTCAATAGGCTTCTTATCCTCTTTAGCTACAATATCTTCATATGATATTGTTTGAGGCTAATAACTTTAAGCTTTCATTAAAGAAGGTGCTTAATAAATGTCTCGATCTGGCACATCTTCTGTGAATTAAGTATATTTTCTATCTCTATCCCGTTTTGCTTTTAATAAAGTTAAAGCTGATCTAATTTCCTCTTAAGTAGCTGGACGATTTGGATTGTTTCGACTATAACTATTACTTCTTTATATAGGCTTTTAAGGCTCTTAAGGTACTTAAGGTTTATAATCTCCACGAAGATTCATTTCTGCTTGTTGAGCAAAATTGAGTCTACCCTCTCGAGAATTTGCCCTATATTAATTTGAACGAGGAGGTTAAGCTGATGGTTTCATTTTAATTAATTATATATATCTATAAAAAATATATTTATTTTCATAATAAATCTTTCAGGATTTCATAAACTCTTTTTAATCAGAACTCTAAATCCATAATTTTAGTATATTCTTATTATGTAAAATATCATATTAAAACTGATGATATATATTTAAGTAATAATAGAAAGAATATAATTAAATAAATCTTAATGTAAGAAATTATCAATTATAATTATTCTTAAACTATAAATGATTATAATATTTAGAAGATTTTTTATTAATTGATTATTATATATTTGAGAGTTTTAGAATGTGTAAATTATAATAAATTATTATTTCACTTTTATAAGAATATAACTATACAAGTAATGTCGTCTCTAGCTAAACTATTCTAAAATTTAATATCTAATTTACTCTTCTCCATGCTTGTGTGGCTTCTACGATTATACGTTCAGCTGCTTAATCTGGATTATCTTTTTCCAAGTAAGGAATAACCATATCCATTACCTAATTGAATTTTAATATACCTCTTCATTGCTTAAGTATTCCCATACTCCATCTGAAGCCACAACAATAAAGTGATCCTATCCAGTTATAGCATATTATTTAATTTCTGGTTCTGCAGTCACTCCTGCCTAAGCACCCACTTTATCTCCTAGTGATCTAGACATTGCCAATCCTGGAGCTTATATATAGGAAAGCCAAACTCGAAATGGTCCTATTGGATTTCCATGCAAATCTATTAATTTAATTCACATCTACACCTTTTTATTATTCAACTCGTCCTCCAGCCTCTTAAATTTTTTTTTTTTCTTCAGGATCATCAGGTTTATGATCTCTACTTAAAGGAAGAACTTTCCATCCATCATCAAATCTACACATTATTGCTCTAGAGTCTCCTACATTTGCTGAATAGATCTACAATATAATAATTTAATTACAAGATCCTTAGTTATCAATAATGATACTGTAGTTGAACCTGATAGATTAGTGTCAATTTCAGAATTCCATAATTCCCTATTAGTTATTGTAAATGCTTTTTGAATCTAATTCTCGATGTTCTCTGCATCTTTCAATAACCTACCTAAGTGTTTAGGTAATTATTATTTTATTTAATTTGAAACCATATGACCATTTAAGCCATGTCCATCACAAACTGCAAACAACTTATATCCAACACTATTATTAATATATTGTATTTTTACCTTTCAACATTTTTTGGACAAACAATTGCCGCATCTTAATTAATTTTTGTTGCTTTATTTGGTTAACAACCAGCCTTAGTTCTCATTGCAAATATCATAGAATTTCTTTTGCCTTATCTTTTCTCAGGTGTTATTGATTTCCTCATTCCTTCTATTTCTGAAATTTATTTTTTTCTTTATAATTACTACTCACTTGCAGTAAATTATATAGATGGCAAACGAGCAGCCTTACCCTTATAAATTGAAACTGTCTACTCAATCTTGCTCAACTTTTTTAAAGGAGGCAGTGCAGGCAATGATAAATTAGCCTAATATTTACCATTATTGCTATTATAATCTGCACTTTCAGGATATCTAGATGCTATCCTTTGTATATTCTCCTTCTGAGGAGATGAGAACTCAAGTGGTTTCAAACGAAACTCTCTTTATAATCTTGTAATTGGAACAGATTATTATTACATTTATTCTTTAAATAATAATTATTATATTATAAAATTCTAAGTTCATAAATTTCTAATTTTATAAATCTCATATCTATAATTAACACTTTAAATTTAAAAGCTTAAAGATTTAACTATAAAATATAATGATGTAAATATAATGAATACTGAGTATTATTTAAATATATATTTAAAAATATAACATATTTATGAAAAGAAAAATGAAAAACAGTTAAATTATATAAAAATGAAAGAAATAAAAAGATGAAAAATAAAATTATATTTTAATATAATTAAGATATATCTTGAAAGTATATAAATTTTAAAGCTGTCTAGTCTAATTATATCAATAATGAAGGAAGAAAATATTTAAATCAGAATTTGATCTAATTATGAATAGTTTTATTAGTTACTTTTTATATATTCATTATTATTAGTTGATTTAAATATTAGTTTAATAGTATAAATTTTGAAGTAAATTTTTTTTAATTTATTGATACATATATTTTTGATCTTATTTATTATATGATTCTAATATGTAATTCAATTTTATAATCAATAAGAGAATAATTTATTTAAAATAGATTATAATTATATTATGAAGGTTAAAGGGTAATAAATTTATATATTTAATAATTAAATCCTTAAAAACAATTCTGATTACATGAATTCTATCATGAATAATAGAATTATATCTATTTATTATATGAAAATTTGATCATTATTTTATATTATAACATAAATCATAATATTTAAATAATGACTTAGATAACAAGTAAAAATGTGTAAATTAATTTAATAAATAAATAAATTTAGTAATTATTAATTAAAGTAATTATATATTTTAGAATTATTAATGTTAAAAAAGAGAGGATCAGATTAGTTAGATATAATTTTTGAAGCTGGTGAAGATTTAATGAATTCTTCAAAGAATCAAGTTATTATTCTAAAGAACAATTCTATCAGACTACCACTCACAAAACCTAGAACATTTTTATCGTATAGTTTAGAATTTTGTGGTATAACAGGTTTAAATTATAAATAACTTCGATTTCAATCATTAGGAAGAGACATAAGAGTATTTGATTGATTAATGATTTAGCCTGAAACTAATATTATGACTGCAAGTTTAGTTAAAGTGATACATACAAATGAATTTAATCAGATGGTTCAAAATCCTTTAAAAACATCATTATAAAACTTATTTTAAGGGGGAATATTTAGTGATGTGATTCTAAAGATTAATGATGAAATAGTAATGATTTCAATATATATATATATAAATAGGTACTTCCATTACATAAATGTATATTGTCTTGTCGATCTCCAAAATTTAATGGAATGTTTTCATCTAATCTTATGGAGAGTACATAGAGTATAATAAAAGTAGAATATAAAAAACCTGAATTGTTTAAATTGATGTTAGGTTGGATATATAGTGGATATTGGAAAGAAGTATTTAAATAAAATAATGATTTTGATAGTTCCCTGATAATATTGCAGATGCATGTGATTTAATGTTATTGGCAGATGAATATATGATAATGGATTTAAAATAAAAGTGTGAAGAAGATATTATATCTAAATTAGACATCTCAAATATTTTATAGATCTTATTATTTGTTGAAAAATATTGTGATATATTATCTCCAATAATAGTAGATAAGGCTCATACTTTATTTATAGATGACTTTGATTAAATATTACGATTAAATCCAAATTTAGAATAAGAGATAACTAAAGTACCAGGATTGATGACAAAATTGTTTTTAAATTATCATTAGAAGAAGATTAGAAAAGCAAGAAAAGTTCACTTTGTAGTAGAAGACTTCGATTAATAGGAATCAGATTCGGATTATAATTCATAGGATTATGTTAGAAATTATACACAAAATTTTTACTAATGATTTATATAATAAAATTCATTATTTTTATTAAGTGAAAAATTCATAAATTTATTTAATTAAATGATTATATATATTAATATCTTTTTGTATATATAAATAACTAAAATGATGAGAATTTATTGAAGTTTATTTTAAAATTATAATATAATGGCATATTTTTGTAATACAAAGGTATTATATTAAAATAAATATTTATTAAAAATATCTTAAATTTAATGAATCAATAAAATTTAGACAAAGATGAGATTGCTTTACTTTAAAAGCCTTGGGTTAAGAATCACACAACATTAACAAATGATGATATCTTAGAGCTTTACAGATTATTTAATTTGTATTGTAATCCCAGAACAAGAAGAATAGATTTGAAAGATGTAATGATAACAGCATAACATTTGGGATTGGTGTAAAAGAGTCCAATAGTAGCCAATACTTTATAATAAGTATCTGATTAACATGGAGATGGTGGTGTTGATTTTGAAGAATTTGTTAGAGAGTTGACTAATAAATTGGTAATTTTTGATTGTATAAAATCTTTTAGGGCAATTTATTTGATTAGAAAGGAAGAGAATAACTATTCACATTAGTGGATATTGATGGTAAAGGTACCTTAGATAAAGATGATTTGAGAAAGATTTCAGATGAATTGCATCTTAATTTTTCATAAAAGGATATTGATGAAATAATTCATAATGTTGCTGGATATGATGCTGTAGATATTACTGCTGAATAGTTTGAGAAATATCTAGGTAAATTGACAAATAGAAGAAAAATTGAGACTGAAGTTCTCAGAACCAAATGAAAAAAACAGTTTATATAATAAGCATAAAAACAGATTTAATTATTAATATAAATGTTCTATATGATTTGATAATATATCAGACGGCTGAAGCTCCTGAAATGATTTCACATAACTCAACAGTGATTTTAGCTTATCTGACCTTATTGTATTCAAGTGTCAATTTGTCAAGCATTTCACCAGCATTTTTAGAAGCATTCTCCATAGCATTCATTCTTGATGATGTTTCACTAGCCAAACTATTTAACATGGCATGATAAAAAGCAGTTGCTACATAATATTCATACATATAATTTTAAACAAATTCTTTTTCTGGTTCAGCTGTATCATATTTTGTTACCAATCTGAATTAAGCAATGAAATTCTTTCTATTCAATAAATCAACTCTTTTGACTATTTATTAAACAACATTTTTAAATTAATTGAAAATGATTGATATTTAATCAACATCATCTGTTACATTCAATTAAATCTAATGAGCAATTGAAGATGAATTAATAAAATTTATAGGTGTTTGAATAGCTGTAATTGCCTATGTAAGTAATTCAGGGAATGCTCTTTGTAATGCTCCAAGGGACTAAAATGTAATAAAAAAAAATTAATATACTTTTTCACCAATCAAGAATAGTTTGTAAGCATTACGATTTTGTCTGACTACTGTACGTGTTTCTCTAATTATTGATGAATTAATGCCACCACAAAGTCCTTTGTCTGATGTAATGGGAACCAAAAGTGTCTTATTTATTTTGAATGTCAATTGTTTTTTCTATAAGTATGTTTCATTTGCAAACAAATCCTAAATAGAACGTATACCAAAGTGTTTGCCATTCTCAAGTCTTTAAACATCCTGTTTCATTTTTGAAGCAGCAACCATCTTCATGGCCTTGGTGATCTTTCTAATTGATCCTACAGACTTCATTCTTTGCTTCAATTATTTAAGATTGAGTGTAGCAAATGCATACTAAGGAACTGGAGTTAAGCTATTCCACAAACCAAGTGTGGCACCCTATAATCTCTGCATTATTTAATTAAATAAATAAATCTTAAAAACAAACAAATAAAGAGACTTATTCTTAATTTTATTTGTTATCTTTTAATATTATCTCTAAAATAAGAATTAAAATAAGACCATAATAAATATTTATAATCAATTTTAGAAATAATATTCATAAGATAATAAGAAATTCTTAATTGGATTAAATGAAGTTAAAGTATTATTTAAAATAAATTTTATTGAAAATAATAATGATAATTATGATATATAAATAATTATTAGAAATAAAAAAAATGATATCATTTTTGAACTTGTTGTGATTCTTGTATTTATTGCTACTAAGATTATTATAATTTTTTTGTTACTCTTGAATCAAACAAGCCCTATTATAATCTTAATGCACTTAGAGCAGTCTATTTTTTGAAACTAGCTAATTCAGAAAAGGATCTTTGTATATTATTTAGACTATTCTCCTATTGTTTCTATAATTTTTATTAAGTTTTAACTCTATCTGAATATAATTATTTTATTTCATCAACCTTTGCTTATAAATTTCTTTAATTATTGATTGGAGTGTTTATTTTAGAATAAGTTGAAACTTAATGTGATTTAAAACTATCAGTACTTTCATCCATTTAGGTATGACATCTTTAACTAAGATATAACTAATCAATAATTGCTGATTTTTATGTAATTCTACTCTACTTTTCATGTTAAGATACTGATCTTTATTAATTAAAGAATCTATCAATTTATGCTTTTAAATTCTACATTTTCAATTCAAATTCATCATATCTAAAGAATTATTCTTTAATAAAAAATAATAATATACCATTATCTGGAAAATATTTAACAGTACTAAAAATATCACTAAAACTCATTTATCCAATAACTTTTTACATTATTTATTTACATCCCGAATAGTAATTAAGAATACTTACTGATGGTTATAATGATTCACTTAAACCTATATTTTCAAAATCACTTCTTAATTAAATAAGACTGTTAATTTTCATCTAAATATCATTAAGCATTTTTTCAGTCTATTATTCTTATATCTCTTTAAGATTATCTAATTATGTTAAAATCTCTTTTTCCTTATTTTGAATCACTTAATATAATGATTAAAATTATTCTTATACTCTTTAAATTAAATAATCCATCTCTTCTTATAACGTAGAATCTTAATCTTAAACTCTTTTTAATTGCAATTACATTAATTCTAAAGATGCCCCTATTGTATGTGTGGCATCATTCATTTTACTCTTTAATCTCTTTAAACAACTATTAACATTTTATATTTCATGTGTTTTATTATCATGTCTCAATAAACATTTAATACAAAAACACTTATTTTCACAAGTAAAACAAAATAATGTTGCATCTTCTTTAGTATGAATATCACATTTTGGTTATGGTAATGGCTATATAATAGTTTAACTTTATTATAGTGGTTTATCTTCTTTAATTTAATTTTAATCTTCACGAACCTTTTCAAGACTAGTTTGAATCAATTGATGACAGATACTCTCAACTACTGATACTGATCCATCATCTAAAGGAGTGTCTTTTTCACATACTGTACATATATAATGAATATTATCTGTTCCTTCTAATTTGAAGATTCTTCCACCCTATTATTTTAAATTAAAATACTTTCAAAAAGTTTTAAGCCATACATATTAAGCAAAAACAATGATTACAATTTAGACTTAAGTAATTATCTGGTACTTATTTACATTAATCACATGCAACAATCTCTTCTTCTGACATGAATTAACTGTTAAAATAATTAATTAGCGGAATTATTACTTCATTAAAATTTCTGTTAATTATTAATCAAGAATTGTATATATATATATATGCAATATCTATAAATATAGTAATGAAATATAACAAATTATATGTATATTAAAGTTATTTGAAATTGAAATATATATATCATCATCTTTATTCAATTGAATCTATCTGATAGAAAACCTATCAACTTTTATTCTTCTACTTATTTGTACATACTTATATATCCTTTAATATTTGTAGATTTATTGATATGTACTGTTTTTAATTATTATCTATTTCTATCTGTTGTAGAAAATGTATTAACAAATAATTTTTAAGCTAACTATTATCTATATTATTATTTCTCTTCCTCTGTTGAATCCTTTGTTAATACTTTTATCTCATGTTTTGGAGATCTAGCTAATTAAGTATTCTTAATCAAATCTTCAGGAGATTAATGTAATTATCTTCTTAATTTTGCTAAAGGATTATCAATTTATTAAGTTTTCTTAGGTATTAATTTCTTTTAAATTTCATTTGAATATGAAATCAGTTATTTTTTAAATCCTTCATTCGGATTTACACAGGGCCTTTTAGATTTTACAAATTTAAGTGTTTTCTCAAATACCCATTTATTTTGATACATCAGAAAAGCTATAACACATGTAGCCGATCGAGAAATACCAGCCATACAATGCACTAAAACAGATCCAATTTTCATTCCCTCTTCAATTTCTTCATTTGTCATTTCAATCAATTCTTAGATAGTTACATTTTCTTTATCATGAACTTTAAAAATCTACTCATACTCATCAATATACTTTATGAATTATTTTCTAATGTTTTGGATAGCTTACATTAACATTACTAGCTACTGTAATTACAGTACGAATATTCTCTTTACTTAGATTCTAAATATTCTAAGCAGCCTTTATATTACCTAACCATAAAGCTCCATTTGGTTTCATAGATGGCAATATCAAATCCATTTCGTTAATGTGCATATACATAAATATTAACTAGATTAAATATAAAAATATAGTTAATTATTTATATTCAAGTAATTTTATTCATCAAATATTCCAATGTTGTATTTTATAATAATTTTAATTATTGTACTTACATAATGTTCTTAAATTTTAAAATATATTTATAAGACATATATAAATATTGTAAAAAATAAAGGTATGATTAGTTAAGATAAATTAGGATAATATTCTTAGAATAATATAATTCATTTATAATTTTTATTCAATTATATTTCAAATGTATTATTACTAATATCATGGAATTCATAATGTTAATAAATTATTTACTTTTATTAGAATTGAATTAAAATGATTAGTACTATTTTATCATTTTTGTGAAATTTAGTTATCTATAGAATAAATCAAATGATTTTAATTCTTTAATAGTAGATTTGAACTATTGATCTTAAAAATGGGTATCCCATTTGTTATTAAGATTATTGTTTGACTAATTAGAAATAAAGAATTAGTAGTTTCTACCTATGTACTTATAATAATTTAATTATAAAAAATAAATGCTTTAAAAGCCCTTCTAATTTGATTTATAGATGTTCTCATAAAAATTTGAGTTTAACAATAAAGAAATAATTGGAAAAGGTTTTGATTCTATTGTCTATAAGGTCACTAATAAATAGGATAAAGATTAATATGCATTGAAGTTAACAAGTTTTAAAGATATGTAACACAGATTTAATTTTTAACAGGAAATACGACTCTTATATCATTTGAATCATGAACACATAGTAAATTTTTTTGGAAACTCAATGGATGGTAGTTGTATATTGATTGAATATATGCCTCATGGTAATCTTGTAAAATTGATTGATCTATAACTTGACTTAAAGATTATAAAATCAATTTTAAATTAGATAATGAGTGCTGTAAAATATTTACATTAAATGAATATTGTACATGGTGATATTAAACCTGAAAATGCGCTTATTTCAAGAGATTTCATAATAAAACTTTGTGATTTTGGATTTGCAATTATACAAAATTAACCAAATACAAAATTAAGAGGAGGAAGTGAAGGTTATACTGGTCCTGAAGTAGGTGCAAATGATGATTATGATGCTAAAAAGTGTGATATGTTTTCGTTGGGAGTGGTCTTTTTTGTTTTGTATATAGGATATCGACCATTCTTAAGTACACATCCATAAAGATAGGATAAATTTTGGAATTATATAAAAAATAAAGAATGGGATAAATTTTGGAAGATTTTCGAAGCAAAAAAACCAGATGTTGGATTTAAGAATTATATATAAAAATTATTGTGTGCTGATCCAAATGAGAGATACACAATTGAAGAAGCTTTATAANATATTTCAAATGTATTATTACTAATATCATGGAATTCATAATGTTAATAAATTATTTACTTTTATTAGAATTGAATTAAAATGATTAGTACTATTTTATCATTTTTGTGAAATTTAGTTATCTATAGAATAAATCAAATGATTTTAATTCTTTAATAGTAGATTTGAACTATTGATCTTAAAAATGGGTATCCCATTTGTTATTAAGATTATTGTTTGACTAATTAGAAATAAAGAATTAGTAGTTTCTACCTATGTACTTATAATAATTTAATTATAAAAAATAAATGCTTTAAAAGCCCTTCTAATTTGATTTATAGATGTTCTCATAAAAATTTGAGTTTAACAATAAAGAAATAATTGGAAAAGGTTTTGATTCTATTGTCTATAAGGTCACTAATAAATAGGATAAAGATTAATATGCATTGAAGTTAACAAGTTTTAAAGATATGTAACACAGATTTAATTTTTAACAGGAAATACGACTCTTATATCATTTGAATCATGAACACATAGTAAATTTTTTTGGAAACTCAATGGATGGTAGTTGTATATTGATTGAATATATGCCTCATGGTAATCTTGTAAAATTGATTGATCTATAACTTGACTTAAAGATTATAAAATCAATTTTAAATTAGATAATGAGTGCTGTAAAATATTTACATTAAATGAATATTGTACATGGTGATATTAAACCTGAAAATGCGCTTATTTCAAGAGATTTCATAATAAAACTTTGTGATTTTGGATTTGCAATTATACAAAATTAACCAAATACAAAATTAAGAGGAGGAAGTGAAGGTTATACTGGTCCTGAAGTAGGTGCAAATGATGATTATGATGCTAAAAAGTGTGATATGTTTTCGTTGGGAGTGGTCTTTTTTGTTTTGTATATAGGATATCGACCATTCTTAAGTACACATCCATAAAGATAGGATAAATTTTGGAATTATATAAAAAATAAAGAATGGGATAAATTTTGGAAGATTTTCGAAGCAAAAAAACCAGATGTTGGATTTAAGAATTATATATAAAAATTATTGTGTGCTGATCCAAATGAGAGATACACAATTGAAGAAGCTTTATAAGATGATTGGTTTAAAAGCAATCAATACTCTATATCATAATTAGCCCAATAACTTAGTATACATTTAACTAAATAATGATATTTATTTTGATTAACCATTTGTTTAATATGAAATAAATTATATAGAATTAATGTATATTTTAAAGTCTTCTAAATTTTCATTATATAAGATCAATAGCTATTCAAAATTTTTAGTTTTAATAAATAATAATATAATAAAAAAAAAATGTTTTTGATTAAAAATCTCTTGAAGAATAATTAAATATAAATAGCATCAAAATTGTAAAATAAACTCAAATTTTCATCTTCATTTCTAGATATTAAGATGTGATGAGATTTTTCTTTTCAAAATTGGCCTTAATTATTAGTCAGTTTATTATTATTTTTTGTTTATATTATGCTGATTTCTGAAGTTAATCTTCATCATATCAAGATTGGAAATTTGAGAAAGAGTTTCCTTGATTTATAAGACTTCATCATTAGGATCATATACACATATTGTGACATAGTTATCAAATTCTATTTAGTATTTTTTGCCATTTTTTATCTGTCTTCCTTTTGCATCATACCTTTATTATTCTTTAATTAAGGAAGTTTAATTGAAACCTTAACAAAACGGTTCATCTGGTACAGTATCATCCTATGGCCCTACTTTTATGGTTAGTTAGAGCAGTAATTTAGGACCAACACTTGATTTCTACATTATAATTTAATTTTTAGTATATTAAGTTGTACTTATTCGATTTATTCAAATATTCTAGTTTGTTATATCTACTAGCAATAATTTAGACAAATTTAATTATTGTTTAATAGTAATAACAAAAAAAATGTATGGGGTGAAAAATGATGCTTCAAATAATTTGGAAGATGAGTTAATAAACTGAAATTTACATATTCATTAAAAATATTAAATGGGTACTTGCTAAAATATATGTAAATAATAAGACAATGAAAGAGAATGTACAATCTTGACTAAAACTAAAACCAATAAAGGATAAGAATCAGATAGAGAATCTAAAACTGATCCTTATTTCTCTTAGTAATTATTTATAAGAGATGATTCTATTGCTGAAGAAAATAATTGTTACATTTCCTAAAAACAACCTTGTTTTATTAAAACTAAAGAAATAGCCTTTGTATAAACTCACACTGATAGGAAAAATCGATTTGAAAACGATATTAAACTTGAAATTAGATATAAAATATAATAGATGTAATATTAATCATATTTTTAGAAAATTGTAGGAAGAAGAAGAGTTAAGAAATTTATAAGAATAATACTTATAAGAAATTAAACAAAAAGAAGAATAAGTATAAAAAGAATAAGTACTTGATAACTAATTTTCATTCTAAAATTCAATGAAACAATCTTTATCAGAATTACCTAATAATTAATAAACATCTAATCCTTATTTACCAAGATAGACATCTTAATTTGCACCTAAAAAACCAGATGTTGATACTGTTTCTTAGAAATCTTAAATATCTAAAACTCCAACATAGAAAGATTAACAAATATCTCCTAAATCTGAAATGATGAAGAAGTCTGCTTTAAAAAAAATTATAATTCAACGTGAAGAATTATAAAGTAATAATGCAAGTTATGGAACATAAAAATCAGTTTATTCTAAAAAAGTTAAATAATTAGAAGCTTTTGAAAAAATGTTTAGTGATTATTATTCATAAGATGAAAGAAGTCAAAGTGGTAGTCATAAGACATAAAAGAGTGTTAAAAGTATTTTAAAAAAGAATAAATCTCTATCTTAAAGAAGTATATCAATGGGTAAAAATTCAATAAAATCAACTCATACTGTTTTTAAAAATAGAAATTAAAAAAAAGTACGATTTTCTAATGATACTAATTTTAATAATGAAAGAAAAGGACTTAATAGGATAAGAAAAAGTTGGTGGGATTGGTGAATTCAATATATTAAATAACATTCTCTGTATTACTCTCTTGATAATAATTGTTTATTAATCAGTTATATAGATTAGAATAATAAAATTATTAATTATTATTTTTCTTATCAAATATGATTCAAATTTTAATTTCAATTAAAATAATACATCCATAAAATTTATTTATATATTATTTTGTAATAATAATCAAGAATAAATGATAAGCATTATTAAAATTAAATAAAATTATTATACTAATAGAGGATATAGATTGATTATTACAAATTGAACAATCATTTAATAAATTTTAGTCATAAATTTTATTGAGTGAATTCGAATTCATATATATTTAAGGAATAATATATATAATTTATAAAAAATATGGTTAAAACTCCAATAAAAGTAATAGTAAGAACTCGACCAACAGTAGAATTTGCTTATAAAAATATCAATATCAATGAGAATACAGGACACATTGCAATCAATATACCAAAATCAGCTGAATAAGGTATGAATGTTGATTTAACATTTGAAAAGGATTTGTGAATCATTAATAAGAAGATTGGGGCTTCACTTTTGATAAGGTTCTTTAGAATGCAAGTCAGGAGGTAGTGTTTGACATATGCGGAAAAGAATTAATACACAGTGCTCTTGGAGGATATTCTGGAACAATTATGGCTTATGGATAAACAGGAGCAGGTAAGACATTTACAATGATGGGATCTCAGATTGATTATAAATATAGAGGAATGATGCCAAGATGCATTAGCTTACTTTTTCAAGAAATAGAAGCTAGATATGAATAATAAATTACGGTAGGAGTTTCATATTTGGAGATATATAATGAAATGATGTATGATTTATTGGCTGGAGGAGATTAAAAGTATATGTGTTAAAAACTTACTATAGCACTGGTTTGGCTATTTAAGAAGACAATAATGGATATGTATAAGTAAAAGGATTGACAATCAAAAAGTGTTAAACTGAAGAAGATGCAATAGCATAATTATTTGAAGGAGAAACTAATAGAACAATAAGTGAACATAAACTTAATAAGGCATCATCAAGATCACATTGTGTATTTACAGTCCATTTAGAGATAAGATCAAGAGTGGAATCAGCTGAAAAAGTCATTATTAGTAAATTAAATCTAGTAGATTTGGCAGGATCTGAAAGAACAAAGAAAACTGGATCAGAAGGTAGAACTTTATTAGAAGCTTAATTCATTAATAAATCACTTTCATTTTTAGAATAAGTAGTAGTAGCATTATCAGAGAAATAAAGAGATCATATTCCTTATAGATAAAGCAAATTAACAAATCTTCTTAAAGATTCAATTGGAGGAAATAGTAAGACTGTTATGATAGCTAATATATGGCCAGAGAAACATTAATTAGAAGAAACTATATCTACTTTGAAATTTGCCTAAAGAATGATGAAAGTTACTAATGAATCTTCAATAAGAGTAAATTTGGATCCTTAAGTATTGATAAAAAAATATGAAAAAGAAATAAAAGATTTAAGATAAGAATTAGCAATGCATGATACATTGGCTAATAGAGGTAGAATATAATATGAACCATATACACCTGAATAATAATACAAATAATAATAAATAGCATAATAATTTTTGAATGGAGAACTTGAAGATATTGATATAGATTCATTAAGATAAGTTAAAGAATTATTCTTTTAATTTAGAAATCTATATAGAAATTTAGTTAAAGATTTGGAAAATAAAAATTACATTCCAAGAACAGAAAAAGAACCTGATGTTTCAAAGAAGAAAAGTGATTAAGTAAAACCAGTAGAAAGTGTTGGAATGGAAGAAAATAAACATGGATTTGGTTTAGGTAAAGCTAGAAAAGATGCTAAACCAACTACAAATATAGAAAATTTAGTAAATATTCCAAAAGATGAATTTAAATAAGTAGATGATAAGGCATAATAAGAAATAAGGAAAGAGAGTCAAATTACAGAAGTTAATAAAGAATCTACAATTGAAAAGAGGATTGTTAATGTGGATAAATAGCAAGCATTTACTGATTTCAAAAATAAAGAAGGCTCTTCTATTAATCAACAAATATTAGAAAATATTGTAAAATTTTATTTTCAATAATTAGAATCAATTGAAAGATAAGAAGGATAATATTATATCTTTATCAGAAACTTCAAACCAACTTAAAAAGGATATTGAAATAAAGAAGGGTATTATTGCATAAAAACAATTGAATAAAAATTAGGAGGTAAGAGAAAGGTAATAATTTCATAGGAAATTGCCTAAGGAATTATCGATGAGGAAGAATATTAAACTTTGAAAGAACTAAAGGAATTAAAAAAGTAACTAAAATAAAACTAAGAAAATATAAAATCTCTGAAGTCTGAAATTATCATGATAGATTAATGTATTAATCAAGTATCTATAAAATTTATTCATTTTAGTCTAAATAAGCATTGGTTCAAAAATTTGAGGAACATTTTCTTAAAAAATATGGATTAACATTACAAGATATTAATAATCCACTTGTGAATCAAAAAGAAGAGGACTATTCAATCAACGATCCTTCAGAATAGGATGATGTTGATCAAGATGCTTTAGCTTACATAAGAGCAAAAAATAAGGTTACACAATTATAAAAGGCAAGAAAGTAAGAAAAAATGCATAAATGATTAACGTATTGATCTATAATAAATCCTTATTAATAAAAAAATATTTATTTCTAATAATATCATTTATTCAATTCATTAGATTACATATTTTAATGGATTTCTTAAAGGTTTAAATTATATATCTTTTTATAAAAATTAAAGAAATAATAACTTATATTTTTGAGATATTCTTTAAAAATTTATAAAAATTTTATTAGCTATCTTCTTGTTTTCTATAATTATAACTATATATAAATTTGAGTACTATTTAGAAATTTTATTAATAAGACATGCTTGAATTCATTTGAGATTTCAATTTAATTTTTCAAAATTGTTATAAAGTATTTATATAAAAGTTTAACATTACAAAATTATTATCAGAATTTAATACTTATGATACAAAAAGAATTTGTTTTTATAATAATTATTTAATCCTAATTATAATGAAATGTTTAATTTATAAATTCCGAAATTATTAAATTTGAAGCTTAACTATTTTCTGAATAAATTATTAAAAAACCTTATTTAGTTAATTAAAGCTGAACTTATAAATTGATCATGTCATATAACGAAGTGAATTAAACCTAGAATTACTTTCTTTGTTTGATATTCTTGTTTTATTTATTAAAGAATGATCGTCGAAAAAATAAAATAAAAAAATATATTTAAATTCATTCTTTTATTTAGAAATTGGTTTAAGCTTGAATTATTTAATTAAAAATTTCTTTCTTTTTTTCAATCTAAATATTAGATTAAAGAAAATTATTTAATAATAAGGATTTAGTCTATAAAAAAAATTAACAATTAATATTACTATTAATTTATCAAACTTTAATTTTAAGTTTCCTCATTAATTATAGATATTTTATTATTGTTCTACATCTATAGAAAAAATTGTTCAAAACATCATATTGATTATTATGTATATTGAAAAATATCAATTAGTTCTATTATATTTCAGAGTCAACCAAATAATCTTTGACTATTGTAATATGGTTTACTTTTTGAGAAACTCAACAAGCATAGAAATTTATCTTATAAAAAGCAAAATATATAAATATTAAATGAGTGCATTTAAAATCATTGTATAAATTATTAATTTATTTTGAGAATGATTAATATGGGATAATTATATACAATGGATATAGAAATTAGTATCACAGCCTGTTTGCCCGAGCTGGTTAAGGGGGCAGACTTAAGATCTGCTGGAGCCTACTCCGCGTCGGTTCGAATCCGACAGCAGGCAATTTTTTTTTATCTCAATTTCTTTAAACTAATTTTATTTTATATAAATTCATTTTTTTATATTTATTTCTTATATTTGCTCATCAATAGTTTTAGCTTAAATTCAAAATGAAATTTATTTTACATAAAAAAGTATTTTCAAAAATATCATATTAATGCTTCCTAATAAAATGTATTTGTTTTAATTGATATTTAAATCGATATAAAATACTGCTACATCTGATACAAAATTTCTCATCATTATTTATTATTAAATTTGGACTCCAAAGGAATACTTTTATAGTTTCAAATCTAACTATCAAGAATATTTGCTGCTCATCAATTTAAATTTCAATTTTTACTTAAATTTCTGCTAATATTCAAATAATATATGCCAGCAGATATATATTTTCTAATTCAGAATCTCTCAGTATATTTTAAATTGATAAACAAAAATTTCTCAAAAAAAATAAAAAAAACCATTATAAAATTATAAAATGTATTGTTTCAATGATAATTTAAAATAAATTAAGATTAATTCATATCTAATAATAACTACATTATATAATTTGTTTGAGATTTAATTTAAGCTTAATCATTTTTAATAATTGAGTATAAATGAAATTATAAAATTATCCAATCCAGACACATCTATTTTATTAATTATTTGTATTTATTGAAAATTTATGATTATATATTGCTGTTAAAAAGTGGTAATTAAAAATAAGAATATCATATTTTTTCATTAAAATGAAATAGAATATCTAATGTACTCTAAAAATTTTTAAGGAAAATTGGATGAGCTTATTACAGTTTTATCTTAAATTTCTTATCCAATACAATTTATTATATAAAATGATGAAACTACTAATATAAAGATGATAATATAGTAATTAATAAATAAAAAAGAACAAACTTTTTAATGATTACCATGAAAGCATATTTATCAAAATGCATAATAAAATACAATCTTTTAAGAGTAATGATAAATTTAATAAGCAAAAATAGGAGCTTTTTGTATTCAATAAATATAATATCCTTTGATATTTTTACTTTTTTAATGCTTAATTTTGTTAAATTAAGAGGTTTAGTTAAGTATATTTAAAATCTAATTTTTTTATAATGTTTTAGATGCATAACAAAATATTGCAATAATTATAAGAGATTAAAAATAGTTAGATGCTTAAAATTTTATCGTTTTCCTTAAAATAACATTATGTTTAATCCAAAATTATCAAGAAAAATAAGCTAATAATAATAAAAGCAGATTTTTAAATAATTCCTTGTAAATCTTACTGCTTAATAATCCAACAATAGTAGGAAGATAATTGTTTAATAAACTTGTTTTCTTAAAATGCAAAATATTATTTATAAGTCATAACCATAGATAAAGATAAAAGTCTATTGTATAAATTATTAATTTATTTTGAGAATGATTAATATGGGATAATTATATACAATGGATATAGAAATTAGTATCACAGCCTGTTTGCCCGAGCTGGTTAAGGGGGCAGACTTAAGATCTGCTGGAGCCTACTCCGCGTCGGTTCGAATCCGACAGCAGGCAATTTTTTTTTATCTCAATTTCTTTAAACTAATTTTATTTTATATAAATTCATTTTTTTATATTTATTTCTTATATTAGAATACTCCAACAATTAGTTTAGCCTAAATTTTTCTAATTAGTTATTTTATTTATAATTTAAGATAATTATTTACACTATTAAATAGAAAAAATGGTATACCTAGCAAATTTACTTAAAAGAGTACTAAAATAAATGTTGAAAATAATCAGTGATAACTATTTCTGATTGATTTCGCTTGAGTAATTAGAAATAGATTATTTTTATTCTCTCTGAATCATTATAAAACTAATTCACAATCCAATGTTACTCATTGTAAAAATGATGATTGTTAAAATTAAAATATAAAATGAAGCATAAATGATTAAGATAATGTTAGAAAATTAAGAAATCAATTTAAATTTAGTTTGTAAAGAATTTCTTGAAATCATAAGAGGATCATAAAATCAATAAGAAAATTTTACATAATAATTTTAAAAAATAACAATATAACTTTTATATTAAATTACAATACTTCATTTCCTATATTTCATTTTTACTAAGACATTATTATTTTATTTATATTCAAAAAAAATTTAATAGATTATTATTTTAATTGTAATTTAGACAATTTAATTAAATATACAATCATTTTTGATTTAAATATAGGAAGGAGCTTATTAAGATATTATATAAAGAATGATTTTTAATTTGAATTTAGTTAACGAATATTTGCATAAAGAAAGTCTTGTCAATATAGAAAAATAAGTAAATTTTTTAATTTTAATCAACATTCTTTTATTAAATTTATAAATAAAGTAATACAATAACTTTCTCTACATTAAACCAAAAAAATGATTCCAATTATTTTTATAAAAGATAATTTTTTATTTTCTTATAATGAATTATATAATTAGAAATTATAATAATGTTCTCTAAATTTAGTTAATAGTTAAAGCCACTAGGAAATAGATCCTCCTCTGAAACTAAAAAGGATTAATCTAATTAAAAATCAAATTTATAAATAACATAAAAGAGACAAAGGAGTGAATCCAGAGTCCATCCAAATGATGAATCAAAATAGCTTATTTAGAGTGTACCTGCATAAAGAATGAATTTAAGATTACCAGATTTAATTAAATAGCAAAACAAAATAGAAAATTCGACTTCCAGAATTGATTTAACTAAAAAACCTCCTCTTGTTAGAAGTAGAATTATTATAGATACAAAATCAAAATAATAACAGTAGCAATAACAAATTTTAACGCAATCAATTCCTATAAAAAGCCAATAAGCAGAAAGCATTTAGCATTCGTAATAATAAAAACAAAAAATAAAGATCCATTATTTTAGTCAATCCCGACCTGGCTTTGATGGCATTGCAGAGAAAACCAACTAAGATAGAGAACTCTGTTTATAATTTGATGTAAATAATTATGCTTTTGCGGTTATGGATGGTCATGGTATGGATGGACAATATGTTAGTACTTTTGTTAAAGAATTGTTAAAATGTACATAATTTATGAATATGTAGTTAATTTGAATAAATTTTATTAGGTCTTTGATTTTTAAAAGATATTCTTTGATATCCATTAAAAAATGAAATTATAAACAGAATTTGGATGTCAATTCTCAGGTACAACTTTAACTGTAATACTGCTTAAAGAACATACTATTTAATGTGGATGGTTAGGGGATAGTAGAGCCATACTTGTTAGAAAGAATTAAAATTTATCTATAATAGAATTATCAATAGATCATAAACCTCATTTGGAAAGTGAAAGATAAAGAATAGAATCATGTGGAGGTGTAGTAGATACTTATCATTTGCCAAATGGAGCTCCTATTGGGCCTTCAAGAGTATGGGCTAAAGGAGCATAATTTCCTGGTTTAGCAATGAGTAGAAGTCTAGGTGACCTGGTTGCTGCATCTATTGGTGTATCTTAAATACCTTAATTAAAATTAATTAATATGGTGAATAAAGAAGATTTATTTATTGTATTAGGATCTGATGGAATCTGGGAATTTTTGGATAATTAAACAGTATTATGAGTTTAAATAATCAAGATTGCAGAATTAGTTTATCCATTTTATTAGAAAGATGATCCTTAAGGAGCTTGTTAAAAAATTATATAAGAAGCTGTGGCTGCTTGGAAAGCTCATAGCTAAGGCATAGATGATATTACTGCGATAGTTATATTCTTTTAGTATGAATTCTGATAATTATAAGAATTTAAAAATTACTTTATTTTTTTTTGTTAAATTGAATGGTTTCATCTTAAATGAGATATATATTCATATAATCAAAATATTATATAATAATTAAATTTATTATTATTAAATGAATCCTAGTAAGTAGATATAATTTGATTGTATATAAAATAAGCACATAAAACTAATATTACATATTTCAATAATATTCATCTTCTTCAATTTCATCAAACATTGAAATTGTAGGTTATTTCCAATTCTTTTTTGTTTCTTCATCAACTAAGTTAATAATTAAATGCACCATGAAAGCTTCTAGTTTGTAAAATAGAGGTTACTGTTATCTTAACTCATAAGTCCATTCTTTCTAACTTTATCAAATATTGTTATACTTCTTCTTTTTTTCCAATAGCAATTGGTGAATATTTCTCTGCAATTCTTGCTATAGCTTCCATAAACTCGATCCATTACATTTAAAATAATCTATCACTTTCTAATTCATCAATTTATGTAAGAGTTGATAAATTGAATGCCAAATTTACATCCCTTTCAACAAAATTTTCATCATATAAATTAGCTTTATTGCAAATATCTTTTAGTTCATCTAAACACATAAATGGTGGTTAACCTGGTTTAACTTTTTTAGATGAATTTCTCATATAAACATAATCAATAACCCATTTATATTTTTTACATACATCATCACATTATTCTATAAAATATCTTTCTGCTCTCCATTTATGAGAATCAAATTAAGACATATGTGGCATACATTAATCTAAAATCATTTTAGTAGCTTAAACAATATTGATTTATGGATTAAATCTCATATATTTATCATCTGAAACTCTAACTAAGAATTCCATCATTTAATATCTAACCAATGATCTTTCTGGATTTCTATAATTACCCTTATAATCAATAGAAGATGCACTACAAGTTGCAATAAACTTAAGATCTACATCAGCTAATTTTAATTATTTTTAATCAATTAATTAACATTGATTCACAAAATCAGATGTTGGATTAACAGACATTGAAAATACATCTCCTGTTGGATTTACACAAGCATAAAATCTATATGTTTCTCTCATTGGTTTATATGCTTACCATAAGAGTTCTTTAACTTAATCTTGTTCTTCTTATTTTTTAACAAATTTAGAAATTTTGCAACATGACCAATCTCTTTCAAAACATTTTCTTAATAATTCCTCTGTGTCAAATTTATACTTAGGAGCCCAAATTGATATTGGATAAGTCCAAATTCTTTTTTATTTTTTCCTTTTAGCAGGAATATAGATAGGATCTTATGTTCTTGGTAAAACATCATAATTTGGATACCAATCTTCAATAACTGGTTTTGATTTAGGATATAATTCGAAATTGGTTTCATCAATTAACACATTCACAACCTAATGATGAAGAGATTGAGAACCTAATCAGCTATGTTAACTTTAGTTCTAAATTTCTCAATATGTTATTTTATAGGTACAGATTGACTGGCAATTTATATAGCATTGGCAGTATAAAAATATTCAATCTCTCCAGTAGGTATCATTCTATGAGTACTGAAATGACCTTATTCATCAGGTTTACCTAAAAATATAGGTTCATATCCTTCATAATCAAAATGAATGAAGATTGGTTCATCAGAACAAGCACCACTTTTATCTATCTCATAAATATGATATCATACTGGGAATCCATTCAAATGTAGCCATTTACCAACAATCACATATCCAACAAACATCTTTTACTTTCTCAAATCTTGAAGCATGATCATAAGGTTTAGGATGTGGCATAACTCCTCGAATACGTTATTCAATATGAGTTGAATTGAAATTCTTCATACTAGAATCAATTATCAAAAATCCTTTTGAATCCACAAATCCAAAATTTCCTCTGAAATGAAATCCATAAATTGTGTGATTCTATTTTAAAGCATCAGATATAATTGCACAATCTGATTAAGTGAAACTATTAGCTGATAAATCTAAATGTTAAATAACTTTATTTTCAATTATAAAATCTTTTAAAGTTGGTGCAATTACATTTCCACATCCAAGTAAATTATATGAAAAATCCAGTACTTTAATATTTTTATTAGTTTATAATGCTTTAAATATTTCTACACCACCAGAACCTTTTATAGAATTCCAACGTAAATATAATTCCAATAATGTATCATTAGATTCTATTAATTATTTTAAACTTTAATGAACATTGTTTGTTATTTTATTTTTTGAAATATTCAAAGTTTCTACAGAGAGATTCTTATTCATTGCTTTACATAATTCAATAATTAATTAATCTCCTAAATTATTATCTTCTAAATTCAAAATCTGAATCCTTTAAATTAAATTTCAATTATACTTGCATTATTATAAAGGAAGTATTTTCAAAATTGAATCTAAACCTTTTTCTCCAATTAAATTTGTTTAAAATTCTATTCTTCTAGCTTATTTACTAATTAATGGCATTAATTATGATGCTCCATATTCTTTAATTCTATTATGATTGAAATTAAAATCTTAAATAGCTGGCAATGTTCTCAAACCTTCTGAAAGTACTTCCACATATTTATCTCCAAATTTTTAATTCTGTATAGATAATGAATTACGATCACCCTTCAATTTTATTAATCCCATCTTACAAGGCAAAATCCTTAATTTCTCAGATCTCTATATCAAATTAGTCTATACAGAATCTATTATTTATCATATACTATCAATACTTTAAATATTCTCATATTAGTTCTATTCCAAAATTCTTTTTATATTTTTAAATGTATGATAATAGGATTTGTATGCATCCTGACCTATCAACTCTTTGGGTTTGCGATCCTCATAAAGTTCCTCATTATTTTATGTCAGACTCCCGAAGACTTCCTTCTAATCAATATATTCAATTCAATTAACATCATTAATGAGATCCTTCTCTTTAGTTGGTTATTGGATCTTGTAATATTGTCTGTTATAGCGTTTGGGCATACTCACATCATCTAATCCACTCAAATACGGCAATTACTTTGCAATTGAAATCTTAGGTAAAGCCATTGATCTTATAGAGTATTTACACTAAATAGACTCAAATTCATACTAATTCCTTCCCATTATTATTTTCTAATGTTGTGACTTTAATATCTTGCATTTTTTAAATTAATACAAGCAAATAAATTAAAAAAAACTCTCAGTATGAATTAATTATTTCAAAGGTTTCTTTCTCGCTCTCGTTTGTATCATCCTTACCCACTTTCCTCATATTTTCTATATGTTCAGTTAAAGTATATAAGAAAGTCTTTTGATTTAATTACTTTCTCTTAAAAAAGACAATTCTCAACATATAAGTTGTGTTATTAATCACTCATTTTCACTATTCTATTTTTAATCAAAAACTCACTGTATTATCTGGATCAATATAATTAATAAATGTCATTGCAAATTCTGTTAAATTTAGTGCAAAATGATTACATAGAAATTGTTTAGTTATTCTTATAATGTTTTTTTATTCATATTTAAAAAATTGTATTTACATAAATATAAATACAATTTTTACAATTTAAAATGTTTCTTAATTCTCTTCTAAATATTTTACTACTTGTCAATTTCATCATATCAATCTAATACTTTTATATCTTTTGAATTTTATTGATATCTTTGGATATATCTATTACCCTTATTGAGTCATAAAGTTAATCATCATATCTAAATTATTCAAACTTTAAAAATTACTTGAAAACCAATATTCTTATTTAAAATAATACTTTTAGTGTATCTTGATATTTTCTTTAAAAATTATAAAGATAAACTTTTTAATTATAGAAATTGAACTCAAGATGTTATTTAGTTAATAATATATTAATAAATGATTTATAATAATGAGAATTATAGATATTATACAAATAGTAAAATATGATTTTAAATATTAGAATATTACTAATTCACTTAATATAGATAGAATTAAATAATGAATATTAATATTTTATAATCATGCCAATTCTAAAACATCATGCATAAATATTTAGATGTATAGATAAACAAAAGGGGCACTAAAACATAAAGAATCAAGCTAAATATATAAAATTATAAAATACTCTATCAAGTATACCTCCATGACCAGGAAAGAGTGAGCCAGAATCCTTGACATCAGCAACTCTTTTAATGAAGGATTCAATTAAATCTCCAAAGATAGATGCTATGGATACAATCAATGAAATTAATAGAAAATGTTTAGTATGTAAATCATCCAAAGTAATAAATGATAAGAAATTCATTTAAGAAAGTATTAGTGAAGAGAATACACTTAAGAATATACCTCCACTAACTCCCTCCCATGTTTTATTTGGTGAAATTTTAGGACAAAATAATGTTTTACCAAACATAGAACCCATAAACAATGCTCCATTATCAGTTTACCAAGCAGATATTAACCAAATTAAATTCAATGCTTATGCTTATTTATATTGGAATACTATTAAAACAAAATTTAGAGGATATACAAACAATATGAATTCTAATTGTATAAATTAGTAATTACAAACTATATCAGCAGACATTTAAAAGAATGTCAACATTTAGATTTTCTTTTCAACCATTTGACTAGGAAATTTATCTGAAATAGTTCTAAAAATATAATGTTAAGAGTATGATTACTTTTAGTTTTATTTCAAGAAATCACTAATTTTTAGATAATTCATCAATCTAACAAGAAGTAAGAAGAAAATGGATATAATCATATGTAAATGAACACTTAATGGATTACTCTACATAATGGACATAGTAATGAAATAATGTGTAGGAATTCGTATAAACTAATCATTAATAAAGTATAAGAATACCCAAGAGGATGCCATAGTTTCTACATACCAACGATCTGAATCACTACAATTATGTTTGAGTACATTAGAAATCAATTTTTAAAATTCTGCATGCAACAAATAAAGGACCACTAATAATATAAAATTATATGTATACCATTTATAAGGACACATAGGGCTAACTAATTTTAGATAGTATATAAGACAATAGGGGCTCCAATCAAACCGGTAATAAATCTTTGAGTCCAATTAACCATTAATTAATTAAATGTTTCATGAGTTTCTATAAGAGTTGGGTACATTGAAAAATGCAGAACTTCCATTCCCTTTCCGTAACTAATTCAAAATTAAGGAGAATTTCATTAATCCTAATAGCAAACATTTCGACTCTATAGCCTAAAAGTTAAGAAAATCATTTATATTGTTTTAGATTATTATCTGAAGAGAAAGCAGGAATTAAACGTAAATGGGACAAATAATGTAAGATGATGTTTATTTGGATATTGGGTAAATTCTTTTAACTGAAAAACAAAAAGACCATAAACCCAAACCAAGAGGAATGGATCTAATTAGGATCAATCCTAAAAATTGATGAAACTACACTAAAATAAAGATGGATTACTTTAATTAATCCAGTATCCAAGAGTATTAATTGGGATCCAGAAGAAGATGAAATCATAAAGTCACTAATGCAGTGAGTTTATTTATATCAATAAATTAGTGAATAAGATGAAAAGCACATTTGGACACATATTGCACTTGAATTATATAATCAAAATAATGGATAATTCATTAGAACACCCAAATAAGTTAGAGAAAGATGGATTAATTATTTAAATCCAAAACTTAAAAAGTAACCTCACTTATTAAACACAATAGAACTAATTGGAGTCAGTAGGAAGATCTTCAATTATTAAATACAGTTGTTAAAAATGGTAAGAGATGGTCACTTATATCTACATTACTTGAAGGTAGGACTGAGAACTAAGTCAAAAATAGGTATTATTAATACTACCATCTTATAGATTCAAAAGTTTAATTTAAAAAATACATAAAGATGAAGAAGATGATGATATTGAAGAATTACAGGCTATCAAAGAATATTTGAATAAATAAAACATTGAAGAAGAGTAAGAACCATAAAAAGAAGAACCTTAAATTAGAACACATTATTCAAGATAAGCTAAATTAAAATTCAATCTAAGAGACAAGACCAAAGACAAAATTCAAGAAGCTCCTCCAATTGTACCTTAAGAAATCTAAACTAAAAGAAGAAAGATAAGTTCTTAAATTAAGGATTTCTTAAATATTGGTCTTGATTCTGTTGTTTAATAATCATAAAAGGTTTAATAAATTCAAAAGACAAAATTAAAGGAAAATAAATAATAATAATAATAATAATAATAATAATAATAATAATAATAATAATAATAATTAATAATAAGATAATAATAAGAATAAATAATCAATAAACAAAATGATGAATAATTATTAGAATAATCATCTTTTTAACTAGATCAATAATAAAAAATACTTTCCTAATAATATTAAATACCCTAATTATAATTAAATGAAAATAATAAGAGAGATTTATCAACACCAAACACTTTATCTTATTATTTTCAACCATAACTATAATAAATGGAAGATTTAAAGCATGATCAATTCAGATTAAAATAAATTCAAATGTCTCCTATTCAATAACAATAAAATTAAGTACACTATCAAGGATTTCGTCCATTTTAAGAAGAAATCCCTTAATAAATATAATAGACTCCTGTTTAAATGTTAATGGGATAATATTTTAAGAATTACCCTTCCAATTATAACCTAATTTCCCCTTTCCCATAAATCAATTAAACTCCTATGGTATACACACCTGCATAGCCCATGTATATGTACAACAATAATAATAATGCATATATGGGCATGTCACCTTTGCTCATTCGCAGTCCATATCAAGAGATGTCCCCTAGTATTCAACCTTAATAGGTACCACTATAGTAAAATATGTGGTAAACTCCACAATAAGCTCCTATTGATTAAATGTAAAGTGAATAATAAAAGCAATAATAGTTTGTAAACAATTATATGTTAATTTAGAATACAAATTTGGAATTTTTAAAATCAAATAATCTACTTAATACATGGATTAAAAAAAGAACTAATGAAAAGTAAAATTAACCATTTTATGACTCATAATAATCACTTGATTAATGATATATTTAAATGTATTAAATTCAATATATCATTAAAAATTTATATCCACTAAATTAATTTATTAATATATATGTCAATAAAATTATTAATTATATACTTAAAATCAATCTGTATTCTAATTACTATTTAACAATACTTATCAAATTTCAATCAACTTTTCTTTATTACATTAAAATTATTTATTTTCTTAAAATTCCTTCTCCTCCAAAGTTGGTGATTCAGGATTCACAAAATCTAACACTATAGAATTTTGAGTATCAAAATAATAAAGGGAAATTGTGAATCCTAATCCTATTATTGAAATCCCACAATAGAAATATCCTACTAATGAATATCCTTATTCTGCATCAACTGAATTCTAAACTATTTATGCTGCAATTATTGGAAACAAAGTCATTGCTGTATTTGTAAACATACCAACAAACCCAAAGGCAGTACCAACTACTCTTTATGGAACAGCATATTAAACAGTAGGAATAATAATACAGCAATACATTGAATAGGATAAACCTAATAATATTAGAGGAATTATTGAAACATAATTAGGATGTCCTTCATGGCTTGATTTCATGATACCAAAAAGGAAATGAGTAAGAATATAACATAAACATGTTGCTAAAATAAATAATCTTCTTTTGCCAACTTAATCTACATATGGACCAATAAGGGGACTTAAGATTGCTAATTATTTAAATACTATTTATACCAGCTGCTAAATAAGTTAGAGTCAGCAATCTTCCAGATTATAGATAAGTAAAATCAAATTTTTACTACAAAAAGTCATTTGCATTATCTAAAAAGGGTGTGTAAGATCCGATTTATAAAGCACATACAATAATAAGTGTCCAAAAAGTGTAAGTAAAATTTTTTATATCACTAAAGGATACCTTATCATTTGTATGAATTTCTTAATTTAATTCTATATATATTGTTTTGTCAATTATTACCCATTAATTATTAATCATTCTTCTTATCTAGAATACATAAGATAACTCCACATAGGAAGGATAGAAAACATAGAAAAGCACTGAAGAATAGTGGATAGGCCAAATGACCAAATGCATTATATATAATAGGAGTAATAAAAGAATTCATTCCACATGCAAATTCAGGTATTGCCATTACATATCCAATTGCAGTAGATAGTTCTTTTCCTCTAAACCATTTTCCTATAATGGTTGTTTAAGCAATTAATAGATTTTCTGAAGCAGTACCAAAGATAATCCTACCAACTAACATTAACCAAAAATTTTAATATAAACCACCAAATGATATAATGAGTTACGCAATCACAATAGCTAAACTAAATCCTATTATTGCCACTCTAACTCCTTAAAATATTATGCAAATCTTACCTAAAATGTTAGTGATCACTCCACCAATTAATGTTAAGAAGATATTTGGAAATGCAAAAGCTGAATATAGTAAATTAAATTATGAGATGGTAATGTCTAATTGTTCAATCAATTAAGTCTATAAAGCCTAAGGATTATCAAAGGAGTAATTATTTCCAAACATTAAAAATGTACCTAGTATAAGGACTATGCATTTAAGAAAGGAAGCTTTTTAATTTTTAGTTGAAATAGAATCCTTTTATTTTTGTTATAAAGATTGCAAATTTTGCAAGCTTAGTTCCTTTTATAGATCATCATTAATTTTCATACTTTTCTATAAGGATTATAAATATTAACACAGAAAGAAATTATTAAAATCTGTGATTATAATAATTATGGAGAAAGTCAATAAAGATTTAAAAAATATTAAAATGATTATAATAAATTCATTATTTTTTTTTAATCCGTTTACTCTACTTATCCATTCTATTTATGAATTTATTTATAGTATCTTACTCATCTTTTGTTAAATAGGTATATTTTTAAAATAATTATCAGATAAATTAAATTCTTTTGTTAATTAATTTAATAATTCTTTTTCTTATACTTGTTATCTTTTATTAAATGATCTTATAATTTCCTTTTAATCAAGATTATAATCATATATTTTCTTTTACTCTTGTTTAGATAAAGTGTTGTAAGCCTCACTAATTTCTTAGAATTAGATAATTGCTTAAGTCCTATTATTCATATTCTTGTCCTAACTTAATTTAAACAATATTGTTATACTGGATGCCATTCTAATGCTAGTTTATGATACGCTTCTTTTATTTACTTTTATTCAGCATCTCTTTAAAGACCTAAAGTATTATAATGATTTTTCATTGTTTTAACATAAATTAATCATAAAATCAAAGCAGAATTTATTACTTTATGGATATTTTAGAAATTCTAGAACTTTTTTATATTAATTTATTATTTATTATTTGTTTTAAGAACAATTCATAATCAATCTTCTGTTGGATTGCCTAGAATTTAGAAATTTTTTCCTCTGAAATCTCCAGCCTATCCTCTTAATTTAACATATTCTGAAAAGTCTCTTTGATTAGCAGAGAAGGCACCAATAATTTATGATACCAATTATCTTTTTTATTCTCTAAAAGATATATGAATAAATAACATACCTTTTTTCTCTTGTTAATTAATAATTATAAGCTTTTTCTCTACATTCTCCTCCTCTATCTTCACTTTATTTATTTTTTGCAGATAATCTAGCATTGTAATCAGTCAAATCTCTCTTTTAATCTTAGATTCTATTATCTAAACCTAAAATAGCAGCATTTAATTAAGCAAGAGCATTATTTAAACTGGTTAAATCTTTATCAAAATTACCCTTTTCCAACATAAACATATTCAATCTTTTTTATTCAGCCTTTGTTTCTAAAGCTTTACTATCTTCAATTTATTTTAACATGAGATCACATAGATTGACAATTTTATTAACTGTAGGTGAATTTTAGAAATCTTCAGATTAAGCAGAACTAGCAATTTCAGCTAATACATTGAATATTTTAGAATAACTCTTTTTAATTTCAAATTTCTCTAATTTAATTAATATATTATATATATACTTGCTTATTCAGATGCATTAATAAAGTAATCTCTAACTTTTTACCATTACGATTCATTATTTAATTATAAGAAACTTTAAATTTTATCAGAAAACATTCTTCTAACAGTTTCAATAACAAATGTTGCATAATCATGTTCTTCTACTTTTTTATCAAATTCAGCTTTTTCTGTTTCTCTTTTCTTTACTAAATCAGCTAATTTCTTTTCAGTTTCTATTTTCCATGCATTTTTAGCATCTGCTTATCCTTATTTATATGATCTTAATGGTTCTAATTCATCTAAAATTGATTGAATTTCAACTGTTCTTCTTTCTAAATTAGCACTTTCTTATTATAAAACTTTAATATCTTCTGTGCATTAATTTTAATATTCATTATTAGCTTTATCATCTTCTTTTTATTCATTTTCAATTGATGTTTCAAGATTTCTCATTATTTCAATAAAACGAGCAATTGGTTCACCTGTACTCATTTACATTTATAATGTATCAATTAATGTTCTACCAAATTCATCTTCATCAAATGCTCTGAATTAATCATATTTGTCTGCTATAGCTAATGCTATTAAACAAAGTACCAAAATTTTCATTTATTTATTAATTAAAAACGAATTTGATTATGGCTTAAAAACTCCTTAAAAAAAAAAGTAAATAACAAAACAAAAAATCAAACAAGAATGACAAACCAAGTATTGAATTCATTTAAATTAGAGCACAAAATTAAAAAGAATAAATCTTAGACATTGTATACTAAAATTGTTACTGAAGAAAATACCAAAATCACAAAAACCATAAATAAAAATATTGAAGAATAAATGATGGAAAAAGCAAAACTTAATTAAGAATCATTTAGATTATTGAAAACCAAGGAAGAATAAAAGAAGATAGCAAAGGAAGCAAAAAAATAAGCGTCATGATTAATTTTGCCATAATTAAATATCTTATAATAATCTTATAATCATTTCATTTGAAATTAATTTATTATAGTAGTTGTTTATAAATCAAAAAAATTAATAATCATTAATTGATAAAGTTTTAAAAATCATTCTTAAATTCAATAAGTAAGATTATTAGTATTTAAGTTTATAAATAAAAAATCAAATCAAAATATACAAGTAACTAAATAATTCATAGAGTTATTTGATATATTATTATTATTTTACAGTATTTAAGAGTAATATAAATATTTCTTAATTTCATAGATACATCAAAATATTTGAATCTACATAAATGATAAAGAATAGTATATACTTTTTATTAATTAATTTTTCACATCTAAAATTAATAATAAGAATGAATAATAGGAACTTTAGTTCAATTAATGTTGAATCCTTGAATATATTCTTTTTGATATAGAATCAATTTAAATATCTAATTTCTCAATTAAATAGATTAATAAAAATGAGAAGATATAAGTGTTATGGGAAATAAATAAATTTAATGGTTAAATATTTAATTTTAATATAGATCATAGTTAAGATTCGAAAGTTGACTTAAATTCTAAAAAATCAATACCTCCATTACAATTTTTATCAAAATGTTAGAATATCAAACTTGCATCTTCATTGCTGATTTTAGAATTAAAAGATCTATAGTATATGTATTAAAGAATGGTTACCTGAGAAATTTGACAAATTCAACTAGATCGAGTACTTAATTGACATCACTATCAAATTATTTAAATAACTTAACAAAACTTTTTTCTTCTTCTTCTATTTTATCTTTAATTTTCTTTAATTCTATTTTCCATTTTGGCATTTAAATTAGTGGGCTGTTTTCATAAATGATATCAGGTTTAATTTCTTATAAGCTTAATCTAACTCTATGTTATTAGAGACATCTTTAAAATTCCAAAAAATTAATTTAATTAGTCATGTCAACATCAATCATATTAAAAACAAATTCAATTTATTATCTATTTAGTTTAGGATCAATTTCATTTAATAAAAGTTGTAATTCCTTAAAAGTTAGAAATTAATTATCCTAAATTTATAACTTTTTAAAAGTTTCCAATAAATCAATTTATTTGACAACAATCATTTATCTTAATTCATTAATAATAAATTCTGCTTAAGCCTCCATATTGATAACTTTATCGACATGATCTTTAAATTTTGAATAGATCAGTGGATGTCTATAAAGATCATTCCAACCCATACGTTTGTCTTCTTCTACTTCAAGACATTTCAATATAAAATCTTTAGCTTCTGCAGAAATATAAGCTGGAAACTAAACTGGGTATTTTAATATTGTATTAAGTAATTATGGTACAGAATTAGCAATCCATGGAGTTCTTCTGAATATACATTCATAAAATATGCATCCAATTGACCAAATATCACATTTACTTGTATATGTTTCTCTCATTAAAATTTATGGTGCCATATAAAGTGGAGTTCCAACAACAGATTCCATTATATCTCTTTAAAAATTTGAAATGCATTTAGCAAATCCAAAATCTAATTTATAATTTAAATTACCTCCTAATTTAAAAGTATTTTAATGGACAAGAATATTAGCTGGTTTTAAATCACGATGAATAATTCCTTATTATAATAATTCAATGAAACCATTAAGAATATCTGTTAATATTCTTATGGCTCCAACTTCGGTTAAATATTACTATTTTTTAAGATAGGTTCCTAGATCTCCATCTTTACAAAATTCTTGTACAATATAGTAATTATTTTAAGATTCAAGAGTATCTAATAAACGAACTACATTATTTCCCCTTAGTTTTTGCATAACTGATAATTCTCTTCTTAATCCTTCCATTAAATATTTATCATTGAGTATATTTTATTTCGGAAGCATTTTAATGGCAACTAATCTATTATTGGTAGTATCAATTCCTTTATATACTTTTGCAAATGATCCTGCTCCAAGAAGATCTGTCGTTAAGAGTTTATATTTATCAACAGTTTTTTCGTTCATTATTAAATATAATGTAGATAAATCATTTAGTTTCTGGCCATTTTTCATTGATTCTATCAGCAGCCCTAGTTGTATTGAAATGTTCAAGTGCATCTTTTATTCCTTCAGCTCCTTATAATAAGACTCCTCTAGGAATACGTTTATCCGGACATAAGCCTTTAAGTTTTATTATATTTTCTCTTTCTTACCTGAGTACAGTTTGCATTTTCATCATTTTGGAAACAAATGAGATTTTTGATTTGGTAATATCAATTTATTTTTATGTCATTTATTGTAATTTGCCTAATGGACGATTGTTTGATGATGGTTATCCCAATGTTTATTAATTTGAAATCACTTTAGCATTTTGTATTTCCTTATCTGAATCTTCAATCTTCTCACCAGGTCTTGGTTGTAATACATAATTAAGCATCTCTGTTACTTTTTCAGTAACAAATGGTATTGACCATGAAAAAATATCAAGAAAATGAGGTAATAAATAAGGATGTTAAGAATAACCAAATTGAGATATGTTAAGTGTACAATTTTCAAATTTTAAGATAGCTGCCTTATTATTATAGACATCACAATAATTAGGAGCACTAAATATAGTCAATACTTGAGGAAATTCTTTTATTTTTTCATTGTATTTGTACAATCTATACCCTTCTAATTAAGCTTCATGAGCTCTTATTAAACAGATAAACTTATTATTATCTAAGAATGGTTAGACTGCCTTTTCTCCAAAAAACCAACTGCATCCTCTAGTATCATTGCCTCTATAATGAATTTCATCATAAAGTTCTTCATTTTCAACTGGGTCGGCCCATAATATATCACAAAACAATCCTGCCTTTGGTGGTTCTCTGAATCTATCTATTCTTTCAACATCTGCTAACTAATTATATTTTATTCTATTTATACTGATTTTAGATCTGGAGATATGCCTCCATGTAAACATAAGAATTTGTTATTTATTAAAGCCACTAAAGGCATATTGTCGAAAGATGCCATAATGGCTTCATAGACTTCTTGGTCATATTTATATAAACATTCATCTCTAAAATTGAAGTAACTTGTTAATTATTTGCATTCATGATTTCCTCTAAGAAGGAACACTCTTGTAGGATAATATATCTTCATTGCGTACAATAAAACCACTACTTCTATTGAAAATGACCCTCTGTCAACATAATCACCTAAAAAAACATGTAAATACACAAATACTCATACATATTTTCCTTATTCTGGATCCCCTCCTAATTCAAGAATTTTCATCAAATCATAATATTGTCCATGAATGTCTCCAACAAGAGTAAGCGGATCATCCACATAAATCACGTTACCTTCGTTTTTTAAATGATAATTGCACATATCTACTATTCTCAATAATTAGTTCTTTGTTATTCTTCCCTCCTTGAAAAGATGTTCTTTTAATAGTTTCCAGTTTGGTTTGTCATCTATAAACAATAACTCTTCACTTAATGGTCTATGAGGTGGGGTTGGTATTGTATTTACTTATCTATCTCCTTTAGGGTCTTATAAAAAATCCATTAATTATTTTAACTAAATTATGGAAGTGAAAAATTACAATGGATGGAGATTCTGTCCCAGATGCAAGAATCTACTCAAACCATATCATGATGGGGTAGTTACTGAAATCTTGCAATTCAAATGTAGAAATCAGGATTGTGGAGATAATGGAATCATTGAAGTCAAAATTGATAAGACATTAAATAAAGATGCTCTCTTACTCAAAAAGGATTATCAAGCAGCAAAAGCTATCGATATTACTGATAATACACTTATTCTTGATCCATCAATGCCAAGAAAGAGAGTTATCTGTAACAAGTAAAATTTATTAATATTATTTAGATGCAATTATGATGAAGCCATCTATTTCCTTAAAACTGATAAAAATGAAAAGGAAATCATTATTCAATACATTTGCGCCAATAAAAATCCTATCTGTGGAAATAAGTGGACGTAATTCTATTTATTATCATTAATTTAGTTAAAAGGAAATGAATGAGCCCAAATTAACTTTATAATGATTATTTCACATTAAATTTATAATTATTTTTATCTGTTAATTATTAATCATATGAATACAGCTCTTAGATAACCTTTATCATAACATAACTCTATTCATAAAAGAGAAAATATAAACTAGATTATAAATAAGATCTAAAATCTTTTTCATTTATTAAATCTAATGCACTAAATGTATAATCATAATAACTATAGTAATAATAATAATAATAATAATAATAATAATAATAATAATAATAATAATAATAATAATAATAATAGTAATAACAGTTAAATAATAAAATACAACTACAACTACGCTTTATACAAATAATAAAATCAATAATTAAATTTAAGATTTAGAAATATTATTAAAGCAATTGATAGATTAAAATTGGAAAATTAATAACTAAAAGTTAAAGCATCAGAACCTTAATTAATATTATTTTATAAGATCCTAAATTTGCAATTTAGAATCAAGATCTAAATTTATAAATAATTATTAATAATATAACTAACTTGATTACCAAAAATAAAAATACAAATTATTAGAAAAAACACCCAATAAACTAATAGATCTATAGATTTGAATTGGAAATAAGAGAATTATTCAATGAAGTTTTAGATGGAATAATAGGAATCTAAATATAGACAAGCACTTAAATAGGAATAAATCTAATCTAAATAAGAAATCTTCAGACTTTGATAAAATTTGTAATAATTATCAAATTTTGATAATAAGAATCAAAATTTAGTATATGTCTTGATAATAAATTAATTTAATAAGTTAGGAAAGGCAATTCATAAAATTAAAAAAAAGGTAATAATGTTTTAGAAGAGAAGCTATCATAAACAAATTTTTAATTATATTGTTAATCTAAAGATCAAGAGTTCACAGAATTATAATAATCAGCAATAATAACATCATAGGAATAACATACTAGTGAATTGAAAAGTAAATTGGGTTGTTAAAAAGAATAAAATTAAGGTTTAAGGAATTAATTAGAATAAGTAAAGGAAATAGCAGAATAAAAGAAATCCAGTGAAAATGTTTTTACAATTAAAATAATATAAGTAGAAAGGGATTATAATCATCTGTAATAAACATTTCAATAACATAAGGAATAATTAAAATAGAAATTAAATGAATTGACTGTAATTTATGGTAAATCATTAGAATAAATTTGCTTATTATCATAATTTAGTATAGAGAATAAAATGATAAAAAAGATTATAAATGTATTTGGAGAATGAAGAAAAGAATTATAATTTGGAATTGAAAGATATTCATAAATCTAAATAGTTTTTGATTGAATTTTTAGAGTAAAAATTATTGGGATTTAAGGAACAGAATTAATAATTGAAGTTGCTGAAAAAAATCAGCATCAAGAATAGTAGTATTATTATGGTAAGAATTTCTGAGAATTGGGTTGCAAGACTAATAATCTAGGGGAAGAATGTAGTAGATTGAATAATATAATAAAATAAAGAGATGATCAAATATATAGATTATAAGTACAATTGAAAGATTTAATGAATATAAATGGAAAGAATCAGTATTAAGAAGATTTATTGGATTTATTATAAACAAAGGAAGGAGAGATAAATATATTAAAAGAACAGAATGAAAGTTTGATAAATGATTTATGAAGATAAACCGATAATTGCAGAAGTTTAGCTAGTCAGCATAAACAGTTACAGAAATTTGCAGAAGATGCAAAAATAAATAGTATAACAATGAATTAGTTCATGAGTAAGTGTGAAATTAAGAGGGAGAAGTAGAACGATTAAGAATGTAGGTTTTGGAGAAATCATTATTGTTAGAGAAAGTATAGAAAGAGAATTTGGAGTATTAAGCTAAATTGAAATCAAAGTTAAGATGAGAAATATTACTTATATATATATTAATAAATTATAGTCAGAGTATTACGCAGCATTTGTTTTCGTTGGGTTGGTTATCGTTCTCAATGTTATATATTTTCCAATTCTCAACAGTGTAGATTTTATGAATATCAGGTTTAAAAGTAACTGCATGTTTACCTTTGCCTCTTATGATGGGTTGCGATTACCTATCATAGCGGGTTTTGGTAGGTTACTGCTTATCCTNTGGGTTGTTAAAAAGAATAAAATTAAGGTTTAAGGAATTAATTAGAATAAGTAAAGGAAATAGCAGAATAAAAGAAATCCAGTGAAAATGTTTTTACAATTAAAATAATATAAGTAGAAAGGGATTATAATCATCTGTAATAAACATTTCAATAACATAAGGAATAATTAAAATAGAAATTAAATGAATTGACTGTAATTTATGGTAAATCATTAGAATAAATTTGCTTATTATCATAATTTAGTATAGAGAATAAAATGATAAAAAAGATTATAAATGTATTTGGAGAATGAAGAAAAGAATTATAATTTGGAATTGAAAGATATTCATAAATCTAAATAGTTTTTGATTGAATTTTTAGAGTAAAAATTATTGGGATTTAAGGAACAGAATTAATAATTGAAGTTGCTGAAAAAAATCAGCATCAAGAATAGTAGTATTATTATGGTAAGAATTTCTGAGAATTGGGTTGCAAGACTAATAATCTAGGGGAAGAATGTAGTAGATTGAATAATATAATAAAATAAAGAGATGATCAAATATATAGATTATAAGTACAATTGAAAGATTTAATGAATATAAATGGAAAGAATCAGTATTAAGAAGATTTATTGGATTTATTATAAACAAAGGAAGGAGAGATAAATATATTAAAAGAACAGAATGAAAGTTTGATAAATGATTTATGAAGATAAACCGATAATTGCAGAAGTTTAGCTAGTCAGCATAAACAGTTACAGAAATTTGCAGAAGATGCAAAAATAAATAGTATAACAATGAATTAGTTCATGAGTAAGTGTGAAATTAAGAGGGAGAAGTAGAACGATTAAGAATGTAGGTTTTGGAGAAATCATTATTGTTAGAGAAAGTATAGAAAGAGAATTTGGAGTATTAAGCTAAATTGAAATCAAAGTTAAGATGAGAAATATTACTTATATATATATTAATAAATTATAGTCAGAGTATTACGCAGCATTTGTTTTCGTTGGGTTGGTTATCGTTCTCAATGTTATATATTTTCCAATTCTCAACAGTGTAGATTTTATGAATATCAGGTTTAAAAGTAACTGCATGTTTACCTTTGCCTCTTATGATGGGTTGCGATTACCTATCATAGCGGGTTTTGGTAGGTTACTGCTTATCCTTTACTAATATAGTCTATGGATAAGTGCCTGTGTAAAATGGATTATTGGGAGTAATTTTAGGATTGGATTACATATATATTAATGTTGTAGTGATAACGAACTAAAAATAACAAATTAAATTCAAAAAATAAGTAAAATTTAAAATGTTAATTGAACAAGGTGAACCCAAGATCATCGTGGCAGTTCGTAAAAGACCTTTGAATAAGAAAGAAATCAATAAGGGTGATATTGATATTGTCGATGTTTCAAATTAATAGAGTTAAGTGATTGTAAAAGAATAAAGGTATTTCTAAAATATTCATTATCTTTTTTAGAACCAAAGTTGATCTAACTAAATATATTGAAGAGCATTAATTTAATTTTGATGCAGCCTTCGATGAAAATACCACTAATGAACAGTTATATTTGCAAATTGTGAGACCCATCGTTGAAGCAGCATTTAATAAGGCCAAAGTAACATGTTTTGCATATGGATAAACAGGCTCTGGCAAAACATATACAATGTTAGGTGATTATCAAGAAAGAGTCCCTGGATTATATTTATTAGCAGCCTATGATATTTTTTGTTTGCTCAATAATGAATGTTATGGCCATCTTCAAATTGCAATCTCCTTTTATGAAATATATTGTGGCAAACTTTTTGATCTATTAAATGAAAGATCTTTACTTCAACCACGTGAAGATGCCAAAGGAAATGTCAATATAGTTGGTTTACAAGAAAGAAAAGTACAATCTGTAGAATAATTAATGAAAGTTATTGAACAAGGAAGTGCCTCTAGAATCACAGCATCTAACTCATCAAATAATGATTCTTCAAGATCTCATGCTATTTTATAAATCACATTAAAAGATGGATCTAGATCTCATGGAAAATTATCATTTATTGATTTGGCAGGTAGTGAAAGAGGAGCTGATGTAAGTGATACAAATAAATAAACAAGATTTGATGGAGCTGAAATTAATAAATCATTGTTAGCATTAAAAGAATGTATAAGAGCTCTAGATTTGAATAAAAATCATACTCCATTCAGAGGATCAAAATTGACTTTAGTTTTAAAGGATTCTTTTATTGGAAATTGTAAAACTGTGATGATAGGTAACTTTTCACCATCAAATTCATCCTCTGAACATACTCTCAATACATTAAGATATGCCGATAGAGTAAAAGAATTAAAGAAGCCTAATGATAAAGAACTAAAAGATTAAGTTACTTCATTAGATAAATTGGCTAGAGAACTAATGTTACCAAGATAATAGTAACCTGTGAAAATGTAGAAATAGCCTTAGAATCCATAATCATAATAATAATAACCATAATTTAATCCATTTAAAAATAATCCTTTACAAAATTATTAGAATTAAAATCTATTTCAATAACCTTAATTTTTAAATTTATAAAATTCTGTACCTGGAATGATGATACCATAATAATCCTAATAGCCAACTTATACATTTTAAAATTTTATATAACCTCCCCCTCCATAACCATAACCAGTTATTCCTTTATAATAATAATAACAACCATAATTCAAAATCAATGATACAAAAAATAAATAATCATTTAATAAACCAACTCCATAATTGTAAGAGACACGACCTTACATGAATGAAAATTTATTCCCTGGATAAATAGAAAGAAAATCAAGTATTTAAAAATTAAAATATGTAGAAATTAATTCATCTATGGAAGATGATTTAATGAAGATAGGACAAAAACATGAATAATTAATAAGTGTAATTCTTGAAGAAGAAGAAAATCTAATTTCAAGTCATAGATCTCATATAGATTAGATGGTAGAATTAGTTAAATAAGTATTTAATAATATAAATATTTAGGAAATGATGTTATTACATAATATAGACAAACCTGGATCAGATGTTGATGAATATGTAAAAGGACTTGAATAAATTTTGTTAACAAAGATGGAAGAAATTTAAACGTAATTATAATTTTAATTAATTTAGATTATAATCATAATTATCTACGTTTAAATCCCATTTATCTGAAGAAGAAACTTTATAAAAGCAATTTTATCAATAAAGATAATAATTATCTTAGTAAGACACAGAATGTTCAGATATTTTTAAGTGATAATTAATAATTAATAATAATATATATTATATATCATTTTCTAATTAATGCATTTGACATTTCAAATTTAACATAGATATTAGCTTACTAATCCAAATAATTAGTTGCTGTAAATACTTTTGGAATATTTTTTCGAGCAGTTGTATTCAAATCTAAATTATTAGATTCAGTATCTTCAAAAACTCTTCTTGGAATTATTCCAGCTAATAAATCCACTTCTCTAACATTTGAATGAATAAAAGCACTTAAATTCATTATTGCTACACCATGATTATTTCTATTATATTATTTTTTTGGTTATTCTTCTAAAATTGGTTCTCCTAATTTAACTTCCTTTTTTTTATTGTCTTTTTTTGCATCTTTTTTTACTTCTTTCTTAACTTCTTTTTTATCCTCTTTCTTTTATTCTTTCTTTGGTATCTTTTTACCTGTTTTTGGATCTACTGTAAAATCAGGTTCAGGTGGTCTGTTTTTCTCTTCTTCTATTTAGAGCCATTTTTCAATATCAAATAATTATAATTCTTCTTTAATATCATTCCTAACAACTTCATCTTTATCATGCAATTCAAATTTTAATGGTTTAGTCTCAAAATGTTTAGCAATGTCCATAGTTCCCAATAAAAATACATGTTTAGAATTAAAATACATGTTTTACATTTAAACCTACATATCAGTTTTTATAATCGTTCCGTCATAGAATTCATATTATACGTAGCATAATTCATATGATTTTTATGCTTAAATAGGTATATTTTCACATGATACTATTTCCACTTAAAATGGATTAAGTTTAGCTCTTAATTGTTCATGCAATAAGGGCTTATCACTTTAAATATTAAATTTAAAATCTAGTATTTCCATGATTCTCATTTTAGAGAAGGCAAATTCGAACTAAATATTAATATATTTATATACACTTGGAGTATTGAGCATTAAGCTATAATCAAATTAAAATTCTTGCATAACTTTCATATCATCTGCATTTACAAAGTACATGTATAATTTTTTTTTTGATAACACTTCTGCTAATGAATCAATAAATCTTATTTAATCAAAAACTTTCTCATAAGAATAAGTAATAATTGGTGGATCATCAGGATTCTATTATGGTTCACTTGAAACCATATTCCATTAATCAATAAGACCTGTATCATATCTCTCTGTTGAATTAGCATTTAACCATTCATACATGATTACAATATTTTAGATATTTTATGTAACCACTTGAAATTGTATTTTGAATTGTACAATATTTTTTAAAATACCAGTACCATCATCTTCAGATAAGACTAACTAAATGTGAAATAGATGTATTTTTACTTCCTTTTTATTATCCTTCTTAGGTGGCATTAAAATTTTATTGTTTTATTTTCAAATTTAATATAAATGAAATTCCATCAGTTGAGACTAAAAGATGTTTCATATTCAAATACTTAACTTAAGTAAGAAGACCGTCAAATCAAAACGGAGTTTGGAAATTTAAGCACATCTAGAGTAATGAAAGATTCAAATAATAATAATAGGCTAAAGGTGCAGTAATAAAACAGTTTGTTACAGAGGATAATGATACTGGAAGATCATGTAATACTGAGAAAGAATTATTTACAAAAATGCAGAATTTAGAATTTTAGAATGGTTTATTTTAAATGCAGATGTAAATTTAATATAAATCGTGATTATAGGTAACATATTCACAAAAGAAAGAATATAGAGGATTTTACTATCAGATAGTAATTAACTTAGATATAACAAGATTTACAATGTATTCAAAATAGAGTTTAATCTGTTAAAGTAAATAATGTTAAAATATTCGTTAAGAATAAAAGCAGTAGAAAGAAAATAAGCTTAAGTTCATCATCAAGCAGTAGCGAAGATGTAGGAAGATTGTAAATTGGATTTAATTATAGAAATAAGTATTATTTTAATAGAATAAAGCTAGGATTAAATGCTTTCTAATTACAAAGAATTGTATGAAGTTTGTAATTAACATGAGAAATTGAATGCCTTGTTTTCAAATTATTGTGGAAGCATAAAGACAATAGAGATTGATATAGTTTAATAGAATTTCTAATTGCTAATATAGTAATTAATAAAGATGATGATTGATATTTTGAAAAAATTTAATTCAATAAAAATAGATCAATTGAAGAATACTCCTGATAAATAATAATGTAATTTTGAATTTGGTACATTCAACAAAGAATAAAAGAAGACATTAAGGACAACTGAAAGTCCATCTTTTAAGAGGAATTAGGATTTAGAGGAAATGAAATTAAAATTAAATGATCATTATGATAAATATGAATAAGAAAAAGAAAATAAAGGATAAGATATAAATAAAAAATAAGATAAAGATTTATAGAATCAAAAGAAATAAATAGTTCATAATAATAATAATAATAATAATAATAATAAATAAAGAATTGATTTGATTCCAAGCTTAAAAAGGAAAGCCAAACTTAGATAATAACATAATATTTGATTATTTATAAATCAATAATGTTTTGTTGTTACCCATTCCAATTATATATTTAATGTAGTGTCATCTGGATTTGCATTTGGAACAATAGTTTATGTATAATAACCTTCCACTTAATTTTTATTAGCAAATTCAAATCTGCCAACACCATTTGGTTTGTTATGTTAAAATGGACCTCTATAAACTGTTCCATTGGGATAAATCCACTCCCCATCAACAATCTCATTGTTATTCCAAGTACCTCTAAACTATTATATAAATTATAACAAATTAATACTCTCATGGCAGTGTCATTAAAAACATAAGTACCTTATCCATGTTTCTTTCCTCTTGACCATTATCCTGAATAAACATCTTTATTGGCATATGTGTATAATCCTTCTCCGTGCCTAAGTCCTGACTCCCACTATCCATAATATTCTCCTTTATTATTATTATAAATCAATCTTCCAATTCCATGTTTCAAATTCTGTTGGAATTCACCTTCATATCTATCCCCTGAAGGATTGTAAGTGTATTTCCCTTTTCCTTCTCTAACTCCATTCACATATTAACCTTCATAGGTATCACCATTTGGATAACTGTTTCAAAATAAAACATTCTTACGTAGCTATTCCTTTGCCAGTATAATCCTTTGTTGAATTTGTAGCACTTCCACCTTCTGGAGTAAATGAAAATGGTTATTATTCCTCTGCCATCTTTTTCTATATTTTTTAATATAAATATTATTCAAAAATGAACTTAATATTATCTGGAATTATATATTGATGTCATATCATATCCTCCTCTAATATCTGTTTCTATTTAAAGGTGTAGGCCAATTATCATGCGCTTATTTAACACATGCACATTTCTAATACACTCCTCCACAAACATAACAAAATTCAAATTTACACCTACATGTCATATGATTGCATCCTTCACTTTTTTCAACCCAAAATTTACACTTTGGACATTATTTATACTTAGCCCCTTTTATAAAACTAAAGAATTTATCATCAAGAAATTTTTCATTTTTTAATCTAGATTCCATTTTCTTTTTTTCCTTAAATTCATGGCATGAAAATCCATTATGATATTCAATTTTGCAATCTAAACAATATGATTTCTTACAAACTGGACAATCCAATTAAGGATTCCCTCCAGCAACAAAAACAAATTTACAGTCAGGTGTTGGACACCATGAGTACTATAATAGAATAAAATTTGATACTTCATCACCATGACTTTCTATATATGCCTTAAAAGTTAATTATTGAAATTCAATTAATTATTGATCATCTAGCACTTCTATTAAATCTGAATATATTATGTTATTTTTGCATCCAGAAGGACATAAAATGGGGAATTATCTTGATGATATTTAAGTTTTGCAATATTGATTTAAACATTTCTAATGGAAAATATGTGTACAATATAAAGTTGCCATCTCTGCAAATGAAATATTTTCTAAACAGATTTTGCAATCAATTTAATTATTCTTATCATCTTCGAATTATTAGTATTCTTGATAATTTTACTATAATTTTAGCTACTCCAATTATTATTCTTCTTCAAATCTATAATAAAGAATTAATATACTATTTCTGCAATTAAAAAGCTAATTCAAAACTTTTTGATTCATCATATTTATCTTTTGTTAACGATTAATATATCATAGAAGCATTGTTAAATTGATTGAAATCTTATTATTGTTGTTATTTCAATGGAAATAAAATAGAAGGCTAAGATTAAATTTCCCAATCTGATTAATTTTACAGTTTCTAATTTTTTTTCTATGTAAATATTTGAGATATTTGTTCTTAATTATTTGATGTAGTCATTGATGTCAGATTATTATCCTACTAAGAATATTCACCTTCAAAAACTTCTTTTTCTAATTATATACATAGTTATTTTAACTTGAACTTTAAAATAACATAATACATCTAAATGTCCTCTTAAGGCTTCATTATATAGTTTTTAGACTCTATGAGGTTTATACACTTTAATATCTATAAGCATATTCAAACTCATCAGTATTTCTAAATTTGATTGGAAAAGGTCTTTTTAAGATGATTTAGTATCTTTTCCTTGTAAAATTCCCAATATAAATGATTATATTATTAAATCATCCTCCTATAAGTTAGTAAAATAAAAATATTACATTTTTGTATCTCAATTTCTCTTTGATTTCATTTGATACTTATTAAATTTCCAACATTAAATAAAATATAAACCCATATTAATTGGATTTATAGATTTATATTTAAGGTCTCTAATTAATGTTATTAATATTAAGACTGTACTCGTACAGGATCATGTCTATAGTAGTTACTTACACTTTGCTTCAGCAAATGTAGGCAACCAACCAAGCTAGAATGATTCAGCATGCACTCTGGTCTATAATTAGGAATATGAATCCATTCTATTTCATGGAATGCGATTCGCGATGCCCATCCATATTCGTAGTGCTTTAATATTCTTTATGGGTATTATAGCCTTCGAATATGTGAAGACTTGAGTGTGTCTGACTAGCTCCTTAAATAAACAAACGAAATTTATATATATATACAGACTTCTATTGATGCCTAATAATAATATTATATTCAATCATTTATCATTAAGCTTATAAAATAATTAAATATCATGTTGAAACTATTATATTAGTTTCTGTGGATATTCATGTATTTATTTACGTACATTTGTCAACAGAACTCCAATTTTGTTAAATATCATTTTTTCTCTAAGAAATTAGTAATAATTAATACTTCTTAAGGGCTTTTATCAACAAATGGAAACCAGCGAAATACAGCTTGTTAATCACACTAATAACAGAGTCTTCCTGATTAATGAGATAATTTAATTTATTATCTCTCAAACTCACTAAAACAAAAGATGTTATATTTATTAATGTTATACAGAATGGAATATTCATCTTTGATAATGTGTTTAATGCACTCTTAACATATAATTTATAATCTGAAATAAATGCTAACATTTAAACTAACCCCAAAATTCCAGTATTTCGAAGATCTGTGGCTGGATCTGTACCTTAAAACCCAATCATTTCCCAATGATATCCATATCTTAAACAATAATCTGTTGTCATTAATTAACAATATATTGTATAAAGCATTCTGAAATGATAGTCATTATTATCATTAAAAGATGTCTCTGCCATAATACAAACCTTGTTTAGATGGATAATACTTAATTTTTTTCATTAATCAATCTTGTATTTTTCAAATGTACACTAAAACAGCCAATTAATTTTACAAATAAAGAGCTTTTATGTTCTAAAAATTATATTTGTTCTTTGATATCTTATGATCTTTTTAATTAATCCCATGTTTCTATAAAACTAATTTATTAAATTTCAATTTTCTTTAATTATAATTCAACAATTCTATTTCTTTTTCCGTTTTCAAATTCTTTTTCATTTTTATGAATATTGTTTTCTGACAATCTAAAGACTTTTTTATCAGGACTTTCTTCTCCTTTGCCTATCTAAGCTTAATTATATTCATCATCACTATAATCTTGTTTTTCCTCTCTTTATTATTCATTTTTATTTTAATTGTTTTATAATGCTATAATAGAAGCTTTTCCTTTTAAATTATTCACTAGATTTCCATTGAGCTTAATTAATTTATTTTCTTTTCTATGAAATCTATCATTAAGTTTTTATGAAGCTTTAACAAATTGATCGCACTACAATTAGAATATCTATTTATTGTCAATATCAGAATCATTTTCTAGAGTAGGTTAATCAGTTGATATATGTGCCCATTCACAAATCTCACCAACTTCTAATTAAGTGGATACTACTTTCGAAATTTTGAACTCCTTCATATCAACTATATAATTTTCACTCATTTTATTAATTATGTTGTTTTTAATTGTTTAATGCACAAACTATGTTTGTTAAACTTCCTGTTGCAATTATTAGAATCAATGTGCTTTGAATGATTGTGTTCATTTCGAATATGTTTATATCATGTCTAATATTAGAGAGACACATTTAATTACTTTACATTAGGAATTCAATTAGCTTTTCTAATAATATCGATAGTAATTCTTTTCTTATCCCATACTTCTAATTATTTAGTTGTCCAAAAATGATACCATAATGAATATTAATAAGTATGTTAATCAATTTTATATATTGAAAATCATAGTTACAAGTTATTTTCAATCAAAATATATAATATTTCTTAATGGAAATTGTAAATTTTTTTATTTTTAATTCTTCCATTATTAGTATTATTATTATTATTATCTTCATTATTTTTATCTAATCACTCAAAATAAAATCTTAACATATGAATATTAGTAAATAAATCTATTATTATATTTGTTTTTATAAAACTAATAAAAATAATCACATTATGGGAAGGTTGTTTGAAAGGACCTTGAAAAGTTATAAATCAATTTTGTTCAGAAAATAATTCTGGCTAATTAATTGTCTTAAAGATTATTTTTCCAAAATATACAATACTAAATAACTAGAAAAATAAACTTAGGATAGAATTAGAGAATTTAGATCACTTTTTATTTGATCTTAATCAAAAAAAAAATAGTATAATAATTTATTTTACTACTACTTTTTTGAGTATAACTTTATTTACTTTTAATCATGATTATTTTTTAAAAAAGTTATCATATGCAGGATATATTGTCATGCGAACATCTGAATTTTTAATTAATTTCTTTGTTTCTGTTTCTTTTTTCAATTTTTATTGTCTATCTCCTTCTTCTTTTACCTTGTCTAAAGTTTCATTCTTTTGAAGGACATAATTTGTTGGATTAATATGAGATTCAACTAATTTATTTAATATTTCTTCTGGTTTTTTTAAGCCTTCTTAATTATCCACACTACTATCATCTTCAATTATAATTATTTTATCATCCCTAATAAAAAAATTATCATTTGCTCTCTCATATGATGGACCTTAATACCACTTGTTTATAAATATGTGCTTTGCAATAACATTTCTAAGTTCTTCAAGATTTTACTAAGAATCCTAAACATCCTATTGTTTTTTTTAAAAAGTTTCCTATGTTTACACCTCTGGAATGTGAGATTGTCCTTGTTATTATCTTTTTTAAGCTGCCTTAGTGAAAATAGAGGCTTTTTAGAATTACATATTTTGTAAAGGAGACCCTCTTGGAGTGCTATCTATTTTCTATAAACTTCTTTCATGATGGTCCATATTATAACTACCATAAGAGTCCTCTCCATCTTATTTATTTGTGTTAATTCTTTAATGAGGCCTTCTTCTTAAAGAAAGAGTGATGCTGTTCTCCACAATACTAGAAGGTTTTTATAATTCAATTTGGCTTCTCCTATCCTCAATTGAATCAGATTTTAATAACATAAAATAAGTTTAAATAATGTTTAAAAAACATAAATAAATTAACAAATATAAATTAATTTATGGTAATTTATTATTAAACAATATTGTCATCTTACCTATAATATTTGATCTATCCATTTATTCTTAATATTTTACTATTTAAATTTATTACTACTTTTCTATTAATAAATGATTAATTGGTTTGATTTATTTGAAATTCTCTCAACAATATTGTGATGACTCATATATTAAACTGATATTATTATTATATAAATAATGAATATATATCATTTAATTTAGTTTACCAAATGAATAATAGTTTTTATAAAAAGAAGTATAAACTAATAATTAAAGTATTTATTTAAAATGAATAATTAATGGTTAAACAAAGAAAGATATTTTATTTAATTAAACTATTTATTCAAATTAATTATTTTTTAAACTTAGAATGGTGCTATATTTACAAATATTTATTTTTTAATTATATTAATGTTAATGTTAAATTTATTAATTGCTTAATTATAGAATAATAAAGTAATTCGAAAAACTATTTATTTCAAATTCAATAGTATTAATAGATAAATCGAATTTATATTAAAAATACAAATCTATATTTAATTTTTAATAATTCATGTTGGGTCTAAAATATACAAATTTTAAATAATAGAATTATAAAATGTTTACAAGATATGAATGAAAATTATTCCAAAACATGATATAACCTATAAAGCCTTACATTAATAATATTAAACGATCATAGATTTTAAATTACACAATTCTAAACTTGTGTTTTTAAAAACAGAATGGAAGATGAAATTTCCAACAATATGAAAAAAATGTGTAAACTAATCCTTTTTCAATTTTATATATTGAATATTTATTTAATTTCAAATACCAATTAAAGAATATTTATATTTCTGAGAACCCTAAATGAAATAAAGAATACATTACACAAATTTTGTAAGATAAAATATAACGATATTAATTTAAAAAAAAATATATTTGAGATCATGATTATTAATAATAAATTTATATTAATAATAAATTTATTTAAAATTGAATTAATGAGATTGTTTTTTAATTTTAAACAAATTTAAAGAGTAATTTTATTTTTGAAAATTTTTTTATAAATATTCTTACTATTATTAATATATATTCATTAGTACTTTAATAATATTATTATTCACATTATTTTTATTTTTATAAGAGAGAGATTTATGCAAATGCTTAATATATATTATAATTATATCTATATTTTAACAAAAGTTATGTTAATTAATTCACTAATCATCAAATCCTCTTTATGATACTATGTTAAATAAATAATTAAAGTAATTATAAATTAAGCCAATTAAATATTAATAAAAAAACAGCCTCTATTTAATTAGCTTGGTCTAATACTAATCTAAAATTGTGCTAACTCGCAATTTAAAATAAATGACTTACTAGTTCTATCAATTTCAAAAAAAATCAGTAATTGTCCAACACAGAGAATTGACAAATAGATAATTCATTTAACAAGGTATTATTTAATATAAAATAGTGATTATAAACAAGTCTTTTTAATTATGAAAGAATTTTCAAGCCATTCTGATTTCAAGTACAATACAATTATCAACCAAAAAATAGAATAATTTTCTCATTCAATTGCTATCAATTAGAATAATTCTCTATTATTAGTTTCCAATTCAACTAAAATAGAAATGTTTGTAATTTTAGAGGAGAAATTAAAGAAAATTTAGCAAATCATATGTCATAAAAGAAAAGTTGTAAGTTTAAATTTCTTTAGAACTAATAGATTATTTATTACAGGGTCATTTGATTCATATATTATCTTATGGTCAACAATAATGATGTCAAAACCTAAATACATTTAAAAACTACTAGGACACAACTCAACTATTTAATGTATAATAAAACGCTTACCTAATGAGGATCTAATTATTTCTTGTAGTACTGATTATACTATAAAATTTTGGATTTAGCTACCAAAAAATAATTAATAGTGGATCTGTTCTTAAACAGTAAGTGTGCATTAAAATATTGTTTGGGGAATCTCGATAAATTAATAGGGTAATTAAGTAATTTCCTCTGGCGAGGATCATCTAATCTTAGTGATTGAATAAAACTAACAAACTCAAAATTGGTTCATAAAATAAATGATATAAGTAGACTAATCAGGATTTAGTTTGTGCTATATAAATAAGAATGCCTTCATTTTTTAACCTGAATCGTCAGAAAATTTAATTGTATATACTCTAAATGAAAATCAAGAATTCATGAAATTTAAAAATTTTAAAGTTTTTGGTTAAGGTTATTGTTGTTATCCATATTTTCCTTCCATTTATAATAATCAAAAATAGCTCTTAATAAATAAAAATGGTAATTACTTGAATATAATGAAAGTATAAGAAGAAAATTAAGATACTAAATACAATTATACTGAAGCTGAATATAGCCTAAAAATTATTTAGGTAATCAATTATGAGAATTATTACATTTTTGGAACACTAAGTGATGACGGATAGTACCTAATAACATGGGATAAGATATCTAGAGAGATTTAATTCAGAAAATATCAAGAAATTGCTTGAAAATATATATAAATATTTTTAATCAGAAAAATAATTCTAATTTTTGATATTTATTATTTGAATTATAACATTAATTATTAAAATAAGGATCTCGATGCTAATTGTATTGTTTTAGTTTCAAATTTTTGAATATTATATTGTCAAAATCAGCCATTTATATAAATGAAAAATTCTATTGTTTCAATTAAGTCAATTTTATAAACAAACTATTTTAATCAGTACTGATAAACTTGATTATTTATAAAATTAGAAAATAATATATAAATAAAAAAGTAGCATGACCTTGTGCTTGAGGCTTAAATTAGAAATTCTTAATAAATTATATATATATAAATAGTTTTAACTTCAAAAATCTCTTTTTAGACAGAACACGAGCTAATATTGCTTACAATCTAAAATATCTTGAAGCATTTGCAAAAAATATTTTATGATTTCTAACATCAAAAAAATACTCTTATAATCTACAAATATTTCAAATTTTATGAATTAGATTTTTTTTTTGTAGATAATTTATTAAATTTTTATGTTGAACATTGATTATTATATACTTTAACGTGATATTTCTTATTTTCTATAAGTTTAAATTATCAATAACAATTTGAATAGTTTAATCAATTTAATTTATAATATAGATCATTTTTTTATTTGATACTTGAAGAAAACAACTCAATATTAATATATATAATAAAATCAATTAATTTTGATTTAGTTTCTCAAATAAATGTTCTAAAATATTTTAGATCATTAAAATTATTGTTATTTAAAGCTGAGTTTACAAATTTTGTCTAATAAGATAAGATAAAAATTAAAAAACAACTAAAAATAACTAAGTTGATTAAATAATATTTGAAAATTATATGTATAATAATTAAACATATAAAATGATTAAAAAGAAACCAATCTAATTTTATTAAAAATGAAACTTATATTTTGAACCTTATTTTAATAATAATGAACAATAAAAACAATATTATTAACAAATTTACTTCAAAAATTAAGCAATAAAAATTTTTCTATTCAATTAATCTGTTGTTTTTCAGGATCATGTAAAATAAATTGCTGTAAGCGATTGTTAAAATAACTTTATATTTATTTAATTTCATTTTATTATTTTAGCCTTTAGTAATGTTCATAAGCTTTGATGAAATGATTTATCATATCAATTATTAAGCTAGAAGCTAACATTGAAGAAAATAAAGCAATATGCATCCATCCAAATAATAGAAGTTGCTCATTGGTTAGTTACAAACTATATATAAGAAATGATCCAGTAATAATCATTAGGAATGTTTCCTTCAATATTAGTTTAATGAAATCATATTTAGATCTCACAGGTTTATTAGAAATTAAGTAAATCAAATAAATTATTGATAACATAGAGAGTAATATTGATTATAATTCTGGGAAATCAATAAAGGCAACAATAATAAATATATACAATATTACTCTATATATTTAAAATGATTTATAATTTTTTGCCCAAAATCTATCAATATAATCAGTGTAGAAATATTTCCATTTTCTTTTATCATTAATTTTAGTGGCAGTAATTGATAACAATTAGATTGTTGAGAGTAAAATAAATAATAGAACAGTGATAGCATTGATACTATTAAAAATATCAAATGCTGATTTAAAAGTATAATCAGGAAATTATAGTAGAGCACTAAATAACAATTAATGAAGAATAGAATAATACATTTAAAATATCCCTTATTAGAAATATTGAATTTTTAATCTTAGGCATTTTTGAATAATATTCTTTTAGATTAAGCTACAAATGTTTAAATATTTACTATTTTTCCAAAGTCTTTCTTCTAATTTTTTAATCCAATAAACCATTTTAGAACTAGTGATCAAACAAAACATGCAGTATGAAACAAGAGATATCAAAATAGAAAGGTAACAACTTTTGGAATTCATTAAGAAATATGTATTCAATTCATTTTAAATATTTTATTTCTACGCTTTTTTTTAAAAAGGTAATGTACCACCATTTAGTGTTGATAAGAATACATCAATTTATAAAAAATCTAATATTGGTTTTAATGATATTTTAGTATAAGTGTCCAAGAATTATTTCAAATGTTATGGAAATTAATATTGCAAATATCTAAGATAAGATAAAGATTGCAATAAATCTAATAAATTAAAAAATATTATAGTGTTTCCAGTCAATAAAACTAATCCTGAAATAGATATCATTGAGTAGATAATTGCATCATTCATAGCTACAATTTTAGTGACTGTTTATTAAGTTGCTTGAGATATCACAAATGGTTATCCTAAGCTGATTTCTTATTTATATTCTGTTAAACCTTAATTTAATTCATTAATAATAATTGATTTCTCTATTTCAACTTTTAGGAAAGGATTTTAAACAGGATCTTTAAAAAATATAGATATTTAATATTTTGATTGATTAAATTCTGTTGAACATTTGACTAGAGGAATGATATTAATGTCATATTTAGTAGGAGGTGAAACTGTGAAAATAGTTATATTCTCAAAAGGAATTCCAGTATTCTATTTCACTTTTTAAGTAAAACCAAGTTCTATAATTTATTATTAACTATTTTTATTAGAGAGTTATTATAATTAAAATTTTGGTGTTTCTATATAAGTGCAAATACTTAATAAGCCTTCTACATTTATACAAATAAATGAAGCTTCAATATTACAGTAGGCAGAACATCCATCTCCTCCTGAAATATTGCCATCATCACAATCTTCATAAAGACTATTAAACAGACCATTACCACATTAATTATAACTATCCTCTATAATTTCTTCTTATATTGTTAGTATCTCATTTTCTATTTATTCACATTTCACAGTGTTATTATTTAATTTAGTAAATTAAGGATCACATTTTGTACAAATATTATTATTCTAACATGATTTACAACCAAATGAGCATTATAATTAACATTCGTAACAGCCATCAAATTAAATATCATTTCCATCATCACATTATTCGTCATTTGTCACAATTTAATCTCCACAAATAGATGTACATATTTCGTTAACTAATTAAAATGGATGTCTGCAAATTTAACATTGATTAAATTTGAGACATAATATACAATTATCTTAGCATAATTATACACAATCATTACAATAAATATCATCAACATTATCACATTATTCAATAGAAATTATTGCTAAATGATTATCATTACAAACTTATTAACACTTATTTTTTATTAATTACCATCCATCTAAACATTAAAAGCATTTTTAATTAACACATAATTTACATTCTATTTGGCAACTATACTAGCATTTATAACAACCATCAAATTTGTCATTATTACCATCATCACACTATTCACTATCTAGAGTCAAACCATCTCCACAAATAGGTTAACAATGTTAAGATTTCAGCTTATAACCAATTAAACATTAAATACATTTGCCAAATTCACATATAAAACAATTTTTGACACATGAATATTTACAATTATAGCAACCATCATTAGGAATCAAGTTCCCATCATCACATTCTTCATTTCCTTAAATTATTTTATCTCCACAAATCGGTAGACACTATTTAATTTGATCTAAATAATTCCATCCTTCAATACAATTATAACATAAACCATCTATAAAATTTGAGCATCCAGGACTTAAGTTTAATTCATCAACATTTTATTAAAGTTAATAAATTATAAAATCTATAATACTCAGATAAACCTAATAATTTCCTTATATTTAGATATTTAGTATTAATGAATTCGTCAAAATTGTATCTATTTCAATGTTATAAATATAGTGATATTTAGATTAATCATAAATATCATAATACTGGAGACAACACCAATATTAATAATATTTATCTATATCTACATTAATTTAATCACTATTTAAAAATATTGAGATTGTTTTAAAATTAAGTCTAGATAAGACAAGTTTGAACTAAACTTTAGTTTTGCCATTTTTAAGTAAAATTTAGGATGAAATATCTGTTTATAGACTTAAATTTTAATATGATGAATAAAAAGGGAAAATTAACCCACCTAAATTATTAAAATAATTTACTTAAACAAATTTAAGAGTAAGAGTAGAAAATATTCTTGTTACTGATACTTTAATTGATGAAATCATTAGATTAGTAGACTATTTTCCAGGGTAATTATATATACGAATTATCACAATAATGATATTTATTATGGCAATCAAAAACAGAAATTTTAATTAAGTTTACTCCCCACTCAAATTAGTTACTTGTTGAACAACTCATAGAATTATTTTAATTAATCCATATAGAAATAAATGTAGCTGGATTATTGTGTACAAACTAAAAGTTTAAAGAGTTGACACTTGTACTTGATACAAGTGGAATGTTTTGTATAGAATCATCTAATTATAAATTAAGCTAAGACACACATTCACCAAATTATGCAACAATTTCAATATTAACTTAACTATGCAAAGGTAGAGTAAATCTCTTTGAAATTTCTGCCTTATCGTTTAAGCATGTCTTTACCTTAACAGTCTCAAAACCATATGTACAATCAATATAAAGGGTATCATTATTGCTCATCCAACCTAAATTTTGTACAAATTTTACTATTTTGAATGCTTGTTGGATTCTCTTCATAAACAACTAATTGTGTATAAATCTTAATGAAAGTGATTAAAAATAGTTCTACTTTCATTATTTGTATATATTTTAGTATATATTTATTAATGATAAATAATCAAATATTAAAAATAAAATAAGAATTATTTTATTGCAACTACTTGTATGATTGAGATCTTGAAAAATTCTCTCAAAATATGAGAATAATAAATTCTTGTATAAAAGATATTCTCATTTCTACTTAACATTAAAATATTTTGATGAGCAAACTTACATATGATTTTTTTTATTATTGTCAATAGTTTTGATGATTGGATTATTTTTTCAATTCTGCCTTTTGAAAAACAAAAATAGATATGTTTAGATTATTTTAAGGTTATCATTCAAAATAATCTAAAATTTTTATATTATTATTATTTGAATACTAATCAATTTTATAACAACATTTTAATTTATTTATAAACAAAACAATGAAAATGAAGAAATTTATTTTTCTATTTTGATTTATCAAAATGTAAATCCTTAATTTTAAATGGTTACTCAAAAAGTCATTATTTCTTAAACTGTTACTTATTCATAAAAAAATGTATTTTTGATATTCTAACAAAACTATCCTTCAAAATGATAACTCATTATTACAATACAAATAAATTAATAAATATTTCATAAATGACTCGATTTTTATCTGAAAATCAGAATAAAATAAGGAATTAATTGATTCAAACACTATATTGAGATTAAAGTAAAAGTATAACCAAAAGTTTCTCTTGATTTTCATGAAATCTTAAGACTTTATTTTTAATTTTGGATGCTGCAAAAAATAAAGAGATGAGGGTTATACATAATGATAAGATTAATTTAATTATAATTAAAAAGTTTGAATAACATCTTAATATGAAATAACAAGGCATGAGAACATCAGATAACAATTAATTTAAAATCTTTAATTAAAATAATTATTGTTTATTAAACCACACCATATCCATTTTTTGTTTTTAATTCGCTACAGGAAAAAATAAAATTGAATATTGATAATCTGTTATGGAAATTTAAACTTTTATTTTATTTTCATAGAGATTTCAAGATTGATTAGTAAAGTAATAATAAGTATTAAGTTTAAGCTCTACTTTTTATCGTAGTTATTCTAATTTAATAAAACAATCAAATAAGTGGTACTTATATTTTATTCTTCAAGGAATATATTGATAACAAAGAAAAATATATTTTAATATAAATGTATATTTATTTCTCTATAGAAATTATTCTATATTGTCTTTATAAAATAGCATATAAATTTTAATATTACATATTCAAGTTCATAATATAAATTATGTAATAAGTTAAATACCCAAACTTAGAAAATATTTAATATTCATAACCATCATCATCGAATTAAGATTTATAATAATAATTAGTAAACAAAACAAACGAAAACATTAAATTTATCCCAGTTTTAATTTCTCCATAAGAAAATCTTTAAGGATAAGCATAATATTAATAATACTCATAATATTAGTAACATTAAGTGGCTCCTTATTATCAAAATTAAAATGATTACATTGTGCCACTATAAAATACAAATTATTCTAATTTAATCAAGGACAAGGAATTTCCTGGATAAAAATTATTTTTATGTGGAATTTTAGGAATCTACATCTTATGGTCTATCATATTTGTTATTTTATTATTTCCAATTTCAATGTTGTTTGTGGATAAACGAAATGGAACCTAAAATCCAATTTATTTTATTCTATTAATATTGTTTTCATTTACTACAATTCTTTTAGCAAAGCTTGGAATAAGAAAGAATAATCGAAACGTAATTGAAATTTAATATTTTAGACTTTAACAAGTATTTTAATATTGTTTGGGGTTATATTAAGTTATACCTGCTTTTACTCAGCCTTTTTATCCACTTTGGCATCATTTTCTACATAATAGTTTGGATGTATGTTATAAATTTATAATTTTAGGGGATTTTGTAATTGCCATATTTTTAGCTGCATCAGTTATTGGAAACTTTATTTTTAATTTCATCCTTTTAATTTACTTAGTATTTGCTGAAGAGAAACTCAAAATGATTTGTAAGTTATCTTTTTTTTAATTTTATTAGATCCTATTCTAATAGAGCTTATTGGGATCTTAATTTTCTCAATTATATATCATCCAATATTCTTGTTTTGCATATTGTTTATGTTACCATATTCTATTAGTTTGATGAGTGCCTTCAGTTAAATTATTAAAGGAAGAGTATTAATTTTAATTAAACTTTTTAGTTTCAATTGGAAAGGAATCAAGTATTTGCTGGGGCAATAGCTTCATTTTATAGTTAGATTGTTTGCTGTACAGATTGAAATTAGTTTAATGTATTTATTTTATCTATTATCATCATTAATATTAACTTCTAGTTTGTTTAATATTATAAAACTATTTATATGAGAAATAAAGATTATCAGTTTATTTTTATATAAACGAATTTTGAATATTTAAAAAAATTTTTATTATATAATAATAACTAGAAATATCTTTTATTATTTATCATTTATATATTTACAGATGAAAATTATATATCTTTAATGATCAAAAAAAAAATTTAATTTTCAATCATTCATGAGTTTATCTTATTTTCTTTCTTGTATTCTAAATATACTATTAATTTAAATATAATATAATAACAACCTAATTTATTAATTAAATCAATATGATGTTCTTATTAAAATCATTAAAAGATTTTTCATTAATTATTTGTATTAGAATTTAAGCATCTGATACATCATTTTGAGCAAATAATATAAATTCTTAGTTTATATCTTCTATATTTTATAATTCGATTTCATATTACTTTATTATTCCTAAATGGATTGTTGATTGATTGAAAAAAATGAAATGTGTAATATTTAACTTGATGATTTATATATAATAATTTAATCGATAGATAAAATCATAAAATAATCTATCTTCTTGAATATCATAAAAAAATGTGACATTACGATATAGTGAGGTGAATAATAAATAATTCTCATCTACATAATCAAGTTGGAATGACAAATCTGATACTGGTTATCTAATCTATTTTGTCAAAAGAAATGATATAATAGAATTATTTTAAACATCAATTTAAAGTCTCATAATAAAATAAGATTGTTGATTTGAAATTAAAAGGTTTGCGAAGATAAAATTTTCATTCTAATTAGATTAAACTAATTTAATTTCTTTAACTATTTCAAATGTTGGTAATAAGTTTTGAATTTTGTTAGTGATTAATTAAGATAATATTTCAAAAGATCCATTGGAATGAATTTAATAAATTAATAATTTCAATTAAAATTGATATTCTTGATTCAATCTCTGTAAAGCCAAATATTAATCTTGAGATTTTTCAATATATTTAATGTCAAAATTAAAATCTAAGAGGTCAATTATTTAAAAATTCTAATTTTTAATAAATAAATGAATCTAATTTTATTCATTCTATAGTTTAAATATATTTTTTGATTTGAAAATATGTTAATTTAAAGGTTTTTAAGTTTTAAATTTTATGATTTTTGTCTAGATTTCTGTACAAGTTTTATCATTTTCAATAATACATTCTAGAAGTTTGATAAGTAATTCATCTTCTAATTTTGAAAACCAGAGAAATAAGTGAACTTCTATCCAAAAAACCTAATTGATATCTTCAAAATTTGGTTATTAAATTTAAAATACGGTTTTATCTTCTAAAATGATTGCAAAAGCTGTGTAAGTTTAAATTAAATGTTTTAAATTGATCTATTTAATACATAAAAACGTTTCATTTTGGCATTATTTGATTTCTTATTAAAATTAAAATGGAGTTCTCAATTAAAATTTGGAATTACCTTAAATTGTTAAATTATGAATTGGACCTTAAAATATTTCAGAAATCTTTATTTATAAATTTTAATTTTTTGTTAGACTATAAGAGATTGAATTCTTTAATGAAAATAAATTATAACATTGATTTTAAATAAAGAATTCAAAGTGAATTTTATCTTACTAATTGAAAGTTGGTATTAATGATAATTGGTACTATGAAATCAAGGTCTTTTAGAATTATATATTAGTTTCGATAATTACAGTCATTTCTTTCAAGTAATGTTGCTACATTTAACTGTTGTTTAAATATAATAATGAATCATTGACAAATTCAAAATACATATCATCAGTACTTTTAACATCAATCAAACTGATTTTTTGATCTGAAAAACTCATAAAAGCTATAAACATAGATTAGTTTTGTTTAACTAAAATAGCAAAATTTGAATAGATAACATTATACTTAAAGGGATTTGAGAATGAATATTCTTATAGAGTATAATTATATAATTATTGTAATTCAAACTAATCAAATTGATATAGGATTATTGAATTAGTTTGATTTTGTACTGACAAAATACTAAAGATATCTTTTAATGTTGATTTCATAGATAAAATTAAGACATCTTCTAAATGAAAACACTTTACAATTCCATTTAATTCTTAGGCAAAGATATTCAAGTATTAAATAAATTTATAATTTCCAAATTCTTAATAAAAAAGAATTTCATTTGGGTAATTTAAACGTTATGAAAGATACTTTTTACTATTTTATAAATTGTATGTTTTGGATATTAAAATTGGATTTTTTTCATTTTTTAAGTAGATTATTAATTCTTGATTCATCTATTACACTTTTAGTATTTCAATATTAGAATGTAATTAAATTTAATTTATTGATCCTGAACCAAATAGAATTACTTTTACTTATTTATTAATTTTATCAATTATATAATAATCTTAATTAATTCGAAATACTTCATATTGATTAGTATCTATGCTCATTTATATTTTGTTTTATTCACAATTGTGGAAGTACAATAAATTTTGAACTTAAAAAACTATGTAGTTTAAAATTTGCATTGATATTAAAATAATCTTCCTTTTAAATTTATATCTTTATAATTGTTAATAGCATAAGTTCTGATTTTTTTAATGATTCCAGATACTTAAATTAAATACTTTAGTTTTATTATGATAAAAAGTCACCTTTTAGAATAAAAATTATTCAAAGTCATGTATTTTTATTATAATTTACTATCTATTTTAGCAATCTTTTTTTATTAAGACCTATTCTTTTTAGTTAATTTTTATATCCAAATTTTTTTCATATTACATTTTAAAACAGGACATTAATGATTATCTTTCTTATCCATCTGTTTTCAGAATAAAATATACAAATTTTAATTTTGGTTCAATAAAACTACTAATAGGAAAATATCTATAGAATTATAATATATTTTTAGTTTTGTCTAATTAATAAAATAAATTATCTTCTTTCAGAAAAGTTAATGATGAGTTTAGAATTTAATATGTTTGAATTAAGTGTTTATCAATTCTAATAATTAGTTCTGTTTAATTTTATAAAACTAGGAGATTGGACAATATATATATTTGATCACTTTTATAAGGATAATTTAATTCAATTTCATTATCAAATTGTTAAATAGATTATGAATCATTTTCTTTTAAATATGTTATTAGCATAATGTTCAAGCACTTTTTTAATGGTAATATTTTTAAGATTTACTTTTTAATCTTATATAATTAAGGAATTACTATTTAATTAGAATTCCATCTTACTTAAATGTAATTATTTCCTTCAATAAGGTAGATTATTTATACTCCTATTTCACAAAATTGTACATCATCTACTTTATATAAATCTTAGAAGAATGAATAATGTTCATCTATTTTAGATTGCAAAATAAGCAATATTTACTATTGATTAATTTCAAGTATTGTCCATTAAGAACATTAATAGAATACAATTAAAAATTAATTTTTACCTAAAATTTGTTATTATTTCTTCTTGCATTGATCTTATATTTAAATAGAAACACCATATTCAAGTATAAGATTTGTTTCGCCCAATAAATTAACAGAATATTACTTCAAACTAAATTAACTTAAGCAAAATATAATTAAGTTTTCATTTAAGTTATAAATTTCATCACAGGTTTCTTAAGATGAAATAGATGTCTCTATCATAATTTGCTCTTATGCATTTCCATTATTTTTATCATAATCTAATGTATCAAAGTTGATACATGTTATATAATATTTTTAATTCATATATAATGAGCAAATTAGTTTCTCATATATCAAACCATAGTTTAATAATTTGAGTACTTTAATTTAGATAGGTATATCTTTATAGGGAATAGTAAATGATTTTTATACAATTTCTTTATCAACACTTTTTAATTTATAATAATCCTCCTCATTCCCTTCCAATACAAAACAATCTTTTATATATTGATGACAAGTTATTTTAGGTTATACTTACAAAACTTCACAATTAATTGCTTTTGAGTTTAATCGAAAAATGTGGAATCCAAGAATTATTAATAAGTAATACATATTTTTTATATTATTTAAATAAATTTTAATAAAATAATTTCAAAACTCTTGCTCTAAAATTGTTAAAATTTAATTTTTAAATTTGGTTTATTAAACCATACCGAATAGATAGTTAGAATTTTTGTGCTCTTGATTTTTATTTTTATTTTAAAAGATTATCAATCTTGATAGTGGCAAGACTAAGAAATCATACAATCAAAAAAAAATAATATGGTAGATTGATCAAGATTTCTTCATTAATGATATTTTGAGATAAATCATTATTTTTAAATTCAAACTTCTGAGAGAAATAAATAAATTTAGATCTTGAAAGCTAACCTTGAGACACATTTTTTTTTTAAATTAGATGATATTTACAAAAACTAAATCTGAGGAACTCAAAAAAGAATTTATGATTAAGATAATGGTGGATTGTTGATTTAGAAACATCATTATAGAAATTCTAATATTATAAATAGATGTGATAATGGTGGAAAGACTTTGATTATTAAAATAGAGTAACTAGAAATATTCTAAATAAATTTATTAAGTAAATATTTACAAATAGTGGGCTTTTAACGTATTTTTGAGTATGGATTGTGGTACACAAATGGTATTAATTCCTTACTAAGAAAATGTTTTAAATTAACATGTCTTTCTTTATAGATAATTGTTAAATTATTTATATCTCATATTTCAAGAATATTAAGCTTGAAATAAATTGAATATAATATAGTAAGAAGGATTTAGTTTATTAACATTAATAAAGGAATTTAGGTAAATGGTTTTAATGAAAATTTGTGGGGAAAATGGTATAGGTAGAGAAGAAGGAACTTGTTAGAATAAGAGAAAAGGGTTAGTGAGATAGATTATTGTCGAGAATTTGAGGAAATTAACAAAGGAAACAGATAAAAGTGAATTTGAAAACACATTACCATTAGAGTCATGTATGTATTTTATCCTGAGAGAATATAGACTAACACTTTTCATAATTAAAGGTTGAATCAGAAGTGAATTAAAATTGGAGATGTATAGGAACTCAAATCGATTTAGGTTTTAGGAAGATATAGACCAAATTTAAAGTATTTACTGAATATTTGATTGTTTAAGAGTTTTGTTATCCTATAAAAATAACTGATATAATTATGTTTCCAAAATATCTATTATAATTATTTAGACTATCTAATAAACACTCTAATCAAAGTATACTATATCAATATTTCAACTGTTTTTCATTTTGAATTCAATTTGTTTATTAAGTTTAACTATGAAGACTAAAGTGATGTTTAGATTAGAAATTTAAAATTAATAGTTTCCTTTAAATTACTATTTTCTATAAATCCCAACACATTACTGCTTATTTAAAACACTATTTTCTTTGGCATTCAACATAAATCTCCTGATAAAAATGTGAAGAAGACTTAGAGGACTAATGAGAACATAAAGGATATCCATTATCATCATAACATTATTTATCCAATGATGGTATTTTATATTCCCAAATTGAATACCTTAAATATTCCATTCTTAAAAAAATTTTTCAAACCTTACTATATATTATTACATTACATTAGAATAATATCTCTCTTTGAAATTTAGCATTTCTTATAAACTAATATCTCCAAAACTTTCATTAGCTTATTTTTTTGAAGATCCACATCTACTATAACAGCATTTTTAAGTTGTAAAATACTTGAATAAGTTCCAGAGCTTATGTCCTAATTATTCATATCCATTTGTGTTTCAATCATCTCAAATAAGTTGACATTCCTCAGAAATATAATGAAATCTCAAGAAATACATATATTTTTTGCCATAATTATTAATGCATAATTTGTAACATGAACTTAATTATTCATTTAATTTAAATGCATCTATTCATAGAATTATTGATTAATTAGATGGTTGATGGTCTTATTAAACCATAAGAGAAGAATGGTTGTTAGTAATCTTTTGATAAAATTAATTGTTTGAATACTTCAACTTATTAATATAATACTTGATTTAAATATCACTTATTAGATTGATAATTATTCATGTTAAATATTGAATTTTCTTATTTTGGACAATGTGATTTATTTTTCAATTAAAAAGATTTAAATTTTCCTCTATAAAAAAATTCCAAATTTATTATAATATATTAATTAATCAAACTAATTTAAATGAGTATAAGATTTATTATGAATTAATATCATTTTTATGCATATATCAAAAAGATACAAATAAATTCATTTTGCTTCTTTGTAGCTCTTCTTGTTAAGCTGATGTAATGTACATTCTCTAACTATTTCCTTTCCAACTCTATTGATATAAAGATATATATTTACTTTCTGTCTTTGATTGCCATAATCCAGATCATTATCCTCCAAATCAACTGAATTATAGATGCATACAATAACAATGATCCTATTTCATAATCATCAATTGTTAATTTTAGTTTCTAGAATTTACGAATTTTCTTACCTCATCACCAATAATCATTTGTGTTTCCCAAATCAAAAAGAACCCTTCTCCAATTATGAAGAGAGTGCATAAAAATATTGAAAGAGCATAGTTTGAATATACTCCCATTAAAATTAGCATAATTGCCAATGTCGGAATAAATAGACAAATTGAGCCAACTTAAAATATATGGAATACATTATACCTCTATATGATAAACAGTTTTTAGTCTTAAATTAATAAACAGTCAAAGCCAAAACAAAGATAAAGGTGATTCCTATTGCCTACCACACTATTCCTACTCCAAATTCATATGCGATTAGGATACAAAGATTTGTTACCAAGAATCCAAAAAATAGAATATAAAGTCCTAAGATAATCAAGTTCCAAGGTCTCTAAATCTCAATACTAATATCATACCTTTCTAATTCTTTTACCTCCACAAAATACAGTGATGTGAAGTATTATAGAAACAGTTATGGAAACATAAAACAACCAAGTGGGATAATAATGACTAAAATATGTACATCCACATTATGCAAAATTGCCAAAAGCACAATAACAACTTTTTTACTATCCAGTAGTCACTAACCAATACTGCATATTTGTATATAATCCTAAGATCACCATAACAAAAGTAAATGTTAGTTCCATCGTTAGACAGATGTAAACTTTCATTATAAAGTCTGCCCTTATCTATTAATTGTAGAAATTTTCGTTTCTTAAAGGAGGTATTATCTTAATCTTATTCTAAATAATGTTTATAAATACTTTTTTTTTTGTTCTACTTTCTCTTTTTTGTGCTTGTTCAGATCCTACTGATTGTTATGTGGTTATATCCAGAGCAATATAATTATCATTTGATTGGGTTTCTTACATTATTGAAGAAAGATAATATTAATTTAATTTTGCTTTATATCTCACTATTTATAGTTGGTTATAAAATATTAATTGAATAAATATTGAATCATCATTCTGTATTGATTCAAATTTAACTTTAATAGATCCTAAAAGTAGGGTTCTCAATTTTTTATTTATTTTTGGAGAGTATTAAGATATATAAATATATATTAATATAAACGTTTATAAATGTTTAAAAAATATTATTATAAATTATCCCTTATTTCAAAAAGTAGAAATTACTGAAATATTTGAATATAATATCTTGTAAAAATCAATTAATAAAGTAAATTATATTCATTTAAATGTTTATAACTATTTTTGAGAAATAAATTTATAAATTAATAATCATAAATTTAATTTCATTAGAAATAGAGGTTCAATTAAAATTTATAAAATTACCAATTTAACTATTCCTTACTAAAACTCAAATATATTTTCACCATTATCATAAATAATTTAAATGATAAAAATTATTTATACAAAAATATCTTTAAAATTATTTATCAAAGTTTTTTCATTAATTTTGTTTTATTACCTTAAATAATTCAAAGTTTCTTGTATGTTTATGGTTAAGAAATACTGTTAAATCAAGCATATTATTTTAGTTTCTAAATTTATATGCTTACATATATCACTGGAGTTATCTTTAAATCATATAAAGAATTAAAGTGATTATTGCTACAATATATAATATTTTAAATTATCAATTCTATATACTCTGCTAAACCAAATATTAAGAATTAATAAACTACAAAATGTGGTGTATATCTATTCTTTATGAACTATAATTCAAAATATTTTGATTGATAAATTAATATTTCAATTTTATTTTTCAGTTAAAAAATTTGTGAACAAAGGGAAAGATTATAGTATTCGTTCTTTGAAAGACCATTATATTCAAGCAATTAATGAATTTAAGTTTATATAAATGATATAATTTTTTAATAAAATTCTTAAAATATGAAGGAAATTTAAATACCAAAGATAGACCCTAAGGCAATAATTAGAACCATAGTAAAACAAATAATATTAAAAGTAAAGTTAGTTAAGGCTAGAGTGAGAATGAAAATAGACTTAGACTTAAAATTTTGATTTTCTCATTTTTTGATCATGTACCATATATATATTAATAACGAACATTTCATTATTATAAGTTAAAACAATTAAAAATTTTATTTGATTTTTCTCAATTAAAAAATAAAAAATGATTAGCACAATAATTTGATTCAAATTTTTACTATATTTTTATCTAATTATTTATATGATTTTCTATCTTAATAATTTCAATTTATAATGGGAGATAAAAAGATCAATATATAATTTCTTAAGTAATTGAATTTTAAAAATAAGATGTTCAACATATTCTTGAATAAATTAGACATGATCATTTAGGATTTCCATAGTTAATTTTAATAATTTAAAAGTCTATCAGATGAAGTTATTTCATAAAAATGAAGTATTATGATATATAATTTCAGATATTCATCAAAAGCCTTAGTGTTTTCAGTAAAAAATTAATGTAATATTATGAGATTTTTAAATTAGTAGATATAATCTATTATATAATTAAATTATTTGATAATCAATCAAATACATTAAATTTAGAGATAAACTTTAGGATTTGTAAATAAGGTGTACTTTATTATTATTCTATTTGTATACATATGAATTACTAAATAGATTTAAAAATATGCTAAGAATAATGTTGTTAGCAGATTCTATTTCACAAAGTAGTTCCATAAAATTTATAGATTCTTGTATTTTGATTTCCATAATCACCATGAATATTCTTTAGAATCAGATAGACAGAAAATACTTAGTTTATTTATTTAATCCAAATTAAATTATTTTCAATTAATAATCTAAATGTAACTTGGATTTTTTCTTTTAGATAAATTAATAAGAAGGACTTCAGTTTACTAATTCATTCCTGCAAGGGTAGATTTTATTTATTTAATTACCCTGTTATAGAGTAAGTAGACTATAAAAAAATGTTTCCTCTTTAAATTTAAGAGATTAACATTTTGAGTTTAAAAATTGTGATTCAGAATTCAAACAAGAAAGCAATTAATTAAGTCATTTACTACAGTTAATTAATATCCTTTATCTTATTATAAGATTAATAAAGTTATGAATATCAAAAAGAGGTAAAAATTACAAAGATATTTTGGAATAAATTTTATTTATAATTTATTATAATAAGGTAATATTTAATATCATTTTTAATATTAATAAAACTATATAAATGTCATCTGATTTAGATAAAAAATTGTGTTAAAAACATAAATTAGAAATTTTAACAATAGATTTAAAGTAATCAACTGCTGATGAAGATAAATACCTTTGTATTAAGTGTTTAATGGAAAAAATTGATATTTAAAATATGGCATTGGTAGAAGAGACAAAAACAATGATTAAGTAAATGAAAAGTGAGTAATTGACCTTTAAAATCAAAGAGTATTAAAGAAGGATTGAAATATTTAAATAAATTCAATCATAAGTTAAAGAATTGAAATTGTCAATTAATAATACAATTGACAAAGTTTAATCCAATTTAGATTAAAAAATAACTCTAATGGAGAATGAACTAGATGAATCAGAATCAAAAACATTTGTTTCTACATTTGAAGAAGATATTCGAATTTTATCAAAAAATTACAAAGGATCATTCAGTTTTGAAGTTCCTAAAGAATTTGAGAAGTCTATAGATGATAATTCTTATATAGATTAAATATAGTAATAGCTATAATCTATAATTAATTGTCCTAAATTAATTTAAATCAAAGAATCTTTAGAAAAGACTAAAGCGGAAAATGGAAATTCAGAAGTTAAGTAAATCTAATTACTTAATAAATAGGAAGAAGATCCATAAGTAATTATTATCTAAATATTTAAATAGAAAACACCAAGTTTAAAGATTTAATGTAATAAACATGGAAAAGAAATTATCATGTTTAATTTGAATCCTGAAAAAACATAGTTTTCTAGATTGGCTTGTGTTGAATGTATATAATCAAATGATCCTATTAAATACACAACCTTAGAAGATGCTAATTTTAAATGGAATGAATATCGAGGATAAACAAGCGATTAGGTTAAACGATTTTAAAATTCAAGATATTTACAATCATCATAAATCATTGAAATCCTCCAAGACATTAAGGAAAAGTACAATTCTACGATTTCAGAAATTATCAATAAGATAAACACTTAATATTCAATGTTCTCATAAAATGAAACTAATGAGTTTAATGATAATATGATTTTTTTAATGAATACAGAGTAAATTAATGAACTAACTGAAATATTAAGTTAGAATGATAAATTTAAAGCTTTGGCTGAAAAACAATTTAATATTTAGAAAGAGGATTTTAATTAACTTGTATTAATATCAACTAATTTTGGATAATTGCTTTAAAATGATTTATTAGCAACTCAAAAAATAAATAAGATTTTTAAAGATTCAAGTCTTAATATATCTAATGTAAAAGATTAGACAGATGATATTGTATAAGATGATAATAATTCCATTTAAAATCTATAATAGATTAAATAACTTAATTAACAATTACAACACTTTAAATTATATTAGAATATCTTGGATGAAGCCTTAAATTAGTATGACTTAATTATGCAAACAATAAGTAGTTTATCCAATTAATTCAAAGATGTATAATAGTAACAAGTACAAATATATTTATATTACTAAGTTTAATCATTATGTTTCAAAGATTGAAAAGGATTTATCTCTTATGTAAAAATTCACTTAATTTGATCAAGTTGCAACTGAACATAAATTACTTAAGTAAGAGAAAGAATAATTATAAAATCAACTTATAGAAAGTGAAAAGTCAAATTTAGAGAATCAATTAGTGATAAATGACTTTAAGAAACATGATGCTGAATAAATAAAATAAATATCTGATTTAAGGAATCAAAATCAAGGTTTATTAGTTTAAATAAAAGAACTTGGATAATAAAGTAAATAATAAATCCTATTTAATTTATTATAGAAACTTAATGTGAACTTATACTTAAGGAGAAACAAGCAGAATTGCAAATTTGCTAACAGTCTAATCAGAAGAATGAGCAAATGATGAAATAATTATAACAAAATTTAGTATAATTAAAAGATATATTAGAAGCAGGAGTGGTAATTCTCTTAATTCCTTACATTCTCAACAACTTATAAACATAGTTCTTGTTCAGTAACTTAAAATGGAAAAGTTATTGAGAATAGCTCTGGTGGTTATTATTGCTATATGTGTGATTAAATGATTCCTAAGAATGGTGTGATCTAATTTGCTATTAAAATAATTGAAATCAATTCTATTATGATAGGAATTGGTTTTAGGGATATTGTGCAGAGTAAGGGTTACTAAAGTTGTTATTCTATTGGAGGAGGGTATGTTTATTATATTAATAGTCGATAAATAGAACATATAATATATATTCTTCTGGTTATTGTTATAATCATGATTAATAAGATAAAAATGATAAAAAAATAGCATTTGAATTTTAAAAAAATGATATTATAATTGTTGAAGTAGATATTCAAAAGAAGTATATTAAATGGACAAAGTAATCAACAAATGAATCATTTGTATCAATATCAAATTATTATTATTAGACTTTGACTATTGATACATCCAAAGATTTATATCCATGTGTAAAGGTGATCTTAAATAGATATTTTTCAATTTTAGAAATTATTCATCTAAGAAAAAATAAAAATAATAAAATACTCAGAAGATAACTCAAAAAATTGTTAAATTTTATTTACTTTTCGATCAGTCTTGAATATCATAAATCATTTAATTCTAAAATCTGTTAATTTTCATTCTTTCTGTGAATTTGTAATAGTTAAAATGAAAAATTAAAAAATGATATGTATATTTTTTTAAGTTTCAAGGAATATTATTAATCGTATTTAATAAGAATCTTGTAAGTTTGTATAGTTTTATTAGTATTAGGAGAGACTATGAAATTAAGTTAAAAATAAAACATTAAAAGGGAATTTTTTCAAAGTAAAAAAGGCTTAAAATTGGATTTAATTTATATCAATTTGAATAATAAAATTTTCTGATCTTGAATCTCGTATTCAGTTATTTACCTGAGAAACATAAAAGTTTTAAATAATTTTGGTAAATTCTGAATTCATTATCCTGAGCATATCCTTATATAAATTTTCTTTATAAAATTCTCATCATGAAAGAAGAATATTAATTCTTGTACAAATAAAGTCTGTTAACATAATAATTTGAAAAAGAAACGCCCAAAGATTGCATATTTTCATTTAATTAAATTCAAGATCAAATTTTTCAATTATAGTTATATAAATTGGCATAAATTCATTTTTAACATTTAGTAAATTTATGAAGATTAGGATTTATTTATAGAGTAAGAAATTCCATAACATTTCTTTTCAATAAAGGAATTTACTCTATTTAGTCTATCTAAAGGATTTTTTTTATGCTCTATTATTAGATGATTTTGTCCTCTATGTTAATGAATATTAATAAGGTAGATAAATATGATATATATATATTTAAATGACTGATCAAGATAATAAATCCAATTTTTATAATTAAAGATAATAGCATTACTATAATTTTTGAATAATTAATAAACTTTGTGGTTATTTTCTTATATAGCATTTGGTTTAATTGATAGACCATAATTATTTATGATTTACTTATATTTAGTTATTTATCAATAAATTTATTCAGTGTCACATGCTTATTAATATATTTTATAATGAAATTATAAGAATAAAAATGAGAATCAAGTCAAATTTATTCTAGATGGTTAATCTTAATTATTTATTTAAATAAAACCAATTTTAAATATATTAAGGTACTTAAAGTTTCTAATTATCAAAATAATATGAATATATTTTGGTTAATTAAAACAATTAACCAAAAAGATTTGTTAAACAAGAAATTTCAAATTTTTGAAACAAAACTATTGCATAAACTTTTAAAAGAATATTTTGTTTCAAATTGATATATCTAAAAGTCTAAAAACGACTATTCTTCTGTTTCCTTAAATAAATGCTACTCAGTTATCTTTTTATCCAGTAAAAAAAGGATGAAAAAAATCAAATTTTTATTTACAAGTCAAAGCTGTAGGTTTTTAATTTATAATCTTATTCAGTCAGTTTTTTAATTATCAAATAATTATTGATATTTTTGAATTTAATGATTTCACGAAAATCTGGATAATATAAATATGAAATCAAAGTTAACTTTTTAATAGAATACTAAATTAATAAAATCAAAATAGTAAAATAATATTTATTTGTTATTTTTTGGTGATATCATAAATAGAGTACTTCATTGATTCTTCTTCAGTCTCTTAAGTTAAAAGAGAGAGATTAGGTGTTGTTAACAAAGTCTTTCCCTTATTATACTTAGATTGAAATGAAATTCCCAAAAGGTAATTATGTCTCATAAATTAATAGTTCTCTAAAAAATCTTATATAAAAACATAAATATTAGTAATTTAATAAAGGTTTATCCTTTTTTAATTTATGCCTTACTTAATATTGTATGTCTTTGTCATAAAAATTATAAAACAAGTTGTGAATTATATAATATTCATATTTTTGTCACTATATAATAAGTCAAATAAAATAATAATATACCTCAATTTTTCTGATGCTCTTAATCCATCTGTATAATAGCATAAATTCCAAACAATTTCTTATTTAATAGATTGTACTTAACCTATTTAAAAAGAAGCTATATTTTGTTTTTTAAGCTCGCTATGTGTTAATTAATAATAATTACTTTTATTTTATCTGATAATCATTTCATTGAGGCAGTTAAAGTATGAACAAATTTAAATTTCACCAATTTTCTGACAATTAATAATTTTATAAATAATTGACAATATCAATGCTATTTTGCTAAAGATATTTGGACTTAGTGATTGTAGAAGGAGATGAATTATATATCAGTAAAGCAGGGTTTTTAGGTGATAAATAATGAATGTAATTAAAAACTAAGACTGACTAAAAACAAATCAAAAGTTAGGATATTTTCATTATATAATATTATTTCAAATTATTTTCAGGAATAGACAAATCAAATTTAATAATTATTTATGAAGAGGTTATCATCATCAAATTTTGCTTCTATTAAATACTGATAAAGGCTGTAAACTTTTAGCTAATACATAGTAGAATCAGATTGAATTGAATATAAAAAATTACTGAAATTAATAATTTATATATATGTTTATAAGTTTAACCTTAAAAGTCAATATATATATAGTTTTGCATTTTACAGTTTTATATTTTATTGGAATCAATTAAATTCATGTGGTACACATGGATATAAATCTTTGGATGTATCAATAGTCAAAGTCTAATAATAATAATTTGATATTGATACAAATGATTCATTTGTTGATTACTTTGTCCATTTAATATACTTCTTTTGAATATCTACTTCAACAATTATAATATCATTTTTTTAAAATTCAAATGCTATTTTTTTATCATTTTTATCTTATTAATCATGATTATAACAATAACCATTATAGAATATATTATTTTGGATAGAATGTAGTTAGTAAAGGTATTAATCTAACATTTTCTTTACGAATAGGAAAACTTTTGGCTCAATACAATTATAACAGTTTTCCTTAGATTATGAAGTATTGCTACCTTTAGTGCTTTAGTATAAATTATTAAAATTTTATGATATAAACTCAAAGTTATAATTTGGATCCTAATTTGCTAAGCATATTCTTTGAATAAATTTCTATACCAATAAGATCTCAAGACGCCCTCTATTATTAGATTTTGATGACTAAGAAACAAATACTTAATATTATGAAGTAGAAAAAGTGTTATCTAAAAATCATGTTATAAATTATTATTAGTTTTCCTATTTTTTTAAATTATTCACATACCACATCATCCAACTTAATTAACTTATGCCTAGACAGAAGAATATTAATTCTTTTTTTTATAATCTTTTCATACCAGAATATATTTAATAAATCACAGTGAGGATGAATTCATACATCAAATTAATAATATTTTAATAATCGATTAGAAATATCAGGATCACTAAAATAAACTTTAAGAAAAAGTTTACACTTTCATAACAACTTAGGTTTTTCATTTCTAATACAAATTGAAAACAATCCAAAATCAAGGTAATTACCATTTCCATTTAAAAGACTAAACACTAAAATTGAAATATATTTGATTCAATAACAATTAAATTACTTGATTCTATCTGGCTTCCTGATTGAATAAATTTATTATGAAAAGAATTTTATTATACTTATCAATAATTAATAATTATTTTGGTAATTAATAAATATTTTGGAATCTTATGCATTTTAAGACCTAAAATTAAAGCAATAAATAATCTCAAAACAAATTAATAAGTCTATATGGATTAATTCTACTTATAATAATAATTAAATACTATTGAAATTGACCAAATTGTTAATCCAAGTATGAACAAACCTAATAATATTAAATATTATATTATTCAATCCATTATGCTGATCTATTTGAATAAAGATCAATGACAATAGACTTCTCTGGAACAATTTGTTAAATATTATCCAATTATAATAATTAAGCTGTAAGCAAAATATTACTCAGACCTTATGATTTTTTAAAATTCTAAAATAAATATCAAAACTAAGCTATAAATTTAACTACAATATATAATAATAAGGACTTTTAAAATTTGATATTTATTGTTTATTTTTATAAATAATGAAGTTTCATATAATATTAAATTTACAAACATTTCTTTATAGATACAACTAGGATTAATTTAAATTGATTTTGTGTATGAAACCTCTTTTGATAATAAATATAATACTTCATCGATTGAATCTAGATGTTATTCAAAATAAAAAAAATTACTCTCTAAATATATTATTTAATATAATAATTATCAGTTGAGCATTATGATTTAATTAATAAAATATATTTGTATATTATTTGATAATTTATTTTTAATAATCATAAAATAATTTCAATGCATAATTAAACCTCTAAATATGAGGTAACTATATTACTTAGCATGAACAGTAGTCTTAAATTTAGTTGATTAAGTGAGCTAAATTCATCCAATTTAGATTTATATCGTTTCATTAGGTCTTATATTTTTAATTATTATAGATATTGAAAAATAACAATAATGGGATCTACCATTCTCATTCTAACTAAAAGGAGCAACATAGATAAATAAATACCTATTTAAATATTAATTGAATAAAATAAACAATCTATCCACTCTACTTATGATTTCCTAAATTGAAAAAAAAGATGTTAAAAAATCATTAATAAACAATATTGATTGTAATAATAAAAGAAGAGAAAAAGTGTTTAACCAAGCTCAAATTCTTTAGAATAATTTTTTTCTGAAAAATTCTGAGCCAAATAATTATTTATAAATGATATTTATTTTTTCATTGTAATAAAATAAATGTCATAAAAAAAACAAAGTAGATAAAATCAAATCAAATAGCCAATACAACAAATAAAAACCCAAATGACAGAAGCTGAAAATTCTATTTTAGTACAATAAGAAGGTAATATAAAGCCAGAAGAATTTGTAAATTGTATTTTAAATTATAGCCTTTAAATTCTACTAAGAAATAAGGCAATGAATCACATAAGGACAAAGAATAAAAAGCTTAATTTTCAATTTTTAAATATTTAAAACCAACTCCTGATCCTGCTTTAGTTTGGGAACCTCATTAAAATAAAAATTTGATTAGTGAACTATAAGAATTAATAGAAAATCGCTTTAACGAGGTTAAGAGAAGCTCAAGCATATATAAATATTATGCTAAAATAGGATTTCAAGTTTTTATATATCTATTAAATATACTTGAACTTATCTTTACATTAGTTTACGATTCATATAATGAATTATGGTCATATTTTAAGCTCTGTTATATTATTTCTATACTTTTTTGTGTTTTACTTCATTGTGGAGTCTGGATGTACACATATAAATTCAGGGAAGTTGAAAAACAAAACATTTGTATTGATATTTTGAACTATATATACTATTTGTTTATGGGAGCATTAAGTTATTTTAAATTAGCTCCTTTTATTTATTATTTCAAAAGAGATAAATCAATTAAATAGTTTTCATTTAGTGAAATTAATAAATACTTGTAATTAAGTGGAGAAGATAAATTTAGAAATCCATGTATGCTTTTTAAAAAAAGAACAAAACCTGTAAATATATTTAGGGATTTAATATTCCACAGAGTTGCTCTAGTCTCAATGATGATTACAATGACAATTTAAACTATTCCATAAATCTTTATATAAGGCTTTTATAACACAGTAGCAGAAAAATGGGATGGATTTAATGTGATTAGTTTTTTATTATTAATAAGTAATTTAATCTATTACTTTATGGAATTATAATTTATTGTATTCACTACAACCTATAGATAAATGCAAACAGAACTTTAATTTAAATTGAAGAAAATCAAATTAAAATTTATTTAAGAAACTAAATAACTATTAAAAGCTGATGTAAAATATATTGGATTTGTTTAATCTTTTTATTTTCATATTGATTCAAGTAAATTCAGTTCTTATTAAAAGAAAAGATGTATGATTTAAATAATAAGTTTCTTAATGAAGTAGAAAAAATATAAAAATATAGAATTTCATTTTATTGATTAATATGATGATGTTACATTGTAATATTTAGCTAATTGCTTTAAATTGATTAAAGTAGAAAAAATAAGTCTTTTATATCATGATGAAAATTGTGAAGCATTTTTGTAGAATACTTTTAAAAATATTCCAAATTTAACCCTTTCAATTTAAAATGAAGTAAATTTTGATTAATTATGGAATAATGATTTAATTGATCTGAATGCAACAGAGGAGAAAGTAACAAAAATATAATTTATTGAAAATCCAAAAATTACTACTGGTTACTAAGCATTACAATTAAACTAGTTTATGAAAAATAATTAAATATAAATTTCTCCAGAATTTTAAGCTCTAATGTCAATTTACTAAAGAGGATCAACCTTTAATAGAGGAATTAGTAATGGGGCTATCAATTAATCGTAGATAATTGATTATATTTCACAAGGTAACCTAGAAACATCTTAAGATATTATTGATGAAGCATAAACTCAAATTGCTAAAATAACTAAAAGAACTTTATTTGAAGAATCTTTTGGAAGTATTTAATTATTGATGATTTTATACGATTATTATGAAGCCTGGAACAAATTGAATTCATTTTAAGCAACTATTCAATCTATTTGGTCATTTTTTAATGGATTCTTATAAATTATTTCTCTTGTCTATTTAAATAATGGAGATGATATATTTATATATGCATTAATAGTTTTAACAATTGTTAATCCAGTATTGTAAATGGTATCATTTGCAGTATTTTAACAACGTGTATTTAAAGATTTTTCAACTTTAAAATAAATATCTTTTATTCTATTATTTGCAATATTTAACTTTTTTAAGATTTGGGATATTGTAATGATTTGTTTATATTTATGTGTATAGGAATTTACTGATGTCGTAAAAAGAGATTTTAGTTCTGTTGGATACATAAAGTTCAAAAGTTATGCTTCAAAATTTTAAGGCAGTTTAGCTACTTAAGTATTTAATTATGAAACTGTTTAAATTGATTCCAAGAAAATTTTTTAAATTAAGAGTTAGCCATTTTATGAGGCTGTAATGTGGAGAACAAATGTTGAAGAAGCTTTAAATAAAATTCCTTAGTTTTTTGTATATATATTATCTCTATTTATGAACTAATTGAATATAATATGGGTTATGTCTTTCATTCAATAGCTAAAAGAAAGTATAGAGGCAATAAAAAATATACTAGAAGTTGTTATTAAAGACTATTTGATTCCAGCTTTAATTTTAGGATCAGTTTCAATTGATTCATTTTTTTAATCTATGTTGTATTTGAGCTCAATATCAAATTAAATATTATTGGAATATCCTAAATCTTTCTAGATTATTTCAAAAGTATAAGAATAATATTTAAGAGAAAAATTAACTTTTAAAATTAATTTGAAAACTTTAAATTTTTCTAATTATAAAGAATTAAAAAAGCAAAAAATGTTAGCTTAATTTAGGTATGTGCTTGCAAAAATTCAAAATATTTTAGAAATTGATTAAGCTTAAAGTCTTTTTTCTATGGGATCTGAATTAAATGATTTAATAAGATGTTTAAAAGTCAGTCAAATATTTTAATTAAAATTGAATTTCTATTTTGACGAAATAGTTCCTGCCATAATTCCTTATGTTAATACATTTATTAATAATTGCCCAAAATAATTACAATTCTTATAAATTTAAGTAGAAGCTACTAATGTATAATAAATGAAAATTGTTGTTGAAAGAAAAGATGTTTTAACAGCCTTTTCTTATTCATTTTTCTAAATTCTATAATAATACAAAGATAATTCTAGAGTATTTGAATAATAAAATTTGAATATTGATAAGGTTTTTTTAAATTTAGATCGTTACAATTTTGATTAATTTTATTTTGAAGTTTCTGGTCTTATATTAAAAAATTGTCATTAACTATTTGAATAATTCACTTAATTGAAAGTTTTCAAAGCATCTATTCTAAATAATACAGCCATATAGACTTTTGAATTTTCTAGTAATTTAAAAAGTAAACAATTAGAGATTCTGGATATTACTTTTGAAAATATTTTATTAGATTTTTAAGAATTCCCTTTTAATAATCTCAATTGTTTAATTGTTTAATTGTTTAATAAGTATAACATCCTTCTAAAAAAAATAGCTTAATCTTCTTCATTGTTTTCTTTATTTATAAAAATTTTACTTAAGGGGTATGCAATTAGGATTCAGCATCAGCTCAACTAATAAAATTTTCTAATTTTTATAGTTGAGCTGATGTTGAATATATAATATATAAATGGATTTATCACATTAGCAAATAATATTTTATGGTGAGTGTGGTGATGAATTTCTAAGTTTTGGTTTAGAATTTATTTATAAATTATTTTGAATATGAAAATGCCAAACTGTAAATCTTTAAAGGATATCAATAAGTATCATAACTTTATAAATGAATATATTAATTTGGGTGTCTGGAATGCGAAATTTTATTTGATAAAGCATTTTGATGGAATTAAAAATGGACAACATTCAAAAGCCTCTTTTTGATTGTATTTGGATATAAAATTTGTTAAATAGATTTGCAAATAAATTAAATTTTGAAGTTAATCATCAATAAGCTAATGATTAATGCAATAAATAAGGAATTATTTGTATTTAAATATAAAAATCAATCTTGTAAATAGAATCTAAATAAATTGATTGATCAAACTTTCACATCTTTTCTTCTAGATTTAATTGAAACCCAATTCTTAATTTTTATGATAAAATAAAAGACCTGCAGCTCTAAAACATTTTAATCTTTTATTTTCATATTGAATATTTTAGATAAACTTATCAAAATAAATCTGAAATAATCATTAGGGAATAATAATTAAAATTTTTAGATATTTTCAAATCAAGACATTAGAAAATGATAGAAAAAAATTTGTTGGAGTCTAAACATTATGAATTAAAAATATAGATATTTTCTATGCATAAGCAAAAATTTGTTAAAAATAAATAAATGTTGTTAGAAAATCAATTTTTCATGATCAGTCCTGATATTTGGTTCCAAATAATTGATTCTCATTATTTAATCTATGAAACAATATGTTAAAATTACTACTAAAATAGAAAATATATATAAACGTCATAATTCTAGTTCCGAAAAGTTCCTTAATTCATACCACAACCAACTATGTTTATAGGGTTTTCAGATCTCTGGGATGCTGATTGCTAAATTTCCCTCCAAAATTTGCTCGCCTTTCCCAATTTATGACCATCTTGTAAAATTTCTATTAATTAAATTTGGGATTTGTGATATGAATTCGAAATTTAGTAAGTTTACTAAAAGCCTGAATATTTATAGTTTGAAAAATAATCCTTCTTTTATTTAAATCTTTATTATTAACTATTGTTTGATATTATTATAACCTTATAGTCTTTTTATTTAATTAAATATCATCTCAGTAATCTCAATAGTAATTCTTCATATCGTAAAATACACATTTCGATAATTAAGATATTTAAACATTTTTATAATAATTATATATTTTTTTCAAATTCCAATTTCAAAACAAAAAAATACTTTTTAATAACTTCAAAATTATGTTCATCATTTTAAAATAAATAATTGAATATGATGTAATAGCTCTCTTTTATATAAAGATTAGAGCTTTATTTACTAATAAATATCTGAAATGTGAATGAATTAATTAATTTAATTTTGGATATGATTTCATCTTTAGAAATTGATTAGATCTAACTTTAAAAGATTTTTTGCTTTTCACCTTTATCAAATGTCTAAAAAATCTCTCATATAAAAGCAAGTATTTCGAAATATCTCGTAATCGTACGTTCTAATAGTCTCCTAAAACGCTTATATATGAATAAACACCTAAGATTTATTTAATTTTGTATCGGCATCCTATTAAGTTTTTTATCTAATGCTAATTTCAATCCCATTAAATCTATATTTTTAGTTCACCTTTTCTTTTATCATTTTACTATTTTAATGAATTGTTTAAGGGGAATTATCTTCTGAATATTCAATTTATCTAGAACTTCTTTAAATTCCTAGAAGAGGATGATAGCTCTTGGCTGTGGTAGAACCATCCAAAATGAATTGCGAGCCATTATAGGTAAGCCTCTAATTATTTAATTCGATATCAATTACCTAGATTAAAAATAATTATTCATCAGATATTATTCAAACATAGATTTACTAATTTATTTGAAAAAGAAATTAAAAAATTAGAATCTTTTGATTAAAAAAGATTATGAAAGAACTCAAGGAGTTTATGAGGATATTCTCAAAATTTTAAATTAAATATGATAGCTTTTAGTTTGAGGCAAGGGAAAAAGTGAAGAGGTACTTTTTGTAAAAATTGCATCCACATTTTTGTTGAAATGAAAAGTGATATAAACTTAAATTTCAGACAATTAAAAAATTGCAAAGCATCTTTTAACTTACCAAATAAAAATTAACATCTCCAAACTATATTCTCATAACTTCTGAGTGCAAATTAGCATTAAATAAATTTGTTATGATTTAAGAAACTTCATTAGCCCATTAAAGTGGGTAAAAAAATGCTAGAATTGAAAGAAAGATAAAAGTTTATTATAGTTGAAATTAAGTATACGAAACTAGGAATTTTAGGCAATAGGATAAGAAAACTTTTTAGCTTATCTAATTATCTGAAGAAATGTGAACTCGAGTCTCTATGGCCATAATCTTTTAGAATTGATTAAGAACTAAAAACAATATCATTATGATTAAAAATAAATTCAAATAATTGAGTTATATATATTGTAATTCATAATTCATAACCTTGAGAAAGAGAATAAAGAATAATTTATATACTTAAATTTAAACTTAAACTTAAATGAATTTTAATATATTTATTCTAATAATCATAACACATCTTAAAGTTAAATATTAAATATTTTCATAAAGACTAATAAATTTGCTTGCTCAAATACAAAATAAATAAATAAATGATATTATTTTACTAAGCATTTTATAGCTATACAAAAAATGATAATTATTTTTAAACAAATTGAATCTATTTATTATATGAATTGTAAATAAAATTTTAGATCTTTAGGTTGTCAAATTTCAATTATTCCTAATATTTACTTGAAATTATTTCTTTGTTTGATCATTTTCTACTTTTTTTGTATAACACCAAGCACAAATGTTCAATATTTTTTTTGAGTTGTATCTTCTTCGAATTTATACTGATTTTTGAAATAAATTTCTAAGATTTTTATATAGTTCTCTTAGATTACTCCTTAAATTTTTGAAGAGTTAAATTGTTCATTTGTAAGGGAGAATTTATCATTTAAAACTTTATTTTCAATTATACTTTCCATTTTATAATGGCTACCATATTTTTATTCTTCAAAATAACAATTATTAAATTGAATTAATTATTGATAGGTTAGAAATTAAACAAATGTTTATCATTCTACTAATAAAATTAATATATTAATAATAGTATTTCTATTAAATATAATTGAATGATTTCAGATTATGAGTATTGTTAAGAGCATCCAAATAGTAAAATTGGAGGCATATATATGGTAAAGCATAGAAGCAACATTCAGAGAAAAGTTTGTATGGAATGTATTTTAACACATAAAATACCATCAGAATAAATATTATCTAAATAAGATTTCATTAAAAAAATACAAGAAAAGTCCACTTTGTTAAACATCAAAAATCTACTAGAGTAGAGTTAGTCAAAATCAATATTGAAAAAAGCTTTGCAGCAATTTGATTATATTTAAGAAGAACTTACTTTGATTTTAATCAACATCAAGAATTCCATCAAAAATATTTCTGAATAATAGGTAGCTAGAGATGATCAATTTTTAAAACTCATTTTTTAAAATTTAGATCCTGCTGAGCGTTCTTAATCAGAGTTAGATTTCCTAGTAGATTTTATAGAAGGAAATATTTTTGAGAAATGGATTTAAAAAAAACAATAAGTTTCTTCATAACTCTAGAAAGCGTAAGAAGTTTTTGAAAGACATGTTTAGAATGGATATAAGACAACTTAATTAATTGATGAAATTCAAAATAATTTTTAAAGTAATATTTTTATTTTAAGTTCAAATGAAAAAATTGAAGATAAAACTATTGACATGGAAGGATTAGAGAAAGTCAACAATAAATTAGTCAAAACAACTTTTTAGCTCACTACATAAAAAAATGGAGATAAAGTCTATAAAAAAAATAGATAGATTCTTAGAATGTATACAATATTGTAAAAATGGTTAGAGAAAAGAAAATTTTAGGATAAAAAAATGATGAGGCATTACTTAATTTAGAGCAGATGAAATATTTAGAATTTAAAGGATCATATGGCATAAAGGGTTATAAAATTAAATAATGGAATTATTTTTGGAAAGGATAAAATGTTGGAGGAGGTAATTTCAATCTAAAGGGATAAAAAGAAGGAAAGTGGTTTGATTTATGTTAAAATTATTGGGAGTATTGAATAAATATAAATAAATTAATTAGCAAGAGGAATATAATTGAATAAGGTTGTTATGAATCGGATAAAAGAAGTGGTGATTGGAGTATAAATTGGAATAATTAAAGAATGTAATAATATTATGAAAAAAAATAATTAGAGGAGGAGGATCATATGACAAACAAGGAGAAGGTAATAAAATTGGGAACTGGATAGAGCTAAGCGAAGATTATAGCGAAAATTTTTAAGTAATGTATCATGGTGAATATGTGAATGGTAAAAAAATTGGTAGATGGGACATTTATTATTAGAAAGATAGGATGTAAAAATATATAATATTATCGAAAAACAATTAATTTTAGTGGTGGAGGATTATATGATGAAACAGGGAATGGATTAAAATTAGGTAATTGGGTTGAAATAATGGATAATTTTAAATTGAATTCATAAGTAATATTTAGTGGTGAATATAAAAATGGTAAAAAAGTTGGAAGATGGGATTTTAAGTATAAGAAAGACAATAAACCTTTCTTTAAAATGTAAAAATATTTAAAATGGTGATATAGTGGTGGAGGATCATATGACGATTCAGGCGATGAAATTAAATTGGGTAATTGGGTTGAAATTATTGGTAATTTCAGGGACTACTCTTAAGTAACCTACAGAGGTGAATATAAAAATGGAAAAAAAGTTGGTATATGGAAGGAAATGAAGAGAGATAATTTGAGTATTAAGGAAGAATTTATAATAGTTTAAGAGATTAAATATGATAATTGAAATTAAATAAAATACACATAAATAAAAATAATTAAAATTTTAAGCTGACTTTGATTTATAAATGTTTCATTTTGATTTAGTTGATAAAAATACTTCATTTTAATCTCGACAAGTAATTTGACAATAAAATAATAGGATAAGTAATTGAATCTAATAGAAATTCTTTGAAAAAATCTAAGAAAATAATATAAAAAAATGGAAATCAGAAAACTGGAAAATATTAGTGGATGGTGCTAAACATTATCAAATAATATTTTATCATTATGATCTAATTAAGTTTCCTCAAACCTAATGATTGATTTGAAAATGAAATGGATGTCATGGAGACTCATATTAATAGATTTTTAACAATTTTTTTCGGATTAAGTTGTAGCACACTTATTAGAAAAATTGATGGATTAATAAATTTTTAAGATCTGGAGAATTAAATTTAATAAGGTTTTTAAAAGTTAAATTGTAAGAATAAACTTAATTCGTAATACATTATTTTGATTCTTTAACTTATAATTAATTATACAGGAAATAAAAGTATTTAATAATAATATTTGAGATAATAAAAATTATTATCACTTTTATTCAAAAATTGTTAATACTAGAGATTATAATGTCATGATTCACTGAAATAAATTCATAATTATTTTGACTCTTATCTCCAAGATGATTTAAAAGAAATACCTATTTGATTTATAATTCACAAAATGACTTCATAATTGAAATTTATACATTCAAAATAGTTTTATGATGCTCAAATTGGATCGATCTTCATAATACATTTGACAATATATATTTTTATTGTTGATTACTTCTCTCAATTACAAATCTAAGGAAGAATAATAATTCATTTTAGACACTCTAATTAGATAATTAAAATCTAAATTAAAAAATAATCATCAGATCAATATACTTATTATAATCTAGAAAATGATTCAAATATTAAAGATATTAAGAATTTTATAATCATTACTTTTTGTTTTATTTAAGTTTTAAATAATTATTATTAATTATTAAATGAGAGATCAAAATTAGAATAAATACGAATTTAATTTAGAAAAATATTTATTTAGTTTACTTAAAGCAGATTAATTATTAGATTAAATGTAATGAAAGCAAATAATAATGAGTTATGATTATAATACTGAGAATTAATTACTCTTAACATTAATTTTGTGAATATTACTTAGCCGAACTTTTACCTCAGATATTAAATAGGCTTTGAAAATAAGAGATAGTTAGTTAGTGCTTGCTGGTTTTCGAATAAATAAAACTTGAATGAGAACTGAATTAATTTATAAATCTAATTAAAATGATGCAAAAAACAAATTAACTTAAAGTTTTATTTTTCTTCACCATACTAAAGACGAGAAAGATAAGGTATAAATAAATTTGAAAATAATTATGATTAATAATATCAAGTTTACAATCTTATTTGGTATAGAGATCATTAATAAATAATACTAAAAGGATGATATAATCCATTTAAAATATTCTCTCAAAAGAAATCAAAATATATTAGATAGATAATCTTTAATATAGTTTTTATAAATTAAAAGTCTTATGAAATTGGTTAAGAAGGTAAATAATATTTGCTAAATGATATAAGATTTTTTTTTAGTCATCACATATTACTTTATTGTTTAGAGATTAATTAGGATTACCTTATATACATATTCAACTCTTTATCAAGCTTTAGATTATCATATTTAGAGATATGATAGAATTTTTGAACTATATATGTCAACTTATAATTCATTAGAATTTAAAGTTAGCTTCAACTTTTAGCACATGTAATTCCTTATTGTAAGCATAATTTTTATTATTTACTTATTGATATTGCTGTCATCATTATTTATTCTAAATGATTCAACTAATTAGTTTTGAAATTTAATTGTAACTACACTACATGATAAACTACTTTCATAAATTATGTTTCTGTGTTTTAGAATTTGATATACACTTTTATTATATAAACCTATAATCTATATCCCATAACCAAAATTTAAAGTATTTAATTCATATTTTTGTTTCAAATCTACTTACATCGACTATCCTTTAAAGCATATTTGGTAACCAAATCCTCCAAATATTTTATAAATTGAATCTCTTAAAAACCAATGATTTGCTGAAAAATATTACTTATTCTTTTCTGAGATTAAATTTCCATTCTTTTAATTTAATACATTTTGACAATTTCCTCTTACAATTTATTTAATTCTATAACAACTGTTCAAGCATGATTAATTAGTTATTTAAATATCACTAATAAACAAGATAAGAATGATCGAAACCAGTTCTCTAAACATTAATTATTTAATTTACATTTTAATTATTAAATCATACTATTTATTCAAATAAAAATGAGGATGAATAATTCAGAATTTAGAGAGTTTCTAAAAATTTAGAAATTTTAGCAGTGTGTCTAAGCTATGATACTCTAATTGTTTAAAATTGGATGAGAATATATTAACTTATTAATATAATTAAATAGAATTAAATGTACACTTAATATTTAGAATATTGTATTACTTCATAAATCTTAACCATTAAACAAGAAAAATAGAATGATAATTTTATTCGTTGCTATATTAATTCTTGAAAGGAATCAATTGATGACAATTAATATTAATATTTTTGTGATTATTAAATTGTCTCTCATTATATTTTTCATACTTTCAATTTATAAATAGAATAGAAAAACTTGATGATAAATTCACTTTCTATTAGATATCAAAAATAAGTCTAAAGGTAGAATTATTTCATTTGACATATCAGGTCTAATTATTTTATTTGGAATATTTAAGCAAAGTTAAAATATTAATGATGAATTAAAAGAAAACTTCTTTGCTTTGCTTTGCTTTTCTTTGATTTAATTTGATTTGATTTGATTTGATTATGTTATTAATTGATATCATTTTTATGAATATAACTGTTAGAGTTCTAATGAATACTGTATTATTGAAATATATTTTAATTTAAAATTATATCATCCATTAACAACAATCTTAATTGAAACTTTGATAGGAAAAGAAAAAGTAGATAATTTATAAATATGCAATTTGCTAGAATAATTATATGTATTAAGTGAACTGTATAATGTGAATTTTGCTTGTGATATTAATTGCTAAATAGTTTTTTTAGGCTTTTTAAATTTACAATAATAACTTTTTTTTGATTCACTTTTAAATATCATATTTGAGATATTTTTATTTTAAAATACTAGATTACTCTCTTTGATTTCAAATTTGAATATAATTAGAGTTGGTAACTTTTGCTTATAATTTGATGATTGTTCTAATTTTGACAACATAAATTTATCTATTTTATGATTAAGGCTCTGAAAATGTCTCTATGATAGTTGTATTTAAAGTTAAAAAGGGTATAATTATGAAAATGAATTGTAATTCATTTCTCATTTTAGAGATGGAGTACTTACTGAAAATAAATAATGTGAAGTGGATGATTACATTGTTTTAAGTTGCGAATTATAAAGGTATTAATATTGTTTAAAGAAAAAACAATAAAGCCTTCTTTTGTTCACTTAGTTATGAGCAAATCAATTCTGCTTATAGAACTTTATTAAAAAAATAAAGCTGAATTATAAGTAGGATGACTTATGTTTAGATTCAAAATATATTATATTTTAAAATATATGTACAACACATAAAAATCTATTGTCTTTCTAAAAAAGTTAAAATTGATTTGGATTAGATGAATGTAAGATCCATGAAAACACGCCTTTTTAGATTCATGTGAAATTGAAGGAAGGTTAGAAATATAAATTGAAATTTATCTTATTGATACTTCCTATCTATTGCCTTATAGATATAAAATAATTTTTTTAATTCTTATAAGGTTCTTATCAATGAAATATAAAAATCTTATAATTTTACAATAATTTTAAATTGTATCATTTTTTTTGTAAATCCATAAAGGATCCTCATTCATGAAATTCTTGGGCTTTATCAAGCTTCTCTAAATTCAATAATGCATTAGCTAAAAATTTTAGGAATCGATACCTTTATTTTCTAATATTTCATGATTTATTGAATTTAGAAGAGCCAAGTCATAAGATTTTATAGCTTATTCAAATTATTTAAGATTATGTAAAGCTAATCCTAAAATTCTTAATACATTAATAATAACCTCTACTATTAAAGTAATGTTAATTATTAGACTTGATATTGATTGCTTTATCATATGATTCTACAGCTTCAAAATGACGTCCAAGCTAATCTAAGGCTCTTCCTAAAATTTTCATAATAATATTAATTTGATTACCTTTATTGTAGTATGCCTCATCATTATTAACATTGATTTCTATTGCCCTATCATAACATTCTATAGCTTCTTCAAGACGTTTCAATTAATTTAGAGCATAACCTTAATTTTAAGATCAATTAATTACCTTTATATATATATATTTCATCAATTTGTGAAGTTATATTTAAAGCTTTGTTATAATTTATGAGTGCATCTTTAAAATTTGATAATTTTTATAGAGCGATTCCTTAAATAAACATATCCAATACCTTTATTAAAGTAAGCAAATGCATGATCTTTTGGTATATTAATAACTTTATTATAATAATCAATAGCTTCCTTATAATTCTACATCTAATATAAAGCATTAGCTTAATTATTTTAATTATTACCTTAATTAAAATACTGTGATTGGCTGATACTGAAATACCTGTCTCTTTCCTTAGTGTCATCATAACTAAATAACTAAATTATCTTACTAATCCATATGTATTAGAAATAAAATGCATACTCCAATCATAAAGATGTAAATATACATAAGAAACAATAATATATTAGCAAACATCATGGCATATGAACTTCCTTTAGAAAGACATTTGATAATCATACCTATAATAAATATAGTTAAGAATACTTGAAAATTTCTTTTTTTAGTTTGCTAAGAAATCCTTTTTTAAAAGTTCTAAAGATTTAATTTATTGTTCAATTTAATTTAGCTGATTTACTAAATATATTATTAAAAATTACAATCCTCTATTTAAGTTTCTAAGGAGATTTAATTTTTTAAAATATTGATTTATTAAATTGACACAGTATTATATTATTTAGTTACAAACTTTTTTTACATATTTCTTATATCATCTATTTACTTTTCATAAGAATTAATTTAATATTAACTTAATTCATTTAATTGAAGGTATTTTTCTTTGAGTTTCTTTAAATGATCCTGTTTTTCTCTTATGGAATTAAATAAATCTGTTTTTATTTACTCAAACTCTTTGCAGCTATCTAAGTGATCTGTATGATTCTCTTCTAAACATTTTTAACAATAGATAGAATTTGAAGTGCATTTATTTGAAACACAGAATCCTAAACAAATTTAAGATTTGTGAACCGAACAAAATTAAACTTTTGATGACCTAAACATTGAATTATAGAATAAATATAGAATTTTTCATTCTTATATACTAAAATTTAACATATACGTGTAAACAAATTATAAAGTCAATTTTAATTAACAAAAAAAAACATTAAACCATATAAAATTTCAAACTAAATAATTTATGTTTTTGAAGTTTATGGATTTAATCATAATTTTACTACAACATTAATTAATGTAGTCAGTTTCTAATATATTGTTGTTTTAAAAATTGATATTCATACATTTTAAACTTCAAAAAGAATCCCCATTTAATTTATTGTGTTCAATTTTATTTTAACTTTAGAGATTTTACTTTTTACTTATAAACTCAAAAAATCTAAAATAAATATCGAAATTTATAATTTGGAAATAATAAGTTTTTAAAAAGTATTAAATAAATCTTTCTTTTTTATAAATTTGAGAATAAAAACTCATAGGCATAAATGATCAATATATTAGAAATTAATAAATATATACTAAATAAATTAGTTTTATTTTGTGTTCCTCATATTCATGATAAGAATTATTTTATTTTATGATTAAAAAAAAATATGATTAAATAAATTATGTATTAATTACATAATTTATCTTATCTATTAATTATTTAAAATAATAAAATGAATTTCTTTAATTACAAACATGAATATCTAAATTTTGCAGCTTGGAAATCTAATTTTTCTATTGGATCTATGTAAAAATGTATCAATAAATTAAGTTATATAATTTCACTTCTTCAATAAATTTTGAAACCCTTTTTTTCAATTAACCTTTTAAAACTTATCTCCTCCTAACTTTAACAAATTTCCTCAATATTATTTAAGCCTCACATAGCATTATCTAATATACGTATACCAAAATCTAACATTATTTAATTTATGTTTCCAAACTCACTATTTCTAAAATTCTATCTGATAATCAATTTAAAAAAAATAAGTTGATTATTACATTTCTATTCTATTTTTTAGCATAATTAGTTACTATCTCATCCAAATATTTTTGTATCTACTCCTTCTATCCAATCCATCTTTAAAATTTAAACTTATTTATCCAAGTTCTCTCTTTTTCTATTGATTATTTCTGATTATTATTTACACTTTAAATATATTATCCACATTGACATCTTTCTCTCAATTCTAATATTTTCATTAAATTTTCTCTAGTTAGTTACAACTACCCTCCTATTTCTAATCCTATTGATAAAAGAAATCAAAATATTCCAATATAACAATATTCAACCGAACATGATATCATATTCTTCTTATCCACCAATTCTTTGTTGATCACTTCATTCCATATAAATTATTTTCTTTAAATTCTTAAAAATTAATCATATTATCATTTTTTTTTTAGTAAATGTTATTTTGAAATAGAACTCTTAAATTCTGGTTAATTTTTCCTCCCTAAATTTTTATTATTGTTAATATGAAAAAGAAATACGATAAGACATTCTAAACTTCTTTAATTTTTACCATTTATTAAATTGGTAGATATATTTTATGTTTTATCATGTAATTAAGATAGAATTTTGAATATGAAAAATATTTATATAAGAAATACAACTATTTTTGATTTAATTTTACTTCTTTATGAAGAATCATGATAAAATTTAACATTTTTCATTACTGAATATTGTGTATTGAGTTTGTATGAAATGATCATCGATTAAAAATATATTATCATTATTTTCTAATATAATGAAATTTATCTTAGTGGTTGAGATATTAATATGTATTTATTGTTTTTTTTTATTTATTTTAACTCAATTAATATTTCATAAATGTTAAAATCTTTGTAGAATTTCTTTTAAATAATATAATAACAAATTATTTATGTCATGAATATTTATAATAAGCTACAGCTTTTATGATATGTAAACCCAGATTGATTGTATTTCCTCCTACATTCAATACTTAAAATTCTTCAACAAACTAATCAGAAAATTCTATTGTTATTATGCAATTAGCGTATTTGCTTTCATAAATCTTTGTTTTTTTGTTATTTAATATGGCATAAATGATAATATCATAATTTCTGAATTACTGTTAGAAAAGATAGTCATATTCCCACAGCCAAATTTTTAATTTGTTCAATAAATATTTTTACATTAATGCTATCGAAATATATGAGCCTATATGACAATAATTGAAATCTACTCCATTTGTCATTATTGTATACGGATTATCTTTGAAAATAGAACCATTATTCCCAAAATTTAAAATATTTATTTTTTTTGATGATAGCAATGATCCTTGTTATAATTATAGTACATTTTTGTGATTACCCTTCAATATTGTTTGTTATTATTTGAATTATCTTATGCAATTCTATTCGGTATATTAAATTATGAAGAAAAAAATGATAATATAAGCTAATCCTTTCTTCATCTATAAAAATTAGTTATTAATTATTATATAAATTATAAAATATTTTCAAAACTCCCATCAATTATATCCTGAAATTCTTTAGTTAACAAAGTACTGTGTAATAGCAAATTTACATGCTAATATTATAAACTTGATGTTTAAAATAAAAATTATTATATAAGAATCCTTCTTTAAACAAATTAGGACATTAATTTTTTAAATTTGAATAATATTTTGATTAATACACATAAATTTTGACATTTAGAATATTTTATGTGCCATTTTATTTTATAATTATACTCACTAGAATAGTAAAATCATTAAGCTAAATTAGATTTTAATTTTTTAATACTATGTATGATTAACCGATTAAATTTTTATCATTTGTTGAACAAGTAAAATTTATAATAACAATTCAATTTATAAATATGATATGATTCAGTAAATATCTAAACATCATTGCTTATATAAATTAATAAAAGAATGAGAGTGATGGGAGTAGCTAATTTAAATTCAAATTCAAAATTAATAGAGAGAATTGCATCTTATAATCATCATAATAGGAAAGTGCAACTTCAAGAAAGTAGAATGAAAATTTATTATTTTTATGGGAGGGGACAATATAATTAATTATTATTAAAATCATCTCTTAAATTAGAGCAATTTCTATTTCTTTATAAATAGATCTCTTTCTTTAATTTTATAGTAGAATATTAATAAAGTTAGAAGAATTAGTTAGCTCATTTTCAAATTCATCAAAAATATTCTTAGAAATCTACTAAAATTAAAAAGTTTAATAGCAGAAGCTATTGGTATTTTCCAATAACATCAAAGATTACAATTTTCCTTCTCTATGAGATTATACTGATTAAATTAAACTGTTTTTTTTCTTAGCAAAGCATGTTTTGTATTTATTCTGACAACCAGCAAAACACATCTTCTCATATAAAAATTCTTTAATGCATAATTAGTTATAATCCATACAAAATTATTAAATAATTTTAGTTCTCAGTTAACTTAAGCCAAAGTCTAGTATCAAGTCCTGTACCGTAATCTATCTTTATTTTGTTATTAGCGCATAGACTAGATCTTTATTAATCTTTGATCCTTCAATCTTATGGTCAAAAATATCCTCTAACCAAGATATTCTTATTATAGATTTAAAGTCCGAAGTTCTCTTAGTAAGGGTTTCTCTAAAGAAGTCCATACTTCTTAATCAAATTAACAAAAGAAGAAAAAACATATGAACTTTGATTTCTTAAATATCAACTACTAGAACCTCTAATGCAGCTTTCTTCTTGGAGAGGATTTAAATTTATTAAAATATTTTTAATTAATAATCAAGAGTTATTAATGCTTGTGAATAAATTTAATTTCTACAATAAATTATTATGTTTAGCTCCTTTTGATCATGTTTATTGGAATTTTATCAGATGCTCATTAATAATTACTTATTTTACAAAGAAGATTTAATTCAGAATACCAGTTAATAAATTAAATAAACTTTTTTCTTCAAATTCCAATTTAATTTTAACTTTTTAGATTGTTGAGGAATCTTTTTAGATTGTTGAAGAATCTTTTTAATTTTGAAGTTTTGCTTAATAAAATGAATTCTAATCCTATTTAAAATATTTATTCTATTTGTTAATTTATTGAATCAAATGAATTTCAAATTATCGTAATTCTTCGTTTACTTAATTTTCCTGATACTAATTTATAATTAACAATTATTTTTTTTTGATTTTTTTTTTGAGTTTAAGAGAATTTCTATTCTTTATGAATCATATTCAAAGTTATTAATTATCAATAATTGTTAATTTAATTTTTAATTAGCCCCCTTATTTTCCTTTAAAAATTAGTGGAGACTCATTATAAACAATAACTATTTTATAATACTAGAATTAAGTAATAATGTTACTAATGACAAATGAAAGGGAAATCTGAAGACCTTTTGTATTAATAGAGAATAATGAATGGAAATGAAATTATTTTTAAATATATGATATTCTTATTTTGTCTATGATAAGAATTTTTAATTGTTTAAATTATTCTTGATTTTTTACAAAATACTTAAAAAATTGATTAATTTTATTCATTTACAATTCAAATGATCCTTATAAATGATATAAATTAAACTATACTTGTATATTTTTTCATTTTTAATCTTTATAATTTAAAATCTCTTATCATAAACAAAATAATAAATGAATAAATAATATTAATATTTTTAATAATATTTCATTCTTCTTCATTTCTATTAATATTTTCTTATTTATATTTCCTTTGAATTGTAATCCCAAGTCATCAAATACTCTCCATCTTCACTCATATATCCATATATATAATTATGTCCAAATTCAATAGATTATTGTGTTATAAAATCACCATTTAGGTTCCTTATTAGATTAACATTTTTTCCATTCTTATTCACAACTAAACATTTCTACTTTATATATTATTAAGGAAACAAACAATTACAATCCCTAGAATTACTTTTAACAGCAATTTCTTTTGTTTTTGAGTATTATTTATTAGTATTACTCATCTCATAAACATGCAT
>CAJJDO010000072.1:463616-476645 GCA_905183005.1 Paramecium pentaurelia
CCAGCTAATACAATTGAATTATCTTTATTAATAGCTATTGTAAAACAATATTCATTCTATTAAATTGAATTATTCTATAATAAATTATAAGTAAATGGTTTTATATTTAATTAATGATGATTGTTTATGATTGTATTTTGTTATATATTCTAAGTTTGTATTAATTATTATTAAAGTTAAATTTGATTGTTTTTAATTTGTTTATGAATAGTTAGATTGATTAAAGGTTTGACTTCTTAAATTAATTAATTAGTTAATGTTTCTATTGATGTTAAAGATATTTAAGTAACTGGTGGTACAAATTTAACAGTGTTTTAAGGAACAACTGCTGGATAAGGAACAAGAAGAAGTTCATCAAGAAAATCATCAATTGTTTTGAAAGAAGACTAATCATTATCTATAATAACTTACATCTAACTATTATTAAACTCCTTAAAGACATTCTTAAACTTTATTTTCCAATTAAACAACAATCTATTGACTATTCATTTCCAAAATTATTTAGATATTTTTATTTATTAATTTCTATTATAATTTAACAGAAACCTTTAATATTAAAAGTCCAAAATTTCTTTTATATATAAATATCTATTTAATTTAGCATTCCTACTTTCAAATATATTTATACATATTTATAAGAGAATAGATAGACACTTTGATGATTAATTGAATAGTAAAAGATTTAGTTGAAGCTATGTATATCAAGCAATTAATAACTAAGGCTGAAAGAAAATTTCTGAGATCAAAGTAATGATGAAAGAGGAACACAAAATAACCAAAAAGTTTAAAGTCATAGGTGAATAATCTAAAGATGATAAATTGATAATGTAGATTCATTTAATATTAATTTTAATTAGTTTTCAGCTTTTATCCAAATAAAGATCAAATTATATTAAATAAAACTTGACTAAGTATACGATTATAATGGAATAATTTTAAAATTAAGAGTTCAAATGGAAATGGAACTAAATAATGCTTTATTTAAAAAACCAATAAAAGTAAGAAAGAATATCATTGATTAAGAAATAATTCAAGAATAAACTATGGAGGTTTATTAATTTCTTAGAGCAGATGATAATCGCTATATGAGTATTTGGAAAGAAAACTAGATGAAGTTTGAAAGTTGTAAAGAATATAATAAAGGTATTTCATATGCTTAGTTTATATATTATTCAATTTACTTTAGAATTATGTTTTGTGTAATAATAGAAAGTAATGATGGATGAAATTACATTTATAAAGCCATTTATTTTGGTCAATGAAAAGAAATTGCGCAAATAACTATTTTGACTAAATAAATTTCAAAAATTTTTTATTGTATAAAATCTATTAATTAAGTGCATGAATAAATTTCCAAAGAAATTAATTGATTAAGATTTAGTAATGATGGAAAAGATAGTGAAGTGTAAATCTTAGTAATTGAATTTGATTAGTTTGTTTTAAATACGATGCAAGAAAAAATTTGATTGTTTCTTAAACCATCATTTGAATTACATAGGGATTGTTAAATTGTTAGCAAACACAGATATTATTTGAGAGCCAAATAAGACTATTTTGTAAAATTGAAAATTGTTATAAACAAAGAAATGATATAGATATTGATGAAATCTCTGAAAAAAAATTAGAGTTTGATTATGTAATAGGGTTTTCATCTCTAGCTGTGGATCTGGAATTTTCAGAAATAAGATAATTGTGTAATTTGTAACGATGTGAGAAAAGGAACATTAGCAGAATAAATTTCTTGTAAACTATAAATAAAGTATAGTTTAGAATTTACAAATTAACCTTTCAAACTATTAAGGTTTTATTTTGACTTTGTAGAATGAAAATAATTATTTTATTTACAAATTTGCTTTTATTTAAGGGCTTTTAGAAGATCACAGAACCTTTTTTACATTTTTTTTATTGAAGCAAAGGAAAGAAAAGAAGAGGAGCATTTATTTGGATTCTTTCTAAAATTTTACAGGTTTAAGTAAATTTTTATCAGAATCTAATTTAGTTAAGTAGTAATGAAAACCCTGCCTTATCATAACAAATTAAAAATTTTATGCTTTTTATGGAAACAGAATTAATAAAGCATAAAATTTTAATTACTCTATAATTTTTTGTTTTTGGATCTGCCATGAGTCTTTATAAATGTATAATAATAATTTGAATTATTTGATGTAACATGATAGCGAAATTAAAATAGCATAATCTACCATTACTTTAAATCAAATTAGGATTACAGATAACTAAAACAAAGATTTATTCAAAATATATTAGATCAGTAATATATATATAATATTCTCGGAAAAGCCATACTATAACTTCTTTATATGCAAATTAATCATGTTATCTAGAAATAAAATATTCAAAAGTTGAAAAAAGGAAAAAAAACATTTGGATAATGTGATATAATTTTTCAGGTAGTATGAGTAATGTAACAAAGTAATGTACTTTATAAATTTGACCAAAATTTTTTGATAAAATTTTCTCAACAATAATTAAAATGATATTAAATTGAATTAACTTGAATTATCAGTTATAACATACAACTTGCTTCTAATTGAGACTTTTTTGTGATTGCAAAATTATTAACACCTATGAGTTTTGGAAAGATTAAGCAATTAATAAATAAGAACTTTTTTTCAATTCTTTTGTAATGAAAGATATTGTGTCCTAGACTATAAAAGACCCTACTTTATACTAATTATAAAAGTAGCAGATAGAGTTATTTGAAAATTTATAGCATCATTTTCTTTAGCATGAAAAGTGATTAATTGAATTGCCAAACTCTGCATTATATTAAACATTGTTAGTTTTTTGTTAGCCATTGAAGTGTGAAATCTATGCATAAAAATAAAGATTGTTTACTGTTATTTATTATGAATAAAATACTTAATTACAAGAATTTGATGAAACATAATTGATATATTTCAATAACTCCTTACTCTTAGACAAAATCTAATAAAACAATAATAGATATTCATTAATGAAAGATGTTGCATAATTTAATAATTTTTTATTACTATAATAATTAATCAATAGCCTAAAAATGTGATATATAATAGCCTAAATGGGGAATATTCAAATATTGTTTGTAATAATTAATTTCAGGTTTTACAAAATCAAACTAATTTCGATTATGATTGATTTTGACAATCTCAAACCAAAATCAACAAGTTCCTTTGTTGAATTTCTTCATTTCACAACATTATTTATTCTAACCTAAGTAAATGTTATTATATGATTTAATCTATTATAAAACTGGTATAACAATATATTTTCCAAATTATAAGTTCCTTTCTCATAATTAGATTAATTAAAAGGTTTTTAACATTTGAATATCTAAGCTTAAATACTGAAAAACTGTATTCATAATCACCACTCGTGAGCCAACCTGCTTATGAACTTAAAAATTAAACTTAAAGGTTTAAATTATTCTTAGATCTGAGGATTAAAATTAGTAGTTTCTTACTGAATAATTCATTCCTAGGTTAAGACATTTATTCCATTTAAAAATTGGTTTCCTTTGAAACTGATACAACTATCCTAAAAACAAACTTTGCAAGGGCAAGTTTATGAATCCTTTAATATTTAGCTCTAGCATAAATGAAAAGCCCTCAAAAATTCTTAAACCATACTTATATGAATATTAAATATGATTAAATCAAATTAAAATTTTTATTAACTTTATGTCTTAAAAGATTTGTGTAGATTAAGCATATTATTCATGAAATTGAGCAAAATCTAGAATGTCTTAAACTAAATAATTAAAGTTGATACAAAGGTGTTTTATCATAAAATTTAAATAATACCAACTATTTACATTACATAATGGTGATCAATAGCTTCAGATGAATGTTTATTAGAATTAAGACTTATATAATTATATTATTCTGACACATATAGTATCCATTTGAACATGTCTTAAATTTAAATGGTACATCAAACAATTAAAAGTCTTAAGGACAAAAATCTGCAGTAATACCTTCTTTACACACCCCCCCTTCCATATATTTTATCGCTAATTTATAATATGTGTATTTTTATGAATAATTTCATATTGCTGAAAAGACAATTCAATATTTAGGAATATTAAAATATTCAATTAAATAATATCTTTATTTGAAATATAATTTAAATATGACGAGTAGCATTTGTTTGAATAGATTTTTATGTTATGAGTTTAAATTCCTGATCAATTCTATAAATTTAACCAAAATATGCCAAAATTAAGGGTAGTATCATTAAAAATTATAAGATCGATTTGAAAACAACTAAACAAATTGCATTAGTTGTTTTAGATGATGATTAATAAAATCTGTAAACACCAAAACTAGACTTAAAAATTTTGACTAAAAAAGAATTTATGATTTTCAGAGATGTATCTAAATATTTTGGGTCTTATACATATGAAACCTTTAATTTATTTCCCCACTAAATTGATTTATTTTCAATCCCATAAATAATGATATTTAAATTACAATACATAGAGATGGGTAACAGTTAAAAGATGAAATAAAAATATTTCAATTAAAACTTATGGATCAATTATATTTAATCAAGTAACAAGAAATTAGACAATTATTAAATTAGAACATTAAAATAATAATAATATTAAGTGGTGAATATTGACTATTTAGAGAGACCTAGCTTGTTGAAGGCGTAGCTCAAGTTATAAAATTTGCTGTTGTTTACTTGGATGGCTACAAAAAGTATTATGAATTAAAAAATTCAATTAAGTTATAAAGGATCAATTTTTTGAGGCCCTCATTATTCAAGATAATTATTAATAAATTAAAGCAATAATATCTCTGGTGAATTAAATTGTTATTGATTTTATATTATTATGGGTAAAAAAAAATTTGATCTAAAATTGAGAATGTAGGCATTGTTGAAGTAGCTTTGTGTGGCACATAATATATAAAAACAATTATTGGTCTTCTTCAGAATATCATATAGTAATTTATAAAATATTTGAACTCAAGCCTCACTATTTAGAAAAAATTTCATTCAAATTTTGGAAGTAATAAATATAACAACATTATAATTCCATTAAAGTATTAGAATCCACTAATGGGACAATTATAAATATTGCTTGCATGCTGATTATCAAATTATAAACATAATCGAATACTACTTTTGCATCTAATATACATACTAGTTCAGAATTTTAGGATAAGGTATACACTACCTCAAGAAGTTTAGCGCATTCTAGCTACACTAAATTAGATTAAGATTGGATACTAGCACAATTTATCATTCTAGCCCTAAATATGGTCGAATGCCTTGCACAATCGTAACAGGTGTTTAGCATTAGCATAAATATGGCTACAGGCTCATTTGAAAAAAATCACATCTAAAAAGTGGGATCTTATCATATTTCATAATAAAACAATTTTATTAATAGAGCTTTATCATATTTTAGATGCTTGATAATAATTATTGACTTTATATGAACTTTGATATGGTGTAAAATCTCATAACCTTACTCTTTACCAGAAAGGTACCCTGTAATAAGATGAATTCTGCTGTTAACTTTTAGGATTATGGTCTTAAGTCGCTTCTTGATATTAATCAAATATCACTATGTATCAAACGGTCCAGTTTAAAGTTAGCAACAGATTAAAAATTCAAAAATAGGTTTCGTTTGAAAACTTGTAAACATTTATGTCCTGATCAGAATATATAAAGCTTTTACACAACATAATTTCGAAATATGATTGATTCATCATTATTATATTTCAAATCCTTCAATGTTATAATTCATATATTTAAATTTCTTAACTTTAATCGTTTTTCATATTTTACCTGAGTTATGAAAAGATAATTCTTTTTCTAATGTGAGTTAAAATACTCTGAGAAATCTATGTTCTTAAAAACTGAAGATTCTTTAACTAACCTTTTAAATAATTCCAGATTCAAAAATATTATTATTAATTTTTAATTTTAGTTAAATTCTATTGTTGTTATGTAAAAATATAAATGGATTAAATTATCACAAAAATTCACTTTATGCTGCTATTTATTTTAATATAAATTAAAGTAGAATTAAATATTATATTTATTGCAATAATTAATTTATACAAGTGAAGATACAATAAGGTAAATAGTAGAGTGTACAGATAATGAAAATAAAGATTAAATATATCCATAAAAGAAGGGATACTTATAATTAATTGTTCAGTTTAAAAATATATAGTCAAATTACAGAGAATAGAAAATGAAAAATTAGAATCAGATCAAAAATAATAGTAATATCTATAAAAAAATAAGAAATTAAGACTTTTTTTTATTAAGAAAATAAAAACCTTTATATATATAGATTCATTATAATATAAAAATTACCAATAAAAGAGAAGAATAAATCAATTGGAAAGGGAATTATCTCAAAAAATAGAAAAGTAAATTAAAAAAAGTTACTGTAAAACTTAATTGAAAGTCTCAATTCTCATATGTATAGACAATAAAATTAGAATAAAAAGTGTACTAATATGATGTGAAATTAGGGAATATAAGTGAATTAGATAATAAAATAAATAATATTATAAATATTCTTAAGGTTCTTTTGAATTTTCTGCAATTTGAGTATTATTCACTTCCAATTAGACTTTTCTAATGACCATATTTTTTCAGTTCTGAAGTCCTCCTCTAAACTTTTTGGTGAGCTAAATGCTAATAGGATTTTTAATGCATTTCTAATATCTGCCATGCAAATATATGCATATGAAAATCCAATAAGTAATCAATGTATAATTGCATGAAAGCAATTTGAACTGATGATAATTATTTTTTATTTGAAGTTATCCTCACAAAAGATATCTTTCTTGAAATTAGCCTGATATATTCAATAAAATGGATAATCAAAATAAAGTTCTTATGTTGTTAACATAGTTATAGAATGCATTTAGAAATTTTGTCAAAGATGAGAAATATAATGAAATTCTACATCTAATTCATGAATTAGAAAGAATGGCAGCTCTTGATGACTCTAATTTTGATTTAAATAAGTATAAGAATCTATGAATTAATAATTTATAAATTCTCCTGTAAAAATTAAAGTACCTAAAGATTAAACTAAAGGTGATTAGGATTAAGGAAGATTGTTAAAATAAATTTAACGAAATTATTTAACATTATTACTGGATTCCGAAAAGGAATTAGTTCATAAAACAACTTTAAATTAGGCAAATAAATTTTTATAGTGATTATTTGAGGGTTAAATTTATAATCCTGTTTTAACATCCCATAATTGAATAGACCTTATATCAATAACAGATGCTAAAGTAGTACTATCAGAAGAGAAGGATACTTAACAAACACTAAAACTATCATCATCCAATTTGGATTCTAATTTTAATCTCTAAACAGATAGTTATCATCTTCTGATTTATTATCACTCTCTTCCTAGATTACTTACTCTATTCTACTGATTTAAAATTAACTCTACAATTCAAAAATATTTTACTAACTTTAACTCTTTATTTCTCTTCAATTTAATAATTTTTGGTTTATAAGAATACATTTTTTATTTAAGATTTGATTTTCTTGATCTTTTAGATAGTTATTAAATTAATAAATTGTTTTAATGAAGTACTTCTGATTAAAACACTTATTTCCAAATAAAATGGTATATTATTAAAAACAAATAAAACATATTCAAAATATCAAGACTTATTAATAGATAAAAAATATTTCAACTAATATATTAGCATTAATAATTAATTAATTTTTCTGATAAGTGATGATGTATAATAGGTAAAAATGAAAAATTGCAACCATCAGAAATTGCTTTAAAAAAATTAACTTTAATTCGAATATGTGAAGTATGTAAGTTAGTTAATTTTAAGAGATCCATCAGAATAATAAAATATTATTTATAAGTTAATTTTCAATAATTTTCTACTATATTGATAATTAAAGTTTTTCGATCTTCAAATCTTAAGATAGTCTAATAAATTCTCTGAGTGATAAATTTTACATCCGCCAAAAGAATTTCCAAACACAATCAGCTTTCATTATAATTTTTTATGAAAGGTCTAGTCATCTAAAGTTTCTTATATTCCATTTATTTTAACAAGGTCTTGTATACAAAATGATAAAATTATTTTTCTACATTATTTGATATTTTAATCATCTAACTTACGAGTGTTCATAATCGACCCTTGTTTTTTTATAAGATTTTAAATTTCTAGTGACCAGGATTTAAAATACTTTGAATTTGGTTGAGAAGAGAAAAACGTTTGAGGCTTCAATTAAGTTGTTATCAGTAGGTATCTAGTCTATATATTGTATTCCATAAAATTTTGGATTATTAAAAGTTTACATATACTCAAAAATATTATATGGATTCATTTTTTAGAGTATAACTCAAGGTTCCAATTTAGGAAATGTATAAAGATTGAAGTGACGCTCTCCTTTTAACTTATACCAAAACAGACTTGTCTCCTGGTTTGAACCTTATTCTACTACTAATCTATTTTAATCTATTACTTAGACTAGNTCATCGAATTTGGATTCTAATTTTAATCTCTAAACAGATAGTTATCATCTTCTAATTTATTATCACTCTCTTCCTAGATTACTTACTCTATTCTACTGATTTAAAATTAACTCTACAATTCAAAAATATTTTACTTACTTTAACTCTTTATTTCTCTTCAATTTAATCATTTTTTGGTTTATAAGAATACATTTTGATTTAAGATTTGATTTTCTAAATCTTTTAGAAATAAAACATATTCAAAATATCAAGACTTATTAATAGATAAAAAATATTTAAACTAATATATTAGCATTAATAATTAATAAATTGTACTGATAAGTGATGATGTATAATAAGTAAATAAAATGAAAAATTGCAACCATCAGAAATTGCTTTATAAAACTTAACTTTAATTCAAATATGTGAAGGATGTAAGTTAGTTAATTTTAAGAAATCCATCAGTGTAATAAAATATTATTTATAAGTTAATTTTCAATAATTTTCTACTCAATTGATAGTTAAAGTTATTCGATCTCCAAATCTCAAGATAGTCTAATAAATTCTCTGAATGATAAATTTTACATCCTCCAAAAGAATTTCCAAACACAATCAGCTTTCATCATAATTTTTTAAGAAAGGTCTAGTCATCTAAAGTTTTTTATATTCCTTTTATTTTAACAAGGCCTAGTATACAAAATGATAAAATTATTTTTCTACATTATATGATATTTTAATCATCTAACTTAAGAGTGTTCATAATCGACCCTTGTTTTTTATAAGATTTTAAATTTCTAGTGACCAGGATTTAAAATTCTTTGGAATTGGTTGAGAAGAGAAAAACGTTTGAGGCTTTCAATTAAGTTGTTATCAATAGGTATCTAGTCTATATATTGTATTCCATAAAATTTTGGATTATTACAAGTTTACATATACTCAAAAATATTATATGGATTCATTTTTTAGAGTATAACTCAAGGTTCCAATTTAGGAAATGTATAAAGATTGAAGTGACGCTCTCCTTTTAACTTATACCAAAACAGACTTGTCTCCTGGTTTGAACCTTATTCTACTACTAATCTATTTTAATCTATTACTTAGACTAGCAAATTAATGTATCCAAACTGATCCTGCTAAAGCTTCGTAATTAGAGAAAATATCATAAAGCTCAGTTTGATAATTAGAAGGGTAAACTTCAGTACTATAAAAGGTAGGAATATGAAATTTAAATTATTGTGTATAAAAATCTAAGATAAATTTTTTGGATAAGTTATCATATTATATAGATTTGAAATTAAGAATAATTTTAAACTTTTTTTTCTACAGTAATGTTCCTTTGAATCCAAATAGAAGTGAAAGATATTGATAATGTTCTGTTTATCTACATTTGATAATAAGATGTTAAGAGATTAATATTACTTTTAAAAAAAATATGTTTATCTTTAACATTATTTTCTTTAATTTTTATACCAGCAAAAGTTGCAATTGATTAGATACATTCATCAATGTAATTATATATCAAAGTTTGATTTTTTATGTAATTATATTGGGGAAATTTAATAAGGTTCTTAAATATAGTATATGCATAAGTTTAGCAGGTTAAAATCTTTATTAATCAACATCTTAAATCATATCCATGTAGCTTATAGTTACATTAAAAGTATCTTTATCTAAAAAGGAGAAAATAATAAATCATAATGATTTCATGTATTTATTTAGAGAATTGAGTTGGATATGATAAGTTGAGAATATTAATGAACAGGAAATTTTTAATCCAGTTATTACAATAATAAAATTTTGAAAATTCTCCACAAATATTTCTAAACCCTAAAAATATCATTTCGGTATTTTTTTTGTAAATTCTTAAATTCCATTACTAATACCCTGAAAATATCTATATGATGATAAAAATCACACAATTAATTAATTATAAATGAATTACTTTAATCCAAGTCTTAGTTTGATTATAAGACAATTAACAAAATTGAATAATATTAAAAAAATCATGAAAAGGTGATTAATTACTTTCTTAAATTTTATATTGTTAAAAACATATTAGTGGATAAGTTTATTTAATTTATTAATATATTAAATTAATATATAATATGTAATAAAAAACTAAAATTATGGATGCCATGGTTTTGTGGAAAATATAATTTCAGTAATTAAGATAATAAACAATAAAATAATAAATATAGTTTTCAGGTATTTAATTTTGAATTATCTTATGATTTATAATATTTAGCAATTTTTGGGAAGATAATCAGAAGTAAGTACTATGCATAAAGGGGAACATTAGGATAAAAAAGAATCTATTTTAGAATAAAACTATTTAAAATTAAAATATAAGCAATCATTATTGAAAGTAGTTTATAATGTAATGACTTTTATTATACAAACTATCATATTTCTGGAGATTGTTGGGATAGTTATTTAATAATCGATCTTTAAAAAAAGAAAGAATACATCTTTAAAAATTTAGAGGGATAAAAATTTTTTATTTAAAAAATGGATACAATTAATAGTATATATTTATATGGAAAAATGAGAAAATGTTCCATGTCAATGCAGATTAGATTGATATGCAGTAAGAAAAAGAAATTTATATTAAATTCGATTTTAATCTCATGTTATATTTCAAATCATTTTTATTAATGCTTGCCTTGATTAGCATAGAGTTATACGAATATATTAATTTATCTTGAAAATTGTAAAGTTATTAAATAAAGAAAAAAATAAATTGATATTAACTCATAATAAATCATTTTTTAAAACTACCTTATAATTGAAGAAGAGAATGCCCAAAGAACAGATATAGTGTTTGATTACTAAGTAGTGGTAAATTATTAAGAAGAATAAAATATCTATTTGGAAATTCTGGTTATGTTTAACACTGAATTTATAAACATAAATTATAGAAAATCAGATTAATCATTTTTAAATTACATTATTTGACTTCTCAAGGGGAACTTCTAAAGAAATTTCTTATTTGATTAAATCAAAATATAACAATAGTCATCAAATATCTGAGTAGTCGGTAAAATTAAATTAAATGCTACACAATAAGATAAAATCTAATACTTAAAATAATTAGATAAATAAGTATTTAAATTTAATATCAGGAAATCCATTTTATTTTATATTTACAAATAGAAGATAACTTGAAGATTTTTATGCTGTAAATTTAATTAATTTAATTTTTCTAGAACATTTATAAGAAAATATTTTGTTGCTGAATAGCCATAATCATATTGATCTAACAATGATAAATTGCAAAAGAATACATTATTAATATCACACCAGTATTTTATGCATAACAATTTGGATCGATCAATTTATAAAATTTTACAATTATTAACATAACCATTAGAAATTCATCATTATTTATTTCGAATTGTACTATTATAGATTTCTAATTATTTTAATTTTCTAAAAGCTAGTTAAACATTAAACATTAAAATTTTAAATTTGACTTTGGATTCATGCATATTGTAAAATGCTTCTTTATTTACATGTTATAACAATTACATAGTAGAAAAAAATTGAACTTAGAAACTTAATAATTTAAAACAATCATTTTTATCACTCATATTTTCTTTTTTGTTAATAAATCATTCATATAGATGTTAATAATATTATATAGAATTTTAATAGAATAGATATGGTATGATTATTTATATTTATGAATAATAATTTTTATGCAAAAGTAATATTTTTTTCAAGACTTTATGTTTATGCGGAAAACTTAGTATGACCCTTCAGATATAGGCTGTCATCTCTCAAGAGAATTTGCGGTCAAAAAATAATTTATAGAAGTCAAATTATATATAAATTAATTAAAACAAAATTAGATATTCTATATTATTAAAGAATAAAGCTATGCATATGTTGAAATGATTTCTCAATAGCATAATTTACCTCTATTATAATCAATTTCATATCTACAATGTCTGGACTTTAAAAATACATAAAAAACTTTTATCAATTTTGAAGTATATAACTTAAATTTAGAGTAATAAAATTCATTATTAAAAATAAAAAAGAATATGTCAGGCCCTTCTTAAGAGAAGGAAGCTCTAGCTGACATCTTTGGTCAAATAAAAGATGTAGATGAGCAAATATTTGGTGTTATATTAGAAATATTAAAAAAGGAAAAAGTCTTAGATTGCATTTAATTTCTATCAGATAATCGAAATATGAGACATTATAAATAATATATTTTTAAATATAACAACTTGAAACCTTATGATATGTGGTGGAAAATGGATGTTGTAACAACAAAAATAATGAAAATTAAAAATATTCTAAAATAAATAAAAGTTCATGACTTTAATAAGCAAGACTACTCTACCGAAGAAAATAAAGAAAAGAAACAAAATTTAATTAATAGCATAAATCAAAATAAATAGATTTTAGATTTTTTGTAATTTTTAGTTTACCTCACCTCTGTAGATGATGCTGTAATTTAATGTGGGTCAAATTCATTCCATATATTAATTTAGATGAAGGTGGACCTTAGTAACAAAAATTTTGAAAATATTAAGATCTAAAATACTTCTTTA
>CAJJDO010000073.1:0-72202 GCA_905183005.1 Paramecium pentaurelia
CTTACTAAGAAAAAGGGAAAATACTGTTTTAATTAACAATTAAAATTGAAAGGTTGATTTCTTTCAAAGAACCAATTTGAATTGATTTTATTATAATACCTTTACTATACTACAAGATTATTTTTCAAGCTTTTTGTGAAATGGGAAAATAGCAAATTAAAATTTTTATATATGATTCTGTTGAGAACTTATTTAAAATGATTGTTATTTCATTAGCTCTTAATTTTTACAAGAATGCAGTTATATTAAAACCTTCTATTAGTTTGAATTGAAATCACATTTAGTGATAATTTTTTTGTTATCAATAGTTTAATTAATCCTACAATAATATCAATTTAGAATCCTTAAATACTTAGAACACCTTAATGAGTAAAAGCAGTATTTATTGAATTTCCAATAATAATTTATTTTGATAATTAAAAAATTTTATTTAATTTAGTTGAGATTGAAGTGAAAGATTTAAATTAAATTATGTTTAAAGATATATTCCTTTAAGTGAAGATTATACTACTATTACTATTCTGAAATAATAAATTATCTATTAAAAATTTCTTAATAATAAATTACTCAAATATTCAAATTTTCACTGTTTTAACATTAAAGATTCATAAATAAAGTTAAAGAAAAAAAACTAATTTTTAATTGTTTTTCTGAAAACCTTATTTTCTTATAAAAAATGATTAACTTTTAGTATAAAAAAACTATTTTCTTATTTCAGAACAACAACTTGGCAAGTTTTATAATATAACGAAATACGAAAAATTTGAATAATACTTTTCATTTTGCATTCGAAATGAAAAATTTGGAACACTTTAAATTCCAAATGAATCTTTATAATAATGTGAACATATGAATATGATTTGCTTTGACATAATTTAGTAATTAATCAACAAATAAGATTATAAATTTTTTATATTTTACAAAAAAAATAATAAATAATATATATTAATTATTTTTTATTATTCAATATCATTATTGGTGCATATATATATAAATTGCAATTAGAAAAAAGGCAAAAATTACTTTTTCCTCTAATTTTTACTCATTACTTTTGAAATTATATAATTTAATCTTCACATATTTGCTTTCAATAACTAATTTCCTTTCGTTTTTATAGGTTTCATATTTTAATTTTTGTTTAGATATGCTCATACGAAATATTTTTCATACTTTTTTCTATTTCTTTGTATTATTTCCTTTGTTTTTTTTTGATTATTTTCTTCCTTTGAGTTAACAAACATTTTTCTTTGTATTTTTTCCATTTTTATTTTGATTTTTCCTTAATTTTATTAACTTTCATTTTTTTTTTAATTACATTACCTTTAAATTGTAATCCATTCTCCATTTCCGAATATATATAGATATTTTACGAAAATACTCTAATAATAATTTCAATAGCGTTTTTAACATTTCACTTAACTTAACTTTATTTTATTTATAGGATAAAGAATAGATAAACTGGTTTTGTAAATTAATATTAGTAAATAGATGGGATTTGAAAATAGAAAAATTTAATAAATAGACTATAAATTTTAATATTTTTAATTTAATTGCAATTTATCAAACCTATTTTGAGTTTAAGTCGAATTAGTTTTCCAAAATAAAACTTCTTTTAGATTTCAAAAAAGAAATTAAATTAACTCCTTTTTAATTGGTGAATTCTCCTTTGTAAACTAGAGCTCCTTATGCTTAAAATATTGGTGACTTGGATATAAGAAGAATGGTAATAAATGTGTATGCTAAAATAATAAAAATTAATACACCTTCTAGTAGAGGATTTATTTAAAATTGGGGAGTTTTAAATTAGGCTAGAATATCTTTATAACTTTTATAAGATAAAATTTCTTCGCTTGCCTAAACATCCCATAAACGGATAGACTTATCTTCACTACAAGATGCTAATCTAGTACCATCAGGAGAGAAGCAGACAGAGTATACAGTACTAGTATGACCAACTAATTTTGCTTTTACTTATCCTGTTTTAACATCCCATAAAAAGATTGACTTATCACTACTACCAGATGCTAATGTCGCGCCGTTAGGAGAGAAACATATTGATTGGATATCTTTAGAATGACCATTAAATTATGTTTATGATTTTCCTGTCTCAAAACTCCATATAAAGATAGAGTCCCAACTACAAGATGCTAATGTTGCATTATCAGGAGAGAAGCATACAGATAGAACAGAATTACTATGACCATTCAACTTTTTTCTTTATCGCCCTGTCTTAACATCCCATAAACGGATAGACTGATCTTCACTACCAGATGCTAATGTTGCATTATCAGGAGAGAAGCATACAGATAGAACAGAATTACTATGACCAATCAACTATGCTCTTTATTGCCCTGTCTTAACATCCCATAGACGAATAGACTTATCTATACTACCAGATGCTAATGTTGCATTATCAGGAGAGAAGCATAGAGAAATTACAGCACTGGCGTGTCCATCTAAATGAAATTTTTATTGTCCTGTCTTAGCATCCTTTAAACAGATGAAGTTATCTGCACTACCAAATGCTATTGTAGTACCATCTGGAGAGTAACATAGTGAAAGAACAGCACTAGTGTGTCCATCTAATTAAAATTTTAATTATCCTGTCTGAACATTCCATAAACAAATAGAGAAATCTTCACTACTGGATGCTAATGTAGTACCATCAGGAGAGAAGCATGCTGATAACACCTAATTACTATGACTATCTAAATCATGTGACTCTTAAATTCTTAAATTTTTCCATTTACAGTTCAATAATTGAGCCCCATTCAAATTCATTCCACTTATATCTACATTGTCAAATTCAGATCCATTAAAATTACATCTTACTAAATTCGCTCCAATTAAAGAAGTATTTTTAATCCTAATATTTGAAAAACACTGTTATGTCAGATCAACCTTCATATCAACTAGTATATGGAGTGAATTTGAGCCACATTAGATAAATTAATTGTCTATTGCCGTCAAGTGAACTAAAAATTTTAAAAATTCAATGATTATCTAATCTTATGATATTTTCTGAATGAGATTCTTTTTAGTAATAAAATGGATTTCAGTAGAATAGTTATTTTAATTAAATTCATGTTCTTTAATATTTCTGATAGCGTTAATTATTTTATTAATGTTATTTCTTCCTAAATTTATATCTCTTTATTTATCTGGTTGCCATTCTAAAAGTTTTTGATTTTATTCATTTGATAGAAATACCAAAATATCTGAAATTTTAGCATTTAATGCCTTTTCAATTATTATATTAAATATTTTCACATCTATATCTTTTAAGGAAGCTAAAGCATCATAAAATTCTTTTTTCTATTCATAAACTTCTTTTTAATTTACTGACTTTATTAATGAATCAATTTCTTTTTAATATTTTTTCTACTTTTTCATCCAAACATTATTTTCTAATTTCCACCATTATTTAACATTTTCCAATTTTATCAAATAGGAATTTTTTGCTTTATTCCAGTTTTCTAATGGTGTTCCTTCTAGAATTGATACTAACTGTTCTAAGTCGGTTTATGAGGATTCTGATAAATTATCACATTCATGGATAAGATTAAGGAAAAGTTGGTTTTAACTATCGATAGCCTAGTATATTTTTTTAAGTGATGCTGAAAAATCCATCAAATGTTCCTTCATACTTCTCTTAATTTTAGAATGTAAATTTTTTAATTTTTGTTTCTATTTTCCAATTGTTTATGTCTCTTAATCCTGAAATTTTTACAATTTTTCTTTCAGCATTTCTTGAAATCTTTCATTCGAAACTAGATATTTAACATCGACCCCATGTTCAGTAATACATTCAATACACAGTTTCCTTGAACATTAACACGTGTGAGGGGCCAGGCATATCATAAGGATGGGTTTGTTTATATGCTAAGGGCAAATCATTTTCTTTTTCAATAATTTATTGAATTTCTATTACTTGATACTATGTTATAAACTAAAAGTAAAAAAAGTATCATAACTATTTTTTTAAGAATTAAACATATTTTTCCTGATTTGGAGTTGAGAGGAATTGGTCTCCAATAGGCTATTGAGAACGAATATCTAGATTTGAATAGCTTGATTAGTATATTGTATAGAAAAATCAATTCTTTTAATTTTGTCATTTATATTATTTTCCTGTTAATGGAACGATGTTTGTTATTCACTTTTTTTACGATTCTTCTTTTTTCTAAGATCTTGATATACTAGTTTTCCCTCTAAATATTATTTAAAAACTGATATATCAACTATTAATACATTAACTTTTTTAAATCCATTTTCAGAGTAATATTTTTTATAATTGATATTCTCATTACATAAACTTTTTATTGACTATTTTTATAATATATTATTAAATTTTTTAATGCGATTTCAAATCTATTGATAAAACAGTCTTCTTAAAATATTTATAGAAAATATTATGACTATAAGATTTCAAATTTATTCATTCTAATTTTAACTTTGAATTAAAATATAAATAATGTGTAAATGCATTTTATACATACCATAATTATATAGGTGAAGCTCTAATTTCGATTAGATGTTAATTCTCAAAAAAACTGCTTATAAAAATTTCACTTAAATTATTCTAATAAATTTAATTCAGCTTGATTACTGAATAATAAATAGAAAAATATTTTATTCTATTGAATTTATTTTAATGTATTTGACTTAATCGTAATTTTATGATTTCAAAAAAACTAGCAAAAATCTTAGAATTAATTAAAAAAAAACCTAGGATAAATGCAATTAATTAATAAGTAGAAAAAGTCAATTATTTTTATATTAGAATTGAAAGAAGTTTTATTCTTCAAAATTCTAGAACAAATCTTCTATAACAACTTTTCTTTCTTTTATTATAAAAAGTCTTTGATTGAAAGTTTTATTAAAGAAAGACAAAATAACACTGATTTAAAGAACCAAAAATTATTAAAATCCAATTTCAAAATAAATAAGCGCAAAAGAAACTTCAAACAACATCAAATAATTGTCCCATATTACACAAAGAAGTCTATTTAATACTATAATAATAAATATTATTTTTTCAATTATCATTTTGTGTTTCACCAACTTCATTTTATAAATTAACTTTCACTTACTTACCAACTATTTGATTATTATTGTATTCACAACAATAAATTATTTAATTCTATTTTTAAAAATCATAATTCAATTCAATCCATTTCCCTATCTTATAACCATTGCCACTTTCTTCATATGAACCACCACCACTAAGAAGTTTAGTAAAAACATTTTACATCTTTGTAAATTCTTTCTCATTTTCTTTTAAAAATAAAATATCCCATCTACCTACCTTGTTTCCATTTTTATATTCACCATCATAGATGACTTACAAATCTCTCCAAAACCCCCTTCTTAACTCAATCCATCTCCCCATCTTCATCCCATCACCATTTTCACTATAAGAACCACCACCACTAAAATAATTGTTGTAAAAATAATGTGTACATTTATTTTTTATTATGTTTTGTATCCCACCTACCAACCTTTTCCCCATTTTGATATTTACCATTATAGGTGACAAACGAATGCCTCCAAAACCCATCACTTTCCTCAATCCAATCCCCGATCTTCATTCCATTTCCTTCTTGATCATATTAACCACCACCACTAACAAATTTGTTAGAAGTTATAATTTTACATTTAATGATATTTATCAAATCTCCAATAAATTCTCCATCGACCAATTTTTTTGCCATTTTTATATCTACCTTTATGAATAATTTATGAGTAATCTCTAAATCCATCGCTCAATTCAATCCATTTTCCAGTTTTGATTTCGTCTCCTTCTTCATCATATGATCCATCACCACTATGTCATTTACCCATAATTTTTACATCTTGAAATATTTTTTTATACCAAAATTGATTTGATACCAAATATCCCATAAACCAACCTTTTTCCCATATTTATACAATCCTTTATTGGTGATTTATTAATCTCTCCAAAACCCATTACTTATTTCAATCCATGTCCCAATCTTAATCTCATTATATCCGTGATGATATAATCCACCACCGCTAAAATAAATTTATAATTCTTACATCTATTTATTATCGTGGGTGTTCTAATACTAAATATCCCATTTGCCAACTTTCTTGCCATTTTGATATTCACCATCATAAGTAACTTATGATCCTTCCCAAAATTTATCACTCAACTCTTTCCACTTCCCTTCCTTTAAACCTTGCTCTTTGTATGATCCACAACCACTACCTTTTATTAATAATAATACATCTTTTTATTTTTATAGATAAAATTCCATCTCCCTCTTTTTTAATCATTGAAATATTCTCCAATTTCATATCCCTATGCTTAGCTATTAATTTATCATTATTTAATAATTACTTCCAATAATTCTTAAATAACTCTTTCCATAAACCTTACTTTAATCCATTCTAGTAATACCCACCGACATCTCGTAATTCATTCCCATTCCAATAAGCTTTCCACTTTCCAATTTTCCTTTTATTTTGATCATAGTCTCCCGACCATGAAAGATGCTTAATTTATTCTATATTTTTTAAGATTTCTGGATTTTTTGTGTCGTTGAAAATTAATTCCCTTGTAGATCTTATAAGTTATAATTTACTTTCTCAATATTAAATCATCCATTTAATATTATATATAATTATTCTCTAAAAAATTAATTTAAATCTTTGCTTTTACAAAATAATGTTGAAGTTAATCCCAGTATTCTACTTCAATTTCTTTATAGCAATTTTTCTATATGTTTGACTCTTATTCAATTAATGTATTTTAATTTTAAAAGTTCATTAATTTAAATATAAATTTTATTATTCTTTATTAGCATACTTTTATTGAGATGAAAAATAAATAACAGAAAATAAGATATTATGTAATTTAATTATCTAAACAGATGTTCAGTGTTTAATAATTTACGGTGTACATAAATAAATTATTTCTTTAAGTATTCAACTACTTCAATTAGATATCTAAGTTTTAATTAACAATTCTAAGCATAAATAAATGCTTATTATTAAATAGCTCAATTATTATATCTTTTCTTATAAGTATGTACTTCAATTGAAATTTTTATGCAAAACTTAATATTTTATATCCATTCCTCGATCATGTTTTGGACTTCATACTTTTATAGTTAATCTTAGAATATGCATCTTCAAAAAACACAGAACAGAGCCAAGCAACAGGCTGAAGATGAAATGCAAAACAATTGAGCTATCATTAATTTTCCAAATTAATAGCTAATTGTTATTTTTGTTTTTCCAATAATTTTCCAGTTTTTTTTGTTGAGATATTTTTCCTCCTCTCTATCAGGCCTATAAAATTAAGAAAAAGGATATAAAATATTTAATTTGAGGATGAAATGAGACCCTTAAAAGTTTTCTAAATAGTTTAAATTTATTTTCAAATATAATTTTTCCCTTTTTCAATCTCTATATTCCTTTAATAAGTTTGCTTCCAATGATGATGCTTATTACGTTAGAATTTCTTAATTCAAAAAAATTCCAATTTTGAAATAATATTAATATGAATAATTTAATACAATTAAAAATAGAAATTATAAAACAAACATAAATAATTATATTTTCAATATTTATAATTTGATGCGATATTTAAATAAAAAATCAAATTTACTTTTCAAATTTTGACTTAATATCAATTGCAACAGAATTTTTTGATTTATTACTATGAATTTTTATATTTGAACTAAAATACGATAAAAAATTTACTTTTTATTTCCATGTGACTTTTGTTTTTTAACTGCTAATCTTAATCTAAGAAAATTTTATCTAATATTATTTTCTTGTTATCTTATTTAAATAAGTTTTTGTCTTAAATATTTTATACTTTTTGAATTTTTTCGATAGGAATATATAATAGCAATTAAAAGTTCTAAAATATTTGGCTTAAACCTTTTATAATAAGCATGTAAAATAACGCTAACAAAAGGATAACTCAATTTTAAGCTGATTAATAATATTATCATTTAAAGGATAGCTGAAATCGAATAATTATATGATTAATCACATGTGTATTTTATAGCTGCTAAAAATATTGAACAGGAACAAAGCTAAGTAGTTTTTAGATCTAGTGAATTAAATCTATTGAGTAGGTAAGGCTTAAATTTTTCAGTAAAAAATTAGTAAATTTATAAGCAAAATCCTAATAATGAAGCTTTCAATAATATTTGAGTTTCAAAATTTATAAGTATTATGATTATAATTGTTTTATTCCACAATCTTATCCATTCCCAAAAATAGTTGTTTTAAGTATATTCATTAAATAAATGGCCAAAATGTCTTTTATACTTTAAACAATTAAGCTGTTACTTTTTGGAATAAAGGAAAATAAATAATGATAAAGGTAATATCAATCCTATTAATGTTAATACAGGTAAGATAAATCTAAATATCCATTTATAATGAGTATTTGTTCCATATAGTAATGATACATCACCTTATATATAACTAACTTAAGAAATCACCCTAACTGCTAAAATTGAAAAGAATCTAATTTTAAATATTAAATTTACTAAGTAATCATAGATGCGTAATTCTAAATATATAAATTTAGAACAGTAATGGAAATAATTCTGCTTCTATGTTTATATGAGATTAAACATTATAATAGTAAAGATCCAGTTTAGATAATTATTATTTGACAAAATAGTAAACAGAAGGTCACTATAATTCTACTGTATATCAGTTCAATTCCCTCAATTTCAGATAAAAAGCAATCAAAAAAATTAGCCATAAAAAATGAGGTGTCAGTAGATTATTTAATGAAACTAAAAGAAAATGAAAAATTAATGTTAAATGATAAGATCAGAGAAAATATCCATAAATAGTTTAAATATAGTTTAAGTAAAATACTTACATGATCTAAATAAATATTTTATTTTACCTTGGCTTAAGTTAAATAAGATATCAGCAAATTTTTATCCTAATTTCAACTATGTAATTAAAAAATTTGATTTTTCAACACTTTTTATAGTTAAAAAAGTTGATAACATAACCCTAAAATTATTAAATATTCCTACCAAATTGATAATAATAAGAAAGCAAATAACCTTTTTGAAAGCTCTTAGCATTCTGAACAAACGAATTACTATTAGTTCTTAAAGAATTGTCCATTTCCTTTAATATTAAATTTATCGCACTCTTCACACAAACCTCCGATATATTCTATATTGCAAGTTTCATCACCTACAGACCAGCCACCCAAACATTAATTAGTGTTTTTATAGCAGAGTTCAATATTATCAGATATATAATTAGGTCTCCAGTAACCAGGTTTGAGTTAAATTAAATTAGAAGTAATGGCTTCAAATTTATTTTTATCAAAAATAGAGCATTTTGTAGCATTATAGGTTACAGAATAAAATCCTTAATCTGATTAACATTTTAAACAAATATCCTGTATATAAAATTCTCCTAATTAACATAAGAAAATGTTGACTCTCATTTTATAAAAGAAGATTTTTTCTAAGTATTCTGTTTTGCAGCCAATCATTAATTCCAATATTTTATCATTCTATGAATAGGGGTCAAAATTAAACTATATTTGATTTAAATTAAAACTATTTGTTTCAGCACTAAAGGATATACTTTGCAATTGATTAGTTTTTAATATTTACTGTGATTAAATATCAAATACATTTTAAGTTACATTACATGTTGAATTAAGAAAGTTTTATTATTTTTCATTCATACTATTTTTAAATATTATAGAAATTTCTTTTAAGAATGAGATATATTTTAAAATTTTAGGATTAAATAGTTGAAAATTAGATAAATCTTAACCACTTGGTAGAGTTAAATAATTTGTTCTTTGAATTTTATTCTAAGATAAAATATTGTAAGGGTTTAGTACTAGAGTATAAATTGATTAATTATCAATTTTCTATTCAATAGAATGCATTTCTTAATAATTAATCTATAAGCCTAAATGGGAAGGTAACTCATTTATATTATTTGAAGATAAAGTAGCAGAATTATATAAATTAAGTGATTTAAGAAAATTTTCTTGATTTAAACTGCTATTTCCCTACAGAAATATGCCACCTCCTTCTTAAGCTGAATTCTAGCAAATTATGGTTTAATTTAGTAAAAATCTATTAGAATTTAGGTTAAAATAAATTCCTCCTCCTCTGTCAAATGCAAAATTATTAATTATTCTAGAATTTTGCATAGAAATTCTTAAATTTTAAACTTAAACTCCTGTTCCTTTAGTTCCATTATTTGAAATAAAGTTTAAATTTTTAATTTTAATTTCTCTATCTAAATTTTTTTCTGATATTGCTAGAATACATCCATGTCTTTTAATGAAGTTCCTTATACATGAAATTTCATTAATTTTAATAAATTTTATTTCTGCCAAATCAAAAGACATTAAACCATTCCAACAATTTTAACAGTCATTATTTTCAATTAAAATTTTTCTTATCATCATTTTAGTTTAGTTTGTTATGCTCCTGAAATAAATCAAAGAACCCTTTTGTTAAGAGTTCTGCTAGATCTGATCAAAAAAATTATTGGTTGACTCCAATCCTTCATTTATAACTTTTACAAATTCACTTATTAAGGCACACTAATTGATATATCTTATATTTAGATTATTATAAGAGTAATTTAATTGGTATTTATTGACCTAAAATGAATTTACATTTCTTATTGAAATGTTATTCATTATTAGAATTGATTAAAGTTCATTAATCTAAGAAAATTCTAGTAAATGCAATGGATAAAATGTTGATACATTAAAAAATTAAGAATCCGTAATTTTGATTTATTGATAATCAATTATTTTGATAATTGAAGATAATACTAATCCTTCAATTATGATTCCCTTAAGAGAAAACTATCCTCCAGTTAAATGTATTATTGCATTATTTTCTAAAATATTTTAGATTTCCAAAATGCTTACTTTTCCTAAAGATTATAAATAATTTATAAATTCATTTTCTGATTAAATTATATGTAAATTATATATTGAAAATTGGTTTTTTTGAGGATTATTAAAATTGAACTCTAAAGATATAAATTGATTATAAAGTGAAAAGCAATTATAAGCATAAATTTGTTTTAATTAAATGTTATTCTTTATAGATGATGGATAGATTGAAAATATAGATGATGATATTCTATTTTATATGTATTTTAAGTTTAAATTTTCAATTTCAAGTGATAATAGGCTTTTTTTAGCATCAATAGTAATTGCTCCATCAACTTAAGATGTTGAAATCAATTAACTTTAAGCATTTTCAATATAGCAATTTTTTATAATAACAATTCCATCACCTTATAGATTAATATTGAAAATTAAACTACTTGATGCAATTATATTACTGAAAAACCCATTAATAAAATTCAATTTTGATGTTTTAATTGATAGAACTCCACTTATTGATTCTATTTTAAATGTATTATTGATTATAGAAATAATTTGGCTCTATGTCAGTTCACTTTAAATTTATAGATAATAATATTAATTCCATAAGTCAGCATCTAAGTAATTATGATTTATTATTTAAAAGTCTTATATATACAGTTCATGTATAGAAATAGAGATAAAAGTAATTGAAGAGTTGGTTAAGACATTGTGAGAACTAATGATATTTTTCAGTGATAAATTACTTTAGCCTGCATTAATCTACATTAGACTAGCAGAATTTTAAGATGGATCAATTTAGTATTAGTGAAAAATATTATATTAATAGATGATATTTTCTAAAGTAATAATTTCAGTTATTTCAGAATAGATATCAATTAATGAAAAATACATAGTTTAATTTTATTTAAGAAGTATATTTCCAATAAAAGATATATTACGTATGATTACATATTCAATCGTATTTAAAATAATTTTAGAATTAGATTGTATTGAAATAATTGATAAATCTATACTGAATTAATTTAATATTTTTATTTATTCCAAATTAATTCTCTAAAACCCTTAAACTGATAATAATTATGATTTTATTGCACTGCTTTGGTAGCAATCAAATTTAAAAGCAACTTTTTCCTTTTAAAATTAGTTTTCATAAATAATATTTTCAAATGTAATATAAGGTGTGGAGATTAAAGAAAAAAATTTAAAATTAATAGTACTTTTTAAAATGAAATCTTTAATTAAAATGTTATAACAGTTAATTTAAAAAAGATATTTGTAATTTTCTTAAGAATCTTGTATGTTATCTTCAAATTTAAAATTCTAAAATTAAAAATAAACTTCATTTTACTCTAAACTTTATCCAGTAATGACAACTGCAGAGTTTATAATTTTATTCTTTAAAATCATAAAATTTTCAATTCCAATTTTAGAATTTCTTTCATTTGATTATAATTAAATTAACAATTAAGTTTCTTAAATCAGATTATCCTCCAATAAAATATCACTAAAGTAAAAGTTCTTACTAAAAGAAATAAATCTTGAAGCACTAATTTAACAATTAATAAGTTAAAATTTTGTTATTTTTATATCAGAATTTCCATAACTATATATAAAACTTGACTCTAAAAAAGAAGAGTTCTGAATATCGATATTATTGATAGTAATATATGCAAAATTATTTAAGCTAATATTTGATTAGATAACTTATGAAGTATAAAATTAACAAGACTTAATTATAAGATTATCAATAATAATTTTCCTACTCAAATTTGAAAAAAACAACAAAGTAGTATTATTTAATTTACAATTTGAAATTTGCAAATTATTTATCTTAATACTTTCTCCTAAATCTTAACTTGTAATCTAAAAAATTATAGAATTTTGAATGTTCATATCAAAAATATGAATATTAGATAACTAAAAATTAAAAAAATTCCCTCCATAGATTTATAATTTTATTGGTGTTGATTGATTTGAATAAAAGCTAGTGTCTGTAATCATTAAATTAATAGATTAAACTCTGTTATCAATTATCAATTCAAATAGTTTTTAAAGAAGAAATTTCACTTTTTTAATTAAAATTGTATCAAAATATAAAATCTTAAGTTAAGTGTCATAAATAAGAGATTGAAACTCTGCCTCAATTCTCAATTTAACTAATTACATAGAAAACACTTTTTCTTTAAAATAATTTACAATCTAAAAATTTTCCTATTTCTTAATAGGACAAATAAGATTAAAAGGCAAGATTAAGGTAATCTCTTTTAGACCAATACTATTAAAGTATTAATAATGCTTTATATCATTGAAATTATAGACTGAAGACTACCCCTCACATGATTTATTAACCTAAATTCTAAATAACAAATACCTAGTACTCAAAGAGTTAATTGCAATCATCATTAAAACAAAAGTATGCAAATTATGAGTATTAATCAATTGTAGCTCGTGGTAAAGGATTCTTTTTTAAACACTTATAAGAGTAAATAGTATTTTCAGGAGTTAAAATAAAATATGGATTAATTTACTATTTTAATAAATTATATTATACCTTAATTTCTTCTATTGATCTTTATTCACAAATTTAACATAAGGGAGGACATTCAATACACTTACCATCAATTTGAACTCTATTAGGTATTTTGTAGTAGTTGGTATCACATTTTTAACAGGAAAAATACCACCCAAAATAAAAAATTTTCTTGCATATTTAACAATTATCGTCACAATATTTGTAGCAATTTTAATCAATTACTTGATATCCATCTTTACATTCCATTGAAAATATAGCATACCTTACTACATAAGTTTTATCAAAATTTTTAAGATGAAGGAATTTAATTCTGAAATCCTGAATATACCATTTCCAAGGTTCTTTTTCTTTCGCATTTAATTCAAGGCAACTTTTTGTATTTAATTTGTTACATACAGAGCAAATCCCTGTACTTGATAATGCAGCATAACCATCTTCACAAATCTAACATTTTAATATCAACTCTGGTGTTTAAAAACATTGTTTGCAATTTAAAATTCGTTGTTAACAATTTATAATTGCTGGAGCTATGCTAAAATCATCTATTGCAGATAGAGTACAAATTTCTTATCCATCTTATTAAACATAAGATCTGAGACAATTTGGATTTGAAGGATTCTTAAAAATGCATTATTCTAATTCAAAGCTATAAATAAAACCATTTAAACATTAAGCGCATCCTATTTTAATTTCTTCACCAATAGTCGAATAATTAAAATTATAATCTAGAGTTGTTTTTGATAAATCAGTTGCAAAATAACTAAAGCAATATAAACATTATTTTATAGGACAAGAAGTACATTTTTATTCAAAATTGATAAAGTCTGGCTCACTGCAAATAAAATGAGGAATAATTAGGTCAGATGGAATTGGTGTTATTTCTATTTCTTGACTATCACAACCAAAAAGACAAATATCTAATTATGATTCATCAGGTGCAGGAAAATTAAAATTTATAGATATTTCTTGTTTTTCATATATATTTCCTTCATTATCTGTTTATAATGATGTTTTACAAATGAGATTATTTATCCAATCATTAGTATTATATAGACATTCAAGACATGTAATGACATTATCACTTATGGTAGAGGGACTAGAGAAATAATAATAATAATAAAATTATACCATCTTTAACAAGTACCATCTTTTTCATAATAACCATATTTACATTTATTATTAGTCCCTTCATCAGGAAGTATAATTAAGTTGATGCTTTTATGATTAATGCAGAAATTATCTTAATCCATTGTTCCATATTTACAGATACATTAGTTAAAATTTGGAACATAAATTCTATTTGAAGATTCAAAACAAGATAAACAGTCATATTAAGTTGGACCATCACATTCCTTGCAAGTAGGATGGCAGTTTTGTATTTAATCAAATATTTATGGGCAATTAAAAAATTGGAAACCTATTAAATTAATTTTTAAATATTATTGAGAAGATTATAAAATATTTCCTATATGTAATTAAAATTTGATAGAACCAAATTGTTTCACCTATTAGTTGAACTCTAGTTTCTCTATATTAAATTTATCATAAAATGTTATTGAAAAATAAATAGTTGACTCTTATTTCCAAGCTATCAAATAATGCCATCGTTTTATATCAGTATTAACGTCAAAAATATGTTTAATTAAATTAGGATCTTTTGAAAAATCAATGTTTACTAAGGGGAATATATAACTATAAGTAGTAACAATAATCTAGTTTCCATTCTAACCTATTTTATAAGTTAATGTGAAAGCCGACAAATTATCATCTATTAATTATTATTGAATAAAATTTCCAGATAGTTTAATTAATTTATAATAAAATTCATTCTCAAAAATTAGAGTTTCATCAATTTTAATCCAACCTGATAAAAAAAATCCATCACAATTTGAATATTCAGAAATAAAAAAAAATTGTTATTCTTTTTCAATTATTGAATCAACTATTGTAGAATTATTATTTTCTGAACATAAACATCCATTAATATTATTAATTGGCATCTGAGAATTTGATAATTTACAAATATTAATTGCAGAAACATACTCATCTCTCAAAATTTCTCCTGGAAAATATGCTAATTTTTTATTTAATGATGTCTGAAGTTTTTGGTTATCATTTACTTTTAAACCACCTCCATAAATTAAATTTAATGAAACATCATAAAATGGGAATTTAATCAATACTTCAAATGATTTTGTCAGTTATCCTGAGAATTTGTAAAAAATAGTGAATCTATTTTCAGATGGAATCAAACAAAATCCAATATACTGCCATATTGACTCTAATAATTCTTCATTAATTTGTATTTTATAAAAATGATCTAAACCGGTGTTGTCAATAAATTATAAGTATGTATATACTGTTTTTATCTCATAATCAAGACACAAATAATATAAAAAGTTTATCCTTTCTGTTATTGATTCTTTTGCATGTAGAAAATGAAAGCAATTACTATCTAGAAGTCCAATATTTCCAATTTAAGTAGTATTACTTAATGGAAGATATTTCCACCAGATACCAAAATATGTATTATATATTTCTATGGAGTTTGGCTTTATTTTAAATATTTCTATAGGGTAATTTGGCTATAATTTGAAAACTGCTTCGTATGTTGTCTTAAAAGCAACGATTATTATTAATGAAAGAGATATTACTCTTACCATAAATTAAAAAGTAAAAATAAGATATTATTGATATTTTCAAAAAAAGTATACGCTTAAGATAATCAAAATGATTTGCTTGATGCTCAAAATTATGATTGAGGTGAACTTATCAAAATTCTTATATAACATTAAATACTAAATAAAAAACACCGTTATTTGTCATATAAACAAGTTTGATTATGTTAGAATAATTGTAAAAACAGCTTTTTGATGACCTGTAGCATTTGTAAACTTTAAAATAATACAAAAGAAAAAAGCACTGGTCTATGTGTAAAAATAAATAATTGTGAAGATTGCCAATCATATGAAAAATCTGATAGAGATTTTTCATAGGTGTTTGATGGAAAGTTTATTTTATATTTAAAAAAAAAATTCATCATTATAATTAAATATTGCTAATTATTACGTCATCAAAACTAATATGCATTCATAGTATGAAAGATTTCTTATTAAGTACTCAAATTAGAATAAAACATTAATAAAAACAAAACTTCTGTTAAGATGAAGGATTATTATCCAATAAAAAAACTTTAAATAATTTATAAACAATATGAATAATTGAAAAATAATATCTTGAGCTTTTTTATTTTCCTTTTAAAACATTTTAACTCTATTGGAGACCTTCAAAAAGAACAAACTCATTAATTAGGTTTCTGAGCTTGAAATTATGCTTAAATTTCTAAAGACAATAAGTTTCTCACATTTAAAAAAAAAATATATATATATATATTAGAATATGATTTAAGAATCTGTATGTAACAAAGGCTTTATATATTAAAATGTTTTAAAACTTGAATTATATTTAATTTTATATAAGTTAGAGTTGATCTTCGAAAGAAGAGATTAGTATGAATCAACTAGAACTATAACTCAACTTAACAATAACATTCAATAATTAGAACTCTAAATTCTATTGAAATGATAAATTATCAATTAAACCTACTTAGAGAATTATTATTCCTTTACATCCTCCTAGAATTATTAAAATATTACTAATGATTAAATAACCACATATAATCAATTCAAATAAAAATATTATATGAAGTCAAACCATAATTGAAAATATTGAAGTAATAATAAATTTAATATTAAAATATCACTTATATTAAAAAGTTTATTTTTATTTTCTTAATTTAAGTTGAATACAATCTATTTTCTTTTTTTCTTTTCACTTTCATTAAATTAATCACTTTAACTTAAAAATCAATACTAAGAGAATTACTATATCTCTTAAATCTTTCAATTAATCCATTTTATAGTATAATTAATATTTTCCCATAACATAAGATGAATTAATAAAAAGAAATTTGATTGATTAATTCAAGAATATAGTATACTATTTATTTCTTCAATTAAGATTATAAATAATTTTCCACTTATATAGAATTATACAAATACTGATTTTGTGCTCACTCGGCACCTGATAAATAAAAATAAAAGTTGAAGGAGTGATCTATCTACTGAAATTGCTTAGTGAAATAAAAAGGAAGTTAAAATCAAGCCATTAAGGAGTTATAAAAATATACAATAATTATTAGGAAAACTTATTATTCTATTAATTTTTTTAAGATGATTAAAAAATATCAATTTGATTAATTAACTCAACATTCTTATAAACTTAAGGAAAATATAATCAAATTTACATATAATTATGGTTAATTCACATTTATAGAATGATGAATGATTAAAAACAATTTTAATTAATAATATAAAGAATAAATATTTAGAAACAGAGAAAATAAATGAATTATATCAGAATTGTTATTAAAGTAGAAGGGAGTAGTTGTTATTATTACAAGGATTTTTTTTTTTTTTGAAAATACTTGGGTAATAATAAAGAACAAAATTAGATGATATTTTTTTCATTATTATTCCATATTATTCAAAACATCTCTTACATTAATGCTAATTAAATAAAATGAACAGATCAGATAAACATAGGATCCTAAAAACTCTTATATTTTGAATTTAAATATGTATGAATATGAATAGATATTTCGTAAGATATCTAAGGTAAACTTATTCAAGATTTTCTTGATATCTAACTTTTATGAATCTAGCTGTTAACCAAAATTATTCATATATCTTCTTAATATTACTGAGAAAACTTTAATATTAATTATACATAAAATTATTTAATAAGTAAGAAATCCTAATTTCGAAATTTATTAATATTTTATTGTTTATAATAATACTTTCTAACTCTTTTTTGACTACCAGCACTTTGGAGGAAATATGATTGTCCAAATATTCAGTTACTACGAAATTTGATTAAGTATAGGTTTAAATCCAATTATTTTGTATATTATAAGAATAATGCTTTTAATTTCACACAAAACATTAAATATTCTTTATAAAATAACATTTTGCAATCTTCTTTAATCATTTCTTTTATAAATATAAAAAATTAATTTTAATAATAAATATTGAAAATAATTTAAATTAGCAATTATAGTTGGAATAGATCTTTATTTTTTCGAAATAGGATATAATATTTTTTAGATTCAAGATGCAAATATATAATTCTAAATTAAATATTTTAAAAACTATTTTACTCAATCCATCAATAAATCAGGATTAGATATATATAGTTTATAAGAATGTTATATTATTTTAATAATTTGAAATAAAGAATATAATATTAGTGCCAATGCTTTGAGAAATTAATTGAAAAAATTTTAATCATTAATTTTGAATAAGAATTATTATTTATATAATTTAATATAAATTGGAATAAAATAATGAAAGTAAAGATTTTATATGAAAGTAATTTGATAAGAATTATGTTAATTGTTTTTGCAATTGATAATGATATATAGATATTAGAAGAGAAGATGTAACCAATAACATCATTGTTAAAGTTATATTTTTTGAGATATTATCTAAGAGAGTTTATATTTTGAAATTGTAGATTTGTGATTAATAATTTTTAATAGTATTATTGAAAACAGATTGCATCATTTTTTAGTAAATCTTAAGAGCATAGATATATCATTAAATTCATAGGTAATATATTAATTATATAATTTAATTTAATAATTAGAAAAAAATGGAGAAAAATAGAATATACATAAATTAGTTACTAAAATATAATTAAAAAAATAATATAATAATTTGTTTGAATAATCGAACTTTTTCAGAATAATATGAGAATTTGCTTCAAACTACTATTTAAATTGAAGGTAGCCATAAATAAAATTTCTTTCCATCACAAACTACCTTAAAGTTATAATCGAGTTAATTAGGACATAAATATAACAATTGTCTTACTTGTATTTATCCTCATTTATTAACATTATTAAAAAAGTGAGTATGATAAGTTTTTGGGTATGATTTACTACGAAAAATTATTAAAAATAAATTTATAATTAATAAAATTATCTTGTAATTCAGAATATGTTCTTATGACTTTGACTCAAAAATTCAAAATCCATATCTGAATAAAATTCTTAATCAGGATTTGAGTAATTATATTCATTGGCATACATGAATAATTCTTCCCCCTTTGTTTAATGGTCATTCTGATCTTTTATTTTTTCTAAATTTTAAAAAGTTCCATTATTTCTTAAATGTTCTTCTCTTACTTTTTCGAGTAACTCTTTAGGCTCAGATAATGTTTATTTTGAATAATATGGGTTTTAAACCTGAAGGTACTAACTCCTTATGTTATTATAGAATCTGTTCTTTATTTAGTTATCCTTTAATAAATAATTATAGTACCGATCTACCCTCGATAAATTTCGATATAAACGACCACTTAGAACCATATTATATGTACTTTTCATAGATTAATTAGTCTTCTTGTTGAGTAAAGCTATGCTATTTTAACTTTGGATCAAGTGTATTAACGAATCGATTTCGACATTATTTGCTGTTTCTATTTATGAGAATCTAAGCTATTTTCGACCACTTCTTGCCGAATTATGAAATAAGATTTAACAATTATTAATCTTCCTCTGGTTTCCAAAATTAATTTGTTCTACTCTAATATCTAAGTTAAAAAAAATACCCTGTGTCCTTAAAGTCTTTTCCATCTTTGTGCACATTAGTTAGGATTTCTGTTAGGTAAATATTAAGCTATTGCTATCCAATTCGTTCCACACATTCTGATTCCTTTTTTGAGTAAATTATCTTCTTTAGTATTCCATGCTGTTTTGATAATTTTTTTCTCCAAACAAGATTCATCTTCTTTTTAAACTCTGAGGCTCATCGTTAGGTATAAATAATAATCTTTATTATTGGGATTCGAAAAAATTTAAACTAGCGTTTATGATCAAATCAATCTTAAAATGTATGAACTCATTGTTTTGATAATAAGATACAAATTTATAATTATTTTTCATATTAATAAATATTATTAATAAAATATAAATATGTTAATGATCAGAATATACAACTATCTTAATAAATATTAGAGCCAGTTGTTTGCGTTTGCTGTAATTTCTTGACCTCAGATTAGTCTTTCATTATAATTAAATATATATATTCTCTCAAATTTCTTGCTTGATCTACCTTATTAGAAACTAATATTAATTATTACCTTATGATTTTTAGTAGAATTTAGTATAAAATATCAATATATTTTACTTGAAATTAAGATTGTTATGGTATTTCTAGATCTTATTTAAGTTTTAGAAGATCTGTTATTTTTAATATACAATTTAATTATAAAATTAATTATGGTTTTTTTGAAATAAATAAGAAATTTTTATGTTCGCGATTGGTTATTCCTAAATTTTGTTTTCTTCTCCAAGGCAAGAATCTAATGATTAAATTGTAAAGAACTTTATTGTTAGAGCTTACATTTAGAAATTTGTTATTTAAAAAAATTTAAACGTAAATTCTAGTATTTATTTTTTTTAATATTTTATTCTCAAATAATTGATAATCTTAAAGTTGATGATGATTTGGTTTTTATTCTCTTACATTTAAGTAATTAAATGGAATTCTCGATTTAATGCTTATATTAAGAGATATAAAAAATAAATTAAAAAGACATTTAATTATCAAATCCATTAATAATCATATTAATAAAAATTAAATCAAGACAATTTACAAGAAAACCTTATTTATAATTGTCAGTTTATTTTTAAATATTTTGTATCATATCAATATTTCTTCCAGATATAAATATAGCTGTGCCTAAACAGATCAAAGTTAAATAAGACTAATATTTTTGTTGGAAAAAGAAAATTAAAAATCGATATAAAAATTTTATGAGTTTATCAATTGTTCTAAAAATAAATTTTTAAGAGTTCTTAAAAATTATTTCTAAAATAATTAATATATTATTTTTAAGCTTTTTCTCAAAATAATAAAACTCATTTATTAAATTGCATAGCATAAATTATTAAATTCCCCCTAAATAGTTTCAACTGAAGTCTTAATTAAAAGATTATTTTTTTTATCTCTTTACTTATTTTCTTCAATCAGATGATTGTTATTTTTATTCTATTTAAGATTATTTGTTATACTTAATCAAGCATTACTCATTACTCCTAAATATTCATAATGATTTCAGTTGATAAGAGATTGATTCAAAATTTTTAAGTGATAATTCGTACTAATAATTAAAATGAATAATATTTTAAAGGAACTACCATAAGTTTATTTAGCATAAAATAATATCAATTAATTTTTATTGTTTAATTTTCATCTTTTTAAATTTTACTATCAAATCTAATAAAATATATTATAAATAGTTTAGAATGTAGAATCTTGAATTACATAAATTTAATTAGTGATTAGGATTAGAATATAATTAATTTGTCAAACATGAAACCTGAAATTCTATACGTCTACTGTAAATGTTAATTGTTATAATTTAAACCTCAAAATTGATAATTTTAAATTCACCATAAAATCAATTATTTATATATATTTATTTAGACTATTTCAGTCTAAGTTTATTGAAAGAAATTATGTATTATATTTAAACAATAATAAAGTATTAATATTAATAATAAAAAAGCATTAACAAACTTATGCTGTTGTTAATAATAAAATTATAATACTAATAATTACATTTTTACAAAATAAGATCAATTTTCTATTATACTCAATTGTATTTTCGCAATATCGAAGATAGCATAAGCATTCGAATTTCCAGTATTCTTAAAAAGCCTTGAAAATTCTAAATTTCTATCAATAAAAGTTGAATTAGGTGATTTTGCTAATAGATTAAATTTTCTATCGCATTCAATAACTCTTTCATCATAAATGACCATAATTTTATCATAATCTGTTATTTTATTCAATCTATGAGCTATGGTTATTAAAGTACAATCTTTTAGTTATTTTTAAATCATCTGTTTTTCATTCTAAATTAGCTGTTGCTTATCTAAAACAAAAATCTTCATTTTTGATAAAAGTATACGTGTCAAACATATTAATTATTTTTATCCAATAGATAAAACAGAGTTGAAATCTGAAATATCAGTTAGTATTCCTTTTGGAAATTATTTAATATTTTATAAAAGACCAGTAATTTCTAATGCTTTCAAAATACTTTCATCATTGTTTTCTTCAAAAGGATCTAGATTACTTTTGACAGTTCCTGTAAATAAGAATGGACATTATGATATTATTCAAACGCTACTTCTTAGTTTTCTTAACCCTAAATTTTTAATTTCAACACTTGATATTGAATAAAAGAATCCTCATCATCCTCTATTTCTGACATTCTAAATATTGCATATAATATTGAGCTTTTACCAGCACCTTTTTATATTATAAAAGAAATACCCTTTAGAATCAAATCAGAATTAGCTCTGTATCTCATATAAACATTTTCAGATACTATATCCCCATTTAAAGGGAATTTATTAAATTTTTTATCTTCCTATTAAATATGAGGTGCTTCTGTTGGGATATCAATAATTTCAAAAATTCTATTATATGAATTCATCTGAGTGGCAACATTAATCATCTACCTTAACCCTAATTATAATCCATCATTATATGTAGCTAGTAGTAATATTCCTTAAGAAAACATAGCCATATCATCATTATTCAAATTTAAAAAAATAAAGAGACCAACAATTTATGCAAAAAATCCAATCATATTAATATTAAATCCAAAACATCTAACAACAACATTGACCCACAATTATTTTCAACTTTCCTATCTTTAAAAAATCAATTAAAAAATTTGCAATAATGTCCCAATAAAAATTGGATGTATAAATTGCACTACAATTGGAATGAAAATAGGAAGCAAATGCGATTAGAAAATTAAATTAATAGAATTTCCAGATTCCATATACTCCTTAATAATTAAATCTATAAATGTGAACTTTTTGCTCAATAATCCCAATTTGAATTCTAATTTATTTTTTTAATTCTGTTATTTTAGGGAAGCTTAGAAATAGAAAAAAGCTCAAAATCAACATCAAACCAAAATTACTTCTTTATTTATTAGTATAAAAAAAGTAGAAGAAGATAAATTTTCATTCTAATTCGTAATTAGTATTTTATTTAACTCTTTTGTTTTGCTTATATCTTTTTGGATAAAATCTTAAATAACCAATTTTTAATTTAATGCCCTTCATAGTGACAAAAAATGCCTAAAAACTTCGAATAGTGTTTCAAAGATATATAAAAAATTGATCTAAGTAAGCATCCAGTGTGTGGATAACTTTATAACAAGGACCATGAATTAGTGCTTTAAGTTAAGTTTTTATAGCAGTGTGATAAATCAATCAGCTGTATTTTCCGCATTCTAAAATTTCAGTAGAGAATTTAATGTTCTTATCTCTTAAAAAATACACAATACTTCAAAGGTTGTTGAGTGAGGTCTACAAATTCGAGGATAGTGTTTTCAATATCCTCTTTGTGTAAGGTTTCCTTATATAATAACAGAAATGTAATGGATTTCTTGTTATTCAAAGTTCCCCTCTTCAGGGCACAAAAAGCTAGAACAAGAACAAGTTTAGCTCAAATTGCGGTTATGACATATATCTCAAATAAAATAGCATCAGTTGAAACTTAGCACAATTCAAGAAATTTCAAAAAAGTATATTTTGTCATAATTTTATTATTATTATAAATTATTTAATAATACTAATTTCATCATTTATTGAATTACTTTTAATACTATTTAAGGTTCTTAACAAGTTCTTTAAAAATTGCAAACTCTATAAATAATATTGTATCTTGCATACCTGTGCTTTGGGAATAATTGGAATCTTATGGGGTTTTCGAAAATGCATAATCAAAGCATTCAATTGCTTCTTTAATTCTTAACATTTCAAGTAATGTTTATCCTTGAATAAATTAGTTCATCTTTTATACCTTTGTGAAACAAACATTGAACATCTTATGGGTTCTTCTAAATAGTCAAATCAAAATATTTTAATGCCTCTACATTTCTTTTCATTTCATTTAAGGTAATCGCTAAAGTGATTTTTTTTCTTTAGTACCTTTTTTAAAATAATAAGTGGAATTCTCTGAGTTTTTTTCAATTGCAAAATCAAAATATTTTAAAGCTTCTTCAAATCTTTTCATTTCAAATAAAGTTAATGCTAGAAAATATTATTTTTTAATTGTATACCTTTGCAAAAATAGTAGGCTGAATCTTTTGGATTTTTCTAAATTGCAAATTCATAATATTTTAATGCCTCTTAAAAGCGTTTCATTTACTTTAGAAGGTTTGCTAAGTAAGTTATTTTTTGCTTATACCTTTATCAAAGAAATTTTTTGGATTTTCAGGATCAAACTAAATTGCTAAATCAAAATTTTTTAATGCTTCATCAAATCTTTTCAATTCAATTAAAGTTAATGCTAGGAATAATAATTGTTTTTAATCTACCTTTATTACCGAAATAACCCGATTCTTCAGGGATTTTTTGTATAGCAAAATCAAAATATTTTAATGCTTCTTCGTATTTTTTGATTTCAAATAAGCAATTTGCTGAAAAAGAAAAATTGTTTTATTTATACCTTTGTTATAATAAAATGTGGAATCGTTTGGATTTTATTCAATCCCCTAATTATAATATTTTAATGCTTCTTCATATCTTTTCATTTGAAATAAGGTATTTGCTAATAAAATAATAATTTTTCTGTTAATACCTTTGTTAACTAAATAATTTGAATTTTCAGAGTTTTTTTCAATACCAAAATTATAATATTTTAAGGCTTCCTCATATTTTTTCATTTCAAATAAGGTATTTGCTTATAAATAATAATTTTTCTATTAATACCTTTGTTAATTAAATAATTAGCATTTTCAGGATTTTTCTAAATCGCATTATCAAAATATCGTAAGGCTTCTTCGTATCTTTTCATCTTTTCTAAGTTAATTGCTAAAAATAATGTGGTTTTTATACCTTTATAATTATAATATTGTGAATCATCTGGATTTTTTTCTATCGCATAATCATAGTATTTTAAGGCTTCTTATAATTTGTTCATTTAGAATAAAATATTTGCTGAAAAAATATTTTAATTAATTCATACCTTTATTTAAGTAATAAATTGAATCTTAGGGGTTTTTTTAAATTGCATTTTCAATACATTCTAAAGCTTCTACATATCTTTTCATATCAGATAAGGTATTAGCTAAGAAATTATAAATTTTTCTTCTATACCTTTATGAAGTAAATAATTTGGATCTTATGGGTTTTTCTAAATTGCAACATCTAAATGTTTTAATGCTTCTTCATGTTTATAAATTTANTTGTATACCTTTGCAAAAATAGTAGGCTGAATCTTTTGGATTTTTCTAAATTGCAAATTCATAATATTTTAATGCCTCTTAAAAGCGTTTCATTTACTTTAGAAGGTTTGCTAAGTAAGTTATTTTTTGCTTATACCTTTATCAAAGAAATTTTTTGGATTTTCAGGATCAAACTAAATTGCTAAATCAAAATTTTTTAATGCTTCATCAAATCTTTTCAATTCAATTAAAGTTAATGCTAGGAATAATAATTGTTTTTAATCTACCTTTATTACCGAAATAACCCGATTCTTCAGGGATTTTTTGTATAGCAAAATCAAAATATTTTAATGCTTCTTCGTATTTTTTGATTTCAAATAAGCAATTTGCTGAAAAAGAAAAATTGTTTTATTTATACCTTTGTTATAATAAAATGTGGAATCGTTTGGATTTTATTCAATCCCCTAATTATAATATTTTAATGCTTCTTCATATCTTTTCATTTGAAATAAGGTATTTGCTAATAAAATAATAATTTTTCTGTTAATACCTTTGTTAACTAAATAATTTGAATTTTCAGAGTTTTTTTCAATACCAAAATTATAATATTTTAAGGCTTCCTCATATTTTTTCATTTCAAATAAGGTATTTGCTTATAAATAATAATTTTTCTATTAATACCTTTGTTAATTAAATAATTAGCATTTTCAGGATTTTTCTAAATCGCATTATCAAAATATCGTAAGGCTTCTTCGTATCTTTTCATCTTTTCTAAGTTAATTGCTAAAAATAATGTGGTTTTTATACCTTTATAATTATAATATTGTGAATCATCTGGATTTTTTTCTATCGCATAATCATAGTATTTTAAGGCTTCTTATAATTTGTTCATTTAGAATAAAATATTTGCTGAAAAAATATTTTAATTAATTCATACCTTTATTTAAGTAATAAATTGAATCTTAGGGGTTTTTTTAAATTGCATTTTCAATACATTCTAAAGCTTCTACATATCTTTTCATATCAGATAAGGTATTAGCTAAGAAATTATAAATTTTTCTTCTATACCTTTATGAAGTAAATAATTTGGATCTTATGGGTTTTTCTAAATTGCAACATCTAAATGTTTTAATGCTTCTTCATGTTTATAAATTTAACTTAAGATCTTTGCTATAAAAGTAAAAATTTTTTCCATACATTTATTAAAGTAGTAAGATGGATCGTCTGGGTTTCTTTTGATTGCATAATCATAATATTCCAATGCATCATTATATCTTTTCATATCAGCTAATGTATTTGCTAAACAGAATAACTACTTTTATACCTTTGTGATAAAAATAAATTGGGTTCTCAGGATTATTTTAAATTGCAAGATCATATTATGTTAATGAGTCTTCATATTTCTTCAATAGTTTTAAAATATTTGCTAAAATTGAAATATTTTTTTTACCTTTTTCTACATAATATCTTGCGTCATCAGGGTTTCTTTTGATTGCATAATCGTAATATTCCAATGCATCATTAAATCTTTTCATTTCAGTTAATGTATTAGCTAAGCATAACTACTTTTATACCTTTGTGATAGAAATAAATTGGATCCTCGGGGTTATACTCAATTGCCTAATCATATTATTTTAATGCGTCTTCATATCTCTTCAATAGTTTTAAAATATTTGCTAAAACTAAAATAATTTTTTACCTTTATTTATATAGTATCTTGCATCTTAAGAGTTTCTTTAAATTGCATAATCATAATATTCCAATGCATCATTATATCTTTTCATATCAGCTAAATTATTTGCTAAATTAAATAATTGAGTCTATTTCATACCTTTGTTAAAGAAATAGTTAGGCTCCTCAGGGTTTTTCTAAATTGCATAATCATAAAATTTTAATGCATCTTCATATCTTTTTATTTCATTTAAGATGATTGCTAAGAAATAAAACATTTCTACCTTTACTATTAAAATGTCTTGAATCATCTGAATTTTATTAAATTGCATAATCAAAACATTCTAATGCTTCTTCAAATTTTTTCATCTCTCTTAAGATATTAGCTAAGTTTGAGAAATACTATCAATTACCTTTATAACATAATATTTCTATATCTTCTGGGTTATACTTAATTGCATTTTCTATATTATCTAATGCTTCTACATATCTTTTCATTTATTTTAAGGCACTTGCTAAGATAATTTAATTGTAACCTTATACCTTTATTTGCATATTATCTTGAATCCTATGGGTTTTTCTTAATTGCTTGATTAAAACATATTAATGCATCCTCAAATCTACTCATATGATATAAAGTAATTCCTTATGTTTAATAAGTTATTTTAAACCTTTGCAATTGAAATATCTTGAATCTTCTTTTTCTTTTTCAATCGCCTTATCAAAAAAATCTAATGATTCTTCAAATCTATTCATTGATTATAAGACATTTGCTAAAAAGAAAGATTATTTTTATTTTACCTTTGTTGAAGAAATAGATTGAATCTTCTGGATTTTTCCTAATTGCTTGATCAAAATATTTTAATGCCTCCTCATATCTTTTCATTTCACATAATGTATTAGCTAAAATAGCATTATTATATCTTTTTTACCTTTACAACATATAGAATCTATATCTTCTGGATCTTACTCAATTGCCTTATCAAAACATACTAATGCATCTTCATATCTTTTCATTTCTTTTAATGTATTTGCTAAAAAAAGAATATTAATTTATCTCTTTTACCTTTGTTAATGAAATATCTTGAATCTTCATATAATTCAATTGCTTCATCATAAAATTTTAATGCTTCTTCATATTTTTTCATTTGATATAAAGCATTCGCTAAGATAGATTATTATAAAAAAAATATACCTTTGTTGAATTTAAATATTGGAATTTCTGGATCTAATTGAATTGCCTAATCATAACAATCTAATGCTTCTATAAATCTATTCATCTGTTATAAACTTATTGCTTAAAAATGTATGAATTTAATAATTTATACCTTTATGATTGTAATAGTCTGAATTTTTTGGGCTTATCTCAGTATCTAATCCATAATATTGTAATGCCTCTTCAAAATCATTTATATATTATAAAGCAATTGCTTCAAAATAATGCATGTTTAAATTTACCTTGGTTGTAATATTAAGTTGAATTTTCAATCTTATTCTATTAAGCTTAATTTAATTGTCCATTTTACTAATTTTCCCTTCTATTATTTAGTGAGACTGCTTTCTTAAGCTTACAAATTTGTTAAAGATTTAGTGCTTTTTTGTTCTATTTTTTTTTACACATAACCTTTTAGACATTTTATTTTTCAATTTATCTCAAAAGGCTACTAAATTTAAGAAGCAAGCCAATATTATAAATCGCATCCTTAAATAATTAATTTTGCATATATCTGCCTGTGCCTAAAATTAAGTTAAAAGTCATATTTACATATCTAATTCATTTATTTAATAAAAATATTCTTTTTAGATTTTTTTAAAGAATATTTGATTAAGAATATATTTAATATAAAATAAATAAGTTTAATAGAAGACAAATTCACAGAATTGATTATTATTATGTATTAGATAATTCATGTCAATTTTGTTTATTTTCATTATGAATTAATCTTATTTATTAGAATCCTTCTAATTCAATAATATTTTACTAAATAGGCTTGGGATTATTTTGGTAATTCTGAATGCATAACATCTAAGAAAATTTTATCTGAATCTCGAGATGATTGAAAATATAATTCATCATCTGTAATAAATGACAGAATAATTTAGCATAATCAAAGTTTAAAAATTTGTTTCTGTAGATAGAATTCTTTGTCAAAAATACAACCAAATTTCAATAATTAGAAAATTCAAATTATTAATATAAGATTAACTTGGATCAAATAGAAATAGATTTTATAAGAGACTCACTAATTGAATTTTAAGATGTTTAATAATGGAAGTTCTATATTATTACTCTTTATTATATTATTTTTCTATTTTGGCAAAATATCAAAAAATTATATAATGTCAATAATTGATAAAAATTAATATTATTTTTTTTTCAAGTTATTTTGTGTTAAAGTCTATGACTGAAAGCATTTCTAATTAGACTGACATGGTGATTCTGTATTTATAATTCCCTTTAAGTATTATATTTAAATTCTTAAATCCTACAATAGGCTAAGACAAATTGTTATGAATATCTTATTAAGTGAAAGTAGATTAGAAAATAACTTTCATCTTTATATTTCGCCTTTAGTGATGTGTTCGATATGTAACAAAAATATGTAGAATTATATTTTATCATTTTGTTAAAAACTAATTGTTTCTATATTTTAATTTTCTTGCCATTCTCCACACTATTTATCCTCTTCCTTTAAAATAAATAAAGCTGAATGATTAATAGAACTTTTTGTCAAAAACTTTGTTCCTCCCTTTCTCTTCTTTTTCTGTCATCCATTTTATCCATCATCAAGGATTATTTTAATTTGTTTATAAATTAAGCTTTTTTAGAATAATTAAAAACATAATTTATTTGATTAAAATTATCATAGAAAATGATAAATTATTTGTGTTAGATAAAATAACTTTAAGCAAATAAAGACATAATTTGAATAATTTTAAATGCATTGAAGATCAGATCTTTAAGAATAAGATAAATTATATAACTTTATCAATATGAGAACAAAGATATTTGAAATCCAATTTGGATTGGAGTTTATAATTTGACTTTACCAATACCAATATTTTCTAAAATTACTTATATTTAGTGATTATAGTTTGATATAATAGTTCGAATATATAAGATACAATTTATATTTTAATAAATTGATATTATGAAAAAAATAGAACTTCCATCAGTTATTGATTTATAATTTTACAATCAATATATATATATATATACATAATTTTGTGAATAATCTATAATAATTAAAAAAGAATGAAACTTAAAAAATAAATAATTAAACTAATTTCATCATCAATGAAATTTTTAACTTTGATTTTTAATCATAAATATAAACTAAAATATTTATTCTGAAAGCTATTTTGGGTATTATTTATGTAAATAATAATTAATTCAATTTAAAATAATAATTCATACAATATTATCACGATTCATACTCAAATATTCAAAATCCCTATTAGAATAAAATTCTTCATCAAGATTTGAGTAATTTTATTCATTAATATATCTGGATATATCTTGATCATTTGTTTGCATATCATTTTGATCTTCTATTATTATTTCCTTATTATTAGTTCCAATAATTCTTAAATGTTCTTCTCTTACTTTTTCGAGTAACTCTTTAGGCTCAGATAATGTTTATTTTGAATAATATGGGTTCTAAATTTGAAGGTACTAACTTCTTATGCTATTATAAAACCTATTCTTTATTTAGTTATCCTAAAATAAATTTTATTTTTACCGATCTACCCACTAAAAATTTAGCTATTTATGACCACCTAGTACCACATTCTAAGTACTTTTCATAAATTAATTAGTCTTCTTCTTGAGTGAAGCTAATTTATTTTAAATTTGGATCAAGTGTGTTAATGAATCGATTTCTACATTGTTTACTATTTCTATTTTTGAACATCTCAGCAATTTTAGACCACTTCTTGCCGAATTATGAAATAAGTTTTAACAATTATTAATCTTCTTCAGGTTTCCAAAATTGATTGGTTCTACTCTAATATCTAATTTAAATTCAATACCCTTTGTCCTTAAAGTCGTTTCCATCTTTAAGCACATTAGTTTGGATTTCGATTAGGTACATATTCAGCAATTGCCATCCAATTCATTCCACACATTCTTATTCCTTTTTTAAGTAAATTATCCTCTTTAGTACTCCATGCTGTTTTTATAATTTTCATCTTTATGCAAGATTCATCATATTATTAAGCACTGTTACTCATCGTTAGGTATAAATAATAATCTTAATTATTGGGATTTGGAAAAATTTAAACTAGCGTTTATCATCAAAACCAATCTTGTATTATATGAACTTAATGTTTTAATAAAAAGATACAATTATAATTAATAGGTATAATAACTCATATATATAAAATTAATTAAAAGTGATATAGCCTACAAGTTTTCACTCCAAGATTAAAAGTTTAATCTAAACAATCTTAAATCATCTATTAGTCTATATATTATTCCTAATTTTGAAAAAAATCTCAATTTTTTGTTTTGATTTAACTTATTCAAAGTTAATATTTATGAAGAATTTTCAGAATTCTCATTCATCATAATTGAGCTATCATGTTAATCTCAATATTCATATTTTTACTTAAATTTTTTATAAGTAGGGTAGTTCAAGAATCTGTTAAAAGTTTAACGACACATGATTACCCTTATTGGCAATTTAATTAAAAATATAAATTATGGTTTTCTTTCAACCAAGTTCAAATAAAATAGGTATGAACATGCTTGTATTTTTATAAAGCTAAGTTTAATTTTCAAAGTGAATGCTTAATAATTATATTCTAAAGGGGCTTGGGCAAGATTCAATCCATTTTGAGAAAATTTATTTAAAACTTTCGAAACGTTAATACAAAAATTAATTTCTTAAAATACTTTCTACACTATAAATTTATATTCCTTATGATGGAACTTATTTGATTAATCCTCGGATACAAGAAAATACTTTTTATAATTGTCAGTTTATTTTTAAATATTATATATGTATATATCTATAAATTTTGATTTCTGAAATAGTTAAACTCACTCTATGCAAATCAAAGTTATTGAAGACTAAAGAGTTTCTACAATTAAGAAATTCTAAAATTTATGTAACAGTTTATTGATTTATTTCATTATTCAAAATAATTAATATTAATGAATAATAATTAAGTATTATAATAAATATATTTTTTTTTAATTAATCCTTTATTATTTCTCCTAATATTATTCACATTATTCTTAAATTTCATCTAAATTAATAATTAAATTAAATATTGTAATTATCTTCACCCTACATCTTTGAATATAAATACCTTTTGTATTTCGATGATATTAGAGTTTCTTTTATTAAATTATTAGGTTTGATATCATTTTTTGTGTATTAATCTGATCTGATCTGTATTTGAATCAATCAAATCTTTGATTGTAAAATTTATTAATGGAATAAATTTACTATAGTTATTTTTTATCAAAATAAGGACATTTAATTTTATCTTGAAATCTCAATAAATAGATTATTTTACTTATTTCCCTATATACATCCTTATTAAATATCAATCAAATAAACTTATATTTATTCTTTTCATATAAAACTAGATTTTTTGATAGTTAACCAGAGATTAATTTTGAATCCTCCTTTATGCCTTTTTAAACGTAAATCTCTTTGTATAAATCTTACTTTTTATTTAATTTGTTTCTAAAGTGATTGAACATGTTTAGATAATCTTTCTGATTAATAATTTTCCTATAATTTAAAATTCTAAGGTAATAATTTAAACTTCTCAACTTCTCTGTTGTTTCCCATATCGAGTACATTTACTTTGTGATTTAAAAATACAATTCTTGTATTATGAAATAAAAGAATTAATAGAAATATTACATAGAGATTAGAGTTATTAAATTTTGCAAAATTAATACTTTATTTCACAAGACCATCATATTATAATAGAGATAGTTATCATACTTTTAAAGACATAGAAAAGAAAATATTTGATTTTGAGAATTAGTTTTTATGATTTTGATCCAAAGAAAATTTCATTTTGATTAAATTTGAAGAATTTTACAATAAAAAAATGATGGAATAGAATCAAAAAGTATACATAAATGATATTTAAAAAGGATTAGGGAATTTTTCAAATATAATAAATTGCTGCCAATAATTATTTTTAATTGTATATTAATAGATTAATAAACTTTATAATATAGTAGCTTAATAGAATATGGATTGAGAATATTATCAATTAAGTTCTTTATAATATTATCATTTTTATGATAATAATCGATAACATTCAATAATTAATATATATATAAAATATATTTAAATATTCTCAATGAAATTTATAACAAAAATATAGTTTAATTACTTTGTTTATTTTAATTTGATTTTCTTTTTATAAAATATACATAAAATTTAATGTGGGATGTTTATCAAATGATTGAGTTTATTGCCCCTTTTTCAACGAAAAGTCTAGTTAAATTTTCGCATTCTTTTGACTTAAATAATGTATCTTCATTAAAATAACAATGGGGTGCCATTAATAATGGAAATCTATTTATGCTTTTACATAAAGTTGGGAATCCATATTTGGCCAATGTTTCTTAGTCTATTTTATAAAATAATATTGATCCGTCCTTCATACCTAATATTATAATTCTACAGCATGGAGAGAATGAGGCTGTATTTAATTTTGAGCTAAATTTATTGAGAGTGTAAATTTAATTTCCAGATTCTTTATCAAGAATTTTGAGTTCATTCTCTTAATATGTCATTTAATATTGATTTATTTATTTGATTACATATTGAAATTTAATTTAAACTTCTTCAGTTAAAAATGAATATTGTAAATTGAAGTTTGAAATATGATCATGATATATATGATTATCTAATCCTAAAATAAGAATGTTTTCTTCATCTTCAAGAAAGATGAAAGCCTTAACAATAAAGTTTTACTTAACATTTGCATATTTTTATATTGTTTATAAAGAAGTTAGATTCCATATATTTATAGTTTAATCCAAATTTAATGACAAAAGGTATTTACCACTTTTAGAAAAAGATAATAAAGATGTGTAATTTGATCTATCAAATACAGTTGGTTCTAATGTTACAAACAGTTTCATAGATTTTGTATCAAATATTTTAAATTCTCTCATCCATTATACAGCTAATAATTGTTTTTATTCAGAAAAGGCAGATTAAAAATATTTTGCACAATAATCCAAACTAAGATCCCAAACTTTTTCTTTATCAGGAATATAACTTGCTTTTAAATAATCGGACTAAATGATATTGTATCCAATACTTAAAGAGTAGACAACCAAAAATTTATCTTCAATCAAAGGAAATGAAATGGCTTTATCTAGGAATGCTGAAAAGATTGGATCATCTATTTTAGGAGCAATTGAAATTTCTGATATAATAATGTATTGACCATCTACATCCCATAATTGGACAATGAATTATTTATTTAATGAAAATAAAACTTTATCACTTATTGAAAAAGCTAAACAACAACTGATTTCTAATCCTTTTGCTAATTAGGCAAGAATTTTCATTTCTTCAATAGACCATAAATTAATACAATTTTCATTTTGAACAGCCAATTTTAGATTATTATGAGAAATTGCAATAAATTTAATTTTTTGGTTAAGAATTGTATCGTCTATTATGAATTTTTATTTTTCATTAGTTAAATCTATCATTTTAATAGGACTAAAGGTTACTAAATACTTTGAATCATATGTAAATAAATGATTTATATCAATTGAAGGTCTTTATTTAATTTAATTATATGTATCAATGTTAGATTATTCAAGTAATTTTCTATGTTATAAATCCCATTGTATTTTAATATGATTACTATAGAGAACTATAATTGAATTACACTTATAATTGAATTAAATATCATATGCTTTTTAATAATAACAAATAACATAAGTGTTATCAATTAAATATTTTGTATTTATTTTCCATAATCTTATGCTACCTTAATCATCTATAGCTGCAAAATATTAGCAATCTTATGAGTAACAAAATTTTGGTGGTAATTATTTACTTTTTAATAAAACATCAATCTTTTAAAAATTAGTCAAATCCCATCTAATAATTTCAAAAACAGAACCTGAAGCCAATTATAAACCATCTGATGATATTGTAACTAAGATAATTGAAGTTTAGTGACCATCAAATTCTAATTATTATTATCTTAAAGCATTCAAATTCCAAAGTCTAATGATTTCTTTTCCAGATTAAGCTAATATACCTTTCCCTGAAATTGAAATTAAATCAATACTTTCAGTATTGCTTTTAAATGTAGATAAAAGCTTACATGTTTTTAAATCCCATAATTTTATAGTAACATTTGAGTAAGCTGTAACAAAATAAGAACTTTCTTCAGAGAAAAAGGCTTTTTCAAAATAATGAACACTTACATCATATTATTCCAAACATTAAATTGTTTTCATTGATTTAAAGTCTATTAATTCTAATCTTTCTGTATTCTTATCTTTAATTTTAATTGCTAATAATAGTTTTGTTTATTAAATATTTAATTCTAAGTGATACATTTCTCCATATTCTTTTAAACTTCCGATCTTAACTATTAATTAATTTTTTGGATCTATTTTAAATATTTCCAAATCAACAGTTATCACTATCATCAAACTTTCAGATTGTGCAAAACCTTTGTACTTGAATGTACCATATTTTTGAAATAATTACACTTAGATTGACTAAGATAAAGGTAAAAAGTTGATTATTTCATTATTATAACTAATTCCAAAATAATTATTATTTAATGTTAATAAATAAGTAGATATATTATATTATTATGATCTTTATATTATTTTACAGTCTTCTAAATTATCTATATTTTGGAGAGTAATAAATTTTGTATAAAATGCTATGATTTATTAAGTCTCTTCTAAAAATAAAATTTTTGTTGGTAAACCATTTATTGTAGCATTATTAATTAGCTTAATTTATTCAAGGTTCTAAATGTCATATAAGTATGCTTAATTTCTTTTACAAATGATTAAGATTTAATCTTATTTTGCAAAACAAACCCTTTAATAAACATACTAACTAATATTTTTTATTTTCACTTCTTTATTACTATTGTTTATGCTTAGATCACTTATAATTACATCTTATTATGTCGTACATGCTAACATTGTTTAATTATTTGAAATTGAAAAGTCTTAGGAGGTTTAACTAGAGATTTTTTTAGCTGATAATATATTATCGATTAATTGTATTTCTAATCCAGTATTTGTTATGAATATTAAGAATTTTTAATTAAAAGAATATTATAATTATCTTAAATACTTTTACACCTTTATTTTATGATATTGTAGATATTAAATTGACAATATATATATAGTATTAGAATTATAGATTAACAAATTCTTATATTCTGGATAAAATCTTGAATTATAACCATTTATTTTTAATTCAACTTCTTTTTGTTTAATATTTTCAAATTTATAATCTTCCCTATAACTTGTCCATATTTGAAGTGTTTTACCTAATGTAATCATTGTATAGTTATCTGTAAAATATGCTTTTTCTAAAATTTCAATAGTTTAGAATTAATTTAAAAATTTTGATGATTAACAATCAAAAAATTATATAATAGAACCTTCTTTATTTTCACCTAATATAGCTAAAGTTTTCATTTTGTAAAAGCTAGCTCCTTTAAAATCAAAACTTAAATCAATAATATTTAATTTATCCCATTTAGTCATTTCAAAGAAATCTTAGATGATGACTATTTTCCTTAAACTACAAGATACCAATGTTTTTTAATCTTAGGAAATAACAACATCAATTATTTTATCTTATGATGGCACTAATGTTTTGTATGATTTATAATTATCTAAATTCCATAATAAAATTTCATCCCTTTTACAACATAATAAATATAATCCATCTTCAGAAAATCTTATTAATGATAGTTCATTTTGATTCTCTATTAATATACTAAGCTTTTAAATATTTCTTATATCCTTCATATTATAAATTGTTAAACTTAATTTCATATCTTCTTATATACAAGCTAATATTTCAAAATTTGGAGAAGTTTCAAATTCTTTAATATTTATAGATGATTATACTACAATTGTTTCTTATTAATCTGTTAATCTCATACAATCATAAATTGTAAAATAATTTGACCTTATTATAACATATTGATTATTCAAATTGAACTCTATTTAGTTAACTTATCCTCTAAAATTAATAGATTATATCCAAACAATGCTTTTTAAATCCTTTATATTCCAAAAATGAACTTCCTTATCATTTTCGTCATAAAAAATAAAAATTTAATTATTTGAAGAGAATTAAAGTAAAGTTATCATTTTCTATTCTATTTTTAAATCTGATAGCTTTTAACAATTAGAGATATCTGAGACATCCCAAAATTAAATGTCCTAACAACTTATAGCAAGTATTTTTTAATCTGATGACAAAGCAATACATTATATTGATGAATCAACTTTAATTGTGTAGTCTATGTTTTGATTCTATTTTTCACTTAATTATTTAGTTTCCATAATGAATAATACTTAATGAGATATTATTACAGCAATATAATTGAAATCAGAAGACACTAAAATACTTGTATATTGTTGGTTGATAAATGTTTAATAAGCAATAGTCGTCAAGTCATTTCCACTTAAGAAAGTTAATTCTGTATTAGTTAGGCATACAATGATATTATGAATTTCTGAATAAGATAAAGACAATATCGATTGATTTTCAAATTATCTACTTAAAGGTATTTCATCCTTAGTAAAAGACCAAATTTTTATGATCCCATCCAAACTTCCCGTTATCAAACAATCTCCATTATCTTTGAAAATTAGTGATTATACAGATTTTTGATGGCCAGTCAAAGAGGGTTTCTCTTTACAAATTAAATTTGTCCATCTTGCTTTTTCTATTTTAGAACAGGCAAAGTTACACGAATCAATAGAAACATTATCAAATTAAGTATAACTTAAATTACATTTATAAAAGGTTAAACCATTTATTTTAGTGTTGGAAATTTTAAGTCCATACAAGTCCAAATCTTCTAAATATTCTCCAAAACAGCTCAAAAAATATATAGCATTTGATGATGCTCTTTCAAATAAATATTTACTTTTATTTAATAAAACTAATCTGATTAATTTTTATTTAAGATTTGTTAATAACAATAATTTTGGTTTTAATAATTCTAAAGTTCCTGAATATTATTCTGATGATAAATTAAAATCATTTTTGTTGAAAATACTTTATTACAATACTTAACAATCAATTGTGATATCATTTTCAGAATGTTTCTCTAAAAATTTAAGAATATAATCTGCAACAAAGAATTCTTAAATAGATTTATGGTTAAATGAGTGTTAACTTCCTTTTGAAGTTATTAACATGCATTTTCTTAACAATCCTCTATATTCTGAATCCTATTCATTTTCACTGAAATAACAATCTTCCCAAGAATTATGCAAATTAATATTTTTAGCTTATTATAAAATTAATTTTCCTTTTTATTTATAATTAACTTATGTAAGTTATCTTATAGACATATCAATAGCTAAATGCATTGAAAATTCATTTAAATCTAAAATAAAACTTTCATGATTGATTGATTTTCCTAAATCCTTCCATTTTTAAAGTTATTAAGCATGATAAAATTCTACAAATACATTATAAAAATCAAAAGCTGTTAATTGATTCAATTTAAAGGCACCAACAATAAATTGAGCATCAAATTTCACATTAAATTATTTGTTTTAACTTATAATTGAATTGCCATTTAGATGTAATTGTTAAGCTATAGAATGCTATTCAAAAAAGTTTTGACTTTCTAAATCTTCCAATAGAGAATTAAGTAATTCAATAATATATTAATCATCAAATTCTTTAATATTATTCTTTTAAGTTTTTATTTCTACTTCATTTTCTTTTAAATCTTTTTATTATTTATATTTTGAGATTAAACTAGTTGATTTTAGTGATTCTTTTTTTAATAAATGATAGTTTATTTATAAGACTTCTCTCATGAAACCAGCCTATGAAAATATTGAAGACATTTTAGGGAGAACATAAACTATAATCTCTAACATAAAAGGAGTATTAAGTAAATGACCAATATTTACATTATTAATAGTTTAATGAAATTTTGATGTTCCCCATAACTAAAGTAAATCTTTACTTAATGAATTAATTAAATCAGGTTAAAAAAGATTGAAGAATTCAACATTTTGTATTTTTTATATAATTTTCTCTGTGTCTTAATTTGTAAACAACATATGTTAATCTTAATTTTTTATTAATATTTTTGATATTGTTTCTTATAATTAAAACCAAACTGAATTAAATTGAATAAAGGAATAACTTTATCCTTTTAATTATTTTAAAAATTCATAAAATCTCTTAATTTATCTTTTTACACTAATCTCTTAATAGAGTTAAAGATATTCAGAACTTTATTAAGATGTAAAAGGCAATAATTCTACTTCTTTTAATGTATTTAAACTCTTACCATAAAACCAAGTTTAATATCCAATTGATGTTAATATTTCCTCTCTAGTTGTAATTATAATTTTGACATTTTAACCAGGTTCTTGTAGATTTAAATCTTAAATTAATCTATTTGAAGTATAAAGATTACACTTTAAACAATCTTATTTCATTTCATCGTAACTCTCAAGAATTAAAACTATATTTAAATTACCTGCTATAACTGCTTCTTTAAATTCTCTTATTTAAACACTATCAAAATTATAATTCTCTGATTCTAATCCCTATTCAATAATATTGTGTTTTGGATCTTTGACAGAAGGTAATGATATATAAATAGGAATCCATTAAGGTTCTATTTTATAAAAATTCCATAATAATTCTTCTATGTTTATAGCAGCTCTGCTTTTTCCAGAACCTGCTCTTCCCTTAAGTAACATAACATCTTTTGTTCTTTCCTATTTATTCCACAAAAATTCATTTACTTCGCCTTCAAAATTATCATACTAATATTTTAATAAGAATGAGATTGATCCTCCTAAGTTATTCTAAATCTTATTTCCAGTAATTGGATCATATTCTTAAGTTTATAACTCTATATGTACTTAATCTACTTAATTTTCCTATTTTTATTTTAATATTTAATCTTTACGGATAAGAAGTAATTCAAAATAGTTTTTCCCTCTTAATTTTCTAATATCATTTGCAATTCCATTAACATTTTTTAACAATAGATCAATTGAGCTTTTAAGATTCTTCAAATCTTTGCTTATTTCCTTTAAAAATATAAGATTAATATCTAATCTTTAAGACATATCTGTGATATTATCAAAATATATTTCAAACTCATCTATTGCCTATTATAATTAATCTTTCATTTAAGGTGAATTTTCAGTTAGAACTGAATTTTCAAGTTATGCTATTTTTTTGAGCATCATTTAAATATCTAATTTTAATCTATTTTAAAATGTCATTATATCTGAAGAAAACATTTTCTTTTATAATTCCATCAATTCTTTATTTTTTAATAAATTTCTTACATTAGGATGTTTTTCATAAATCCACATTTTTTTAATTAAATTTATACAAAATTCTTAAATCTTTTTCTCCTAAACCGAAGCTTACATTGTAATAAGATTGTAAGCTAATGCTTCCCTTACTTTATATGATGTATTTTCCAATATATCCAAAAACCCACTTTCTTTCTATAAGGAAGTGGATGTATTTTCTAAATTAGATAATAATTGTAAATATATTTTATCGCACTTTTTATCTTCATTTTACAATTACGATTAATCTAATTGGCTAGAATGATTATTGAAGAGGATAAGATTACCAACCAATTAATCAATATTCAAATCAATTGAAGATTATTAAAGTTTCTCCGAATTGAAAACAATTTATTATTATTCAATTAAAATGCTTAAAAAGATTTAAATAGACATTAATACATCTGGAATTAATTCTGACATACTTTCTGTAATATCATCTACTGATACTTATTTTAATAATTAATCTGAAACTAAAGTAATGTAACTATAATATATTCTATTTTGAATAATTATTCTTTTTATTCTTTTTATTTTTAGAAGTATTGCATTTATTTGATTTGTCTCTTTTTCAAAATTAAAGTAGTCATCTTATTTACATTCCTTATTCTTTATGTTTATACTTAAATCTTAGAATCCTTTTTATTTATTACTTTCATTTGTAATCTAAATCTATGATTAATCTATAATATTTTTATTTTATAAATAATTATCCAAAATTTAAAGGACATCCTATTATACTGTTTATTTATCTATCTAACATAATCCTATTAAGGCTAATTTGTTTAGGACTTTTTAAAAAGTGATTATGATTAATAATTTTTTATCTTCAGACTAAATTTTTTTTTTAATATCAAGTAAGCTTTATTTGATATATTTTTCAATATCATCTAATTATTTAAATTCATCCTTTATAACATCAATCTAGGAGTACTTTTCAAAATATCCCTTTAATTAAGACTTAAGATCTACTATAATATTTTAGATTAAAGTTTCTTATATTATATCATCTTCTCTATTATTTTCCAATTATACTAAATTTTCTGATATATTATTTAAATCTTCAAATTAAACCAAATATAATTTTCTTTAGTGGATATTAATTAGATTTTTTAATCCTTTTAACAATATTTCAATTTCAATACATCTAATTAAATTTTTTCCTAAATCCTTAGGCATTTCAAAAGCCCAATTTTCTTTCTTCCAATATTAAGAATAATGAAGATTCAATTCTGATATTATGGTTCTTATTAATAAAGAATTATAAATTTCGATAATATTATCCCAAATTTTTCTTTAAGAAATTTTCTCTTAAATTTATTAACTTAATTTATTTTATACAAATATTTTTTGAAAACTTCTTTTTGCATTTTTAAGTTATATTATAAATTCATTCAGAAACTAATCTATATTTGAAATAGTATTTATTATTTATTCATATTCTTATAGAATATTGATATTTGAATTCTTCTTGAAATCCAATTTATTAATATCATCAGAAATAGCTTCTTAATATATGCTTAATATCTTTGAAATTACTATCCAAAGCTGTGTAATTTTTTTTAGATTTTATAGAAATTTAAGTTCTGATTCCTTTTCTAGATCATCAGATTTTAGAATTTAAAATGTTTTTTTATCTTTATTTATATTTTGAGAATTACATTTCATAATTTACTCTAATGCTTTATGAATAGAAATTTCTTTTATTCTTATTATATCTATTTCATAAAAAAGATACAATAATTATAAATTTAATTATTTTTATTATTTGATTAAATGTTATAGATCTTATAGACATATTTTTAAGTCTTGATTTTAATCTCTTTTTGAATAAGTTAATTATGCTTAATTTTCTATTTACTCAACATTCTATTTTATTTAGATTTTGCAGATTCTGAGTTAAGTATTTAAAGATGAGAGTATCTCTAAATTATCTTCATTGGTGATAAGACTAATATTTAAATCCCATAAATTATTTTGATTATTTTATTAGGTATCAAATTAAAAATTTACATATTCTGGTAATAATTTAATATTCTTTTCTTATTCATTTAATAAATACTCTTAGAACAATTTTAAACAAACAAAATTCTTAATATTTAAATCTTTATTTTCAAATAATTTAACTTTCACTTATGATTTATCATATGGTATTAGTATTAAATGATTTGATTCAATAAGTGAATTGATTGTAATTTAAGCTTCTGAAATTTAATCTAGTGTATTTTGTAGTTATGTTTTACTAATTATAAATCTATAAGAAATCAAATCAGAAATTAAATTAATCCAACAAAAATGGACAATCCAATTTTATGACTTTTTTATATAATTATTATATGCTTCATTCAACTGATTAATAGTTTTTTAAACTGAGTATCCTTACTTCAATTAATTTAATATTGTCCATTTAAGATTTTCAAAAAAATAGTATAATTCATATATTTATAATGGATTCCTTATTTACTTATCATAAAAAGTAATCAACAAATACTTTCCAGCTTCAACTAAAGAATCAATTAATTCAGAACTTGGTTTTAATTAAGAAATTGAGGAGACTATCCCAGATAAAATTCCAATAGCTAATTGCTATCCTATTTATGAATTAGTTCTACAATGTGCAAGACATATTTTTATCATTTACAATTCAAATTCTATTCCATTTATCCATATATTATTAGATTCTATTTTAATTTATTCTTCTAATTCTGAAATTTAAGATAATAATTAATCTTTTAAAACCACCTACATGTATCTCTCTTTATTTTATTATTAATAAAAAAAGATCACTTTAAGTAAGTTATTACAAATCTAAAGCAAGTAATGGAATAGATATCCCGAAAGTTTCAAATAAATTATTAATTATTTCACTAATATTTGAAATGTACTCTCAATAACATCATAATATTGTAAATTTGATTCTTCATATCTGCAAAGACCTTGTAGATATTCTTAATGATTATGAAACCATAGAAAAGCACAAATTATTTCATCTTTATTGAATCTATCGTGGAAGAGCAAGGCCTTTTCAACAATCACATTTGTAAAATGTTTCATATTTGAAAAGAATTTATCAGGAATCTTATTTATTATACTAGATTATTAAGGTTTAGCTTATGAGGAACAGATTGATCCTCCTCCTCTTAGACAAAAAATTGTTGATGAGAATATGTTAAATATGGTTTAAAAAATTAAAAATTAATATTGCAAATAAAAAGATATCATCCAAAATATATCTCTGATATAACTTAAATTCTAATATAATTAATTATTTGTAATAATTATTCAAGTTTATGATCAGAATTATTAATATTGATTAAAGTTAATATAAATGCATTCTTGTGTTGAAATGTAATAGTTAAGCCTTTTATTATTATATTTAGACAGAGTAAAATAAGTAATAGATGTCCCAATTTTAAAGAAAGTATTAAATAATTATGATCATAATTTTTATAAGTTTGTTAGAAAGTTTCTTGGAATTAAGAATTTTCAAAAAGTAATTAATATTAAAGATCATTAGAAATAAACACTTAATTGCCATTATAGTTTATCTAATTTGATATAAGTTTTAAACCTTTATGTTTAAAAAAAATTGGCTATTTAAATTGAGAAAGTCAATTATTTATTATGAATTTAATAAATTGTATCAAATAAAAAAGTAATCAATATAATTTAATTTTGTATAAAATAATCAATCAAATCATAAAATTATAAATTCATTTGATAATATTCTCAAGAGTTGTATTTGATGATAATTCAATTATTTTCAGATATTAATACCTAAATTTATATTTATAAATTTTTACTTAGCTGCTACTTTATCTTTCAAATTATATTTAGAATTAATTTAATTTCCTCCATATTTAATATATATTTCTAATTCTTATAATATTGAAAGTTCATTTTCTTTTAAATTATAACGATTTCTTTTCACATCAAATGCTAATTGGTAAAAATATAAATCTAATAAATCTTAATCATTCTCTTCAAATTCAATATATTATTTAATTCTTAAATAAATATCAAATCTTTTATTAAGCTTATAAACATTATTGTTTACTTCCTCATGAAATTCTAATTTATTTAAAATATCAAAAAAATTTGCAGATTCATCTATATATGAAGTATTGAAAACACTTTCATTTTTAGATTAAACAATCATTAATCCAAAATATTTCCAATTATTCTATTAATTGATAACATTACAAGCTTATTTAATTACTTATTATACACTGAAATGATGTTCTAATTCCACCCATAATGGAGTATCACTATGAATCATCAATTTCACTATTGGCTGTTTACATTCAAACATTAATTATAATTCATCTTTTGATGGCAAATAAACCCTCTGACAAAGTTGTGTTTTTATTTCATCTTTAAATACTTTCACTTAAGTATTTATAGATAAATTTTTAATTATTTATTTAGAATATTTACAAATGTCTGGTTCTTTGAAAAGCTTATTTTCTGGTTTTTATAATTATTCATTTAGATATTAAATAAAAGGTAATGGATGTATTAATGGTATACAATGAGTGATTACTATGCATAATCTTAATAAATAATAAATATGTTCTTTTGTGTTACCCTCAATTTATTTGAATATTTATAAAAATATTTCTTCACGAATTTCTTAATTATTTTCAAATTGAACTTCATCATTAAATTATCTACTAGTTGTTTCAAGTTCTATTGATTTTTTTAATGCATCTATATCAAGAGCAACTGATCGTTATAAACTCTTAGGAGCTGTAGGTAGTTCAATTTATGCTGTTGTACCAATTAAACTACATAATATTCTCTCTAAATGTTCTTTTGTAGTTAGACTTGATCGTTTCATATGAGCAAATTTGGTAATGCTTTTAAAAACATTTAAAGCAACACCTTCATTTTATATTTTAGTAAGAGGTTTCTTAATATTATCAGTTTGACATTTCATAATTTTTTCAATTTAATGTCCTTATTGATTAACTACCTATTAACAATAATCTTTAAATAAATTATTTTATAATATTTAAGGTAATTAATCATCATATTCTAAATTTAAATTTTTATCAAGAGTAGACCTTATATCTAATATTTTTTTATTTTATTAAGCTTTTTCATAAATTACAAAATTTGATGGATGAGGATTATCAATTAGATTTTAAATCACAAATTATTTATGTATATCATATTTTTGATGTTTTCTCTTTTCTTCTTCTAATTATTATTTTTAATATTAATTTTCCTCTTCTTCTATTTATTTTTAAATCTATTATTAATAATTTATAAATTTATCATATTCCTATATAGTTAATAGTTTCGGAGTTTATCCAAAATATATTTTAAATCCATTTTCTTCAATTTAATTTAAATATTTCCTTTAATTCTACTTTTCAATTACATATTATTCTTTATTCTCTAATGCCTCATATGCACAATAATCTGAAATATCATCAATCTTCATTTCAGTATATTTCAATTTAGAATCATCACTTAGCAATTCATATGACTCCAGATCAGAATGCTTAGAATTAGATTTTAATTTTTATTTCATAATTCTTCTATGAATTTACTTTTATTCATTATCTAATAAAGAATAAGCATCATTTTTATATTCCTTTAATTAATCTTCATCTAAAAGAAGAAATGCTTCATAATCAGAAAAATCAACTTTATTAAACTCTAACTTATCCTTTTCATATCTACTTAATTTTTATTATAATAATTCTTATTTATCTTTATAACTCTTAATTTCTTCCCATGGATAAACAATTAATTCTTATAAATGTTAATTCATAACATTTTTATCCTTTAATAATGAATAAGCTAATGAAATATTTTTGTATACTGTATCTTTATTTTATAAAAGCCTATAAGCCACACTTGCTTTTGGATGTAAATAATTCTCAAACAAAATAGGATTTAATATATTCTTCTTTTTCTTTTTCATCTATTCTGCATTTTTTCTTTAGTTTTTTTTCTCTATTGATAAATTTTAGAATGCTATTGATTCAATATTAATTATTCCTTCATGACCTTTTAATTCTAATAACTATTATTTTCTAATATTCCATTATTCATCATTTAAAAGACGAAATGCATTTGAATCTAAGAGTTCATACCTTATCAAATTCAATTGATCTAATCTTTATTATGCTCTAAATCTTTATTATTTTAACATCTCATATTTTTCTGGATTTGCTAGTCCTTTAGAAATATTATTTAATCCTTCTTTTTTTTGATTAATATATTCATTCACATCAGATATAGATAAATATGCTTCAATATCAGATATATCTTTAAATAAAGTAAGTTTTTCTTTATATTTTAAATATTAATCTTTATTTTCAAGTAAATTAAAAGATTCAGGATCAGAAATATCAATATCATATCCATATTTAACTTTATTTGATACTATTCTTAAAGGTAAATTTTCTTATTTTTATTAAACATAAGTTTTTCTTTATTCTAATTCTAATAATTCAAAAGATTCATTATCAGAAAGATAATCATCTATTAAAAATTATTTTTTCTACATTTATCTAGGTCTTTAATTTATTAAAATTTTTATTCTATTAATCTATTATTATTCATTTAATAAAGATTAAGCAACATTTTATTTATTTTCTAATTTTTATCTTTTATATTCATTTTACTATCCTGTTGTCAATTATTTATATGCCTCTATATCACTCAAGTATGGTTCCAATTATGAATATATTTTCTCTTATAAATCATTCATTTTCTTTAATCTTCTTTATTATTTTATTTAATGTTATTAATTTTAATCTAATAAATTAAAAGCAATTTATGTTTATTCTTACTTTTTCAAATTTAAATATTATAATTTTTACTCAAAAGTCAATAAAGAAAATGATTCTTGATCTGAAACTTCATTTTCAATAGCATCAAGTTCTTTCAATTATTATTCAAGTTTATTCTTTTGTATATTGTTTTCTCTTTATATTTGTTATTCTTAGTTTAATAATTAAAATGCTGTATTTTAGATCTCTTCATATACTGTTCCATCTAACATATTTTGTTGTTTTAATTATAAATGATTTACTTTTTTCTTTTTATATTATTATAATTAATCTTCATTTAATAATTAATAGGAATCAAGATCAGAAATCTCTATCATATTTTCCCATTAAATTTCTTAGCTAATATTTTAATTTTAATTTTCTGTTTATTGTTATTTTAAATCTTATTTTTAATTTGTCCCCTAATCAATAGATTTAATTCTTTTAACACATGATAATATTGCCATTTTGAATTATCTTACTCTAAAAGCTTTTTAAATTATTTTTGCAAATGCATTTAATTTCTTGTTATGTGAACATAATAATTTATTAATATTTTCATAAGCTTCCTTTTTGAAATAGACTTAATTCTATCCAAATAATAGTCCTTTAGATTAAATTAACCTTTTAGATATTTCTCTTACTAATGCCTTCATATCTTGATTACTATTTAAATGCTTTTATAATGTTATTTTTCTATTAAATACATCTAAATGATGAAATCTTTAATAAAATTCATTATAAGTCATTCTATGAGGATAACTTTATTAATAAAATTTTATAGAATCAAGAATTCTATATTATTTTAAGTCTTATCTTTCTTTAATACATCTAATATATAATAATTGAATGTCTTTTGAAACGATAATACTATTTAATTTAATTAAATTTTAAGGTATTTCATTCTATTATTCTAGATTCTCCAAATAATTTTTATTATCTTCATATTATATTTAATTATATAATTCTGTTAATTAATCTTACATTAATAATTGTTAACAATTCTTAAAAGTATTTTAAAGATAAATCTATTCAATCTATTCTGATATATAATTAGAAATTAGATTAGTCTATCCTGGATAGTCTAAAATACTTATCATCAATATATTATCATTTAAACATGTTAAACCATTTATAATATCAATAATTTACTATACAAACTTTTAGTATTATTATCCATTTTCAATTTACTATTCAATTAATACTTTTTATATTTCTTAATTAGGTAAATTCTCCCATTTTTATTAAAAATATTACATATTCTCATAATCAGAGATATCAATGTAATGTAATTAAACAATAAATCCAACTAATTATTTTTATTTATAAATAAATCTATAATTTACTACTCCTTAAGTATGATCATCTTTTTTGGTGATTAAAGATTTGATTAAATTATAATAGACCATATAATCCTTATTTAAAAAGCTTACAAGATCAGTTATAATTTATGTTTTTCCATATCCTTAATTTCCAGTAATAAATACTTGTGAACTTTTTCCTAAATCCAAATTTATATATGCATAAAATAGAGAAGAGAATATATGTGGAGGTACTTGATTAATAATCAACCTTTCATCAATATATTTTTTATATTGAATATAATCAGCAAGAGATGTATTGACACTTTAGATTAGAACTTATCTATCAAGATAAACGTTATTTTTGATTTTAAATAGAATTTCAGGTTCATTTAGATAAGGCAATTCTGTTAAATCAATTGTTTTGTTATTACTGGCTCTATGAACTTAATTTACAGGAATATCACAAATTTTATCATCTGGCAATAGGATTCTAGCTTCACTTCTTTAGTTTAGCAATTTTTATATATTCCCTCTTTAATAATTACCTTCAATGAACACCCAACAAGGAGTGCCATTAATCATCCAAGCTGTGTTAATATACATTTCTAAATATGAATAATAAATAAAAATGAAATGATACTTTTGTTTTATATTAATTTAATCATAATACATCAGATAAATTGAAGATATCTATTGATTCAGAATAGAATTATACAATTATATTGTAAATTTAATAGATGTGATTAGAAATGAAAAATTATATTATAAATTATACATTAAATAATTATAATGTAAAAATAATTTAATTATGATTCTAAATTTATTAAATGAAACAATTGGTGGATTATAAGTTTTATTAAGACATAAAGAAATTTATACTGCATTAGTTCATACAAATTAACCAATTGACACACCTATAGAAGAATTAGATACCTAGATAATAAAAATGGTTGAAGAAACTCCTAAATTTCCTATAGACTTTGAGATGTTTAGCTTTACAAAAACATTTTGTGATGCAGAATTTATAACTGGAAATTAAATCATGTAATTTGAAGATACTATGTGGCCTGAATTTTATAGAAGTAAAAAAGACTTTTAAGAGATTAAAAAATAAGAAAATTTGATTAGAAAAAATTTTGTAATTTCAAAAAAACTATCTCCACTTTAAATACATACACATCCATTTTTTAAATAGCCTCATTACACTAATTTTATTACAACAAATCCAAATATTTAAGAATCAAAAAGTGAAGATTTTGGAGTTCATAATAAAATAGTACCAGCATTCTCAAACTTCTATGATGCAGCATAATATTTTAGAACTCTGATTAAATAAGAAGATAGAGTTTACTATGATGTTGGTCCTTAATGTTTACATTAAGTACTAGATTTACTTGATCTTTATATTATTACTATATATTCTGGTTAATTAGATGACAAATTTAAAGTAGGAAAAATGCCAAATTTTGACATTATTTTTAAAAAATTTAAGCTTACTTATAAGTCTTAAGTCTATCCTTAACATAAAGGGCATATGTAGTTTCTAGTTTTTGAAAAATGATTATTGATTATTTATATTAATTGGTAAAAAAGTAATAAATTATTTACGTTAACCATATATTACATAAAATAGTTAATATTATTATTTTATGTAAATTGTTTGATTCTGTTTATTCATAAGAATTAATATAAAATTAAGATTATATTTTATTTAAGTTGTCTTTTGAAAATTAATCTTAGATTTAATTCTTCAAGGATGAAGTTTGAAATTCAACTTCTGACAAAATTTCAGAATTTTTATTGGTTATGATTTAATTTAATAATTTATATAATTATCTGACAATAAAACAAAGATAATATAACAATGTCTGTACAATCTAGAAATATCAAAGCAAGTATTTATTGTGTATAAATTAGATCAATTAAACTCATCTTATCAAGGTCCTCCTGGACCTGCTAGTTATCATCCACAATTAGATTCTTCATTTACGAAACCCCCAAAATGGACTATTAGAGGAGGGAATTCTAGAGAAATTCCAGTATAATAAAGCCTTCCAGGACCTGGACAATACCATCCTAAATTACCACAAACATAAAAGAAAACCCTCATACATGGAAAGTCATATTAGTTTGATAAAGAATAGACAAATAAACCAGGACCAGGAGCTTATTAAATAGAAGTTTCTTAACTATCAAAGATTGGATTTAAAATTGGAAGTGAAAAACGATATAAAGAAGATTAAAAAAGATGCCCTGGACCTGGAGACTATGAAATAATCTCTAAATCTAATGTGCCATCTTTTAAAGTTGGTAAGTAATCTCGATCAGAGAAGAAAGTGAATAATAATGTAGGGCCAGGATAATATAATATTCCTTCTTTAATGAAAACTGATGCTGGTTTTAAAATAGTTCCAAGAAGAGAAAAAACTATACAGAACATTACTCCAGGTCCAAATGCATATGAAATTTAATCATAAGAAAGAGTAAAATCTTTTAAGATTGGAACAAGTAAGAGAGATGGAATATTTAATAAATCAATCTCACCTGGTCCTGGTGATTATTCAATAGAGGTTATAAAAGAATAAGCAGGATATTCAATAGGCAGAAGTTAACGATCAGATAAGAAGATAGATTCTATTCCAGGTCCAGGCTATTATAAATTAGTTAAGCCTAGTAATGCACCAAAATACTCAATATATTAGAGATATAAAGAAAAATCAGATATAATTGGTCCAGGGCCATAATCATATACTATAGGAGATTTTAAGGATACTAAGACGGTCATATTTGGTCATGCAAAACGTGATAGTTATAGTAAATTAACAGTTCCAGTAAATTTAATATAAATAAACTTAGGGACCAGGTGAATATGAGACAGATATAAAATAAAGAAAGCCACATGTGAGTATAATCTTTGGTAGAGAAAAGAGATCATAGAGTTGTTCAGATCACACTTAAATACCAGGTCCAGGATAATATGAAATATCAACTACTTTTTATGTTAAAAAAAAATGAAATTTATTTAGATTATTTAGTAATTGATATATTTGTATTTAATTTAATAATTATAATGACTATATATTCATTCAGATAACTAATTTCTTATTCCATCTTAAGGGTTAGTTGAAACTATTTAAAATAAAAGTATTTCTTTTTTTTATAAAATGAATAAATTCCATATTTTCAATTCATAAGGATTTTATTAATTCTATACTATGATTCATTAGATTAAGTTTATTATTATTATTGAATAATGATAAGTTTTTTTTATTGAGAATAGAGTATTGTTTATTTTTAATAAATATAAAGATTATGATAAATAGATAATCTCATCTATTTTTACGATTAACATCTTCTCCAAAGTTTTATCACGGTGGTTTGAAAGATTAGGATAGAATATTTACAAATGTTTATCGTGATGGAGATCCTTATATTCAAGGTGCTTTGAAAAGAGTATAATAATGAATTAATTTTAGGGAGATTGGCATAGAACAAAAGATATACTGACAATGGGTTAAGATTGGATTATTGATGAAATTAAAAAGAGTGGTTTAAGAGGTAGAGGAGGTGCAGGATTTCCTAGTGGTTTGAAGTATTCATTTATGCCAAAAGTTAATCCAGATGGAAGGTAAATATAGTAGTATATTCAAAGACCATCTTATTTGGTGATAAATGCAGATGAATCTGAACCAGGAACATGTAAAGACAGAGAAATATTAAGACATGATCCTCATAAATTAGTTGAGGGTGCATTATGTGTAGGATTTGCTATGAGAGCAAGAGCTGCATATATATATTGTAGAGGAGAATTTTGGGTTGAAGCTAATGCCTTACAATAAGCAGTCGATGAGGCTTATAAAAAGGGATTCTTGGGAAAGAATGCTTGTGGAAGTGGATATGATTTTGATGTTTATGTTCATAGTGGAGCAGGTGCATATATTTGTGGTGAAGAAACAGTATAATATAAAGTAATCTTAAGGGTTTAATTGAATCCTTAGAAGGAAAACCAGGTAAACCAAGACTTAAACCACCTTTCCCAGCAAATGCAGGTTTATGGGGTTGTCCTACTACTGTAACTAATGTTGAAACTGTTTCAGTTTGTCCAACTATTCTTAGAAGAGGAGCAAATTGGTTTGCTTCATTTGGAAGACCCAATAATAGAGGCACAAAATTATTTTGTATTTCTGGTCATGTCAACAATCCTTGTACTGTTGAAGAAGAAATGTCAATACCACTTAAAGAATTAATTGAAAGACATTGTGGAGGTGTTAGAGGAGGATGGGATAATCTTAAATGTATAATTCCTGGAGGTTCATCTGTACCTATGTTACCTAAAGAAATATGTGAAACTGTATTAATGGATTTTGATGCATTAAGAGATGTAAGATCAGGATTAGGAACTGCTGCTGTTATTGTTATAGATAAATCAACTGATATAATTGATGCCATTTTAAGATTAAGTAAATTTTATAAACATGAATCATGTGGATAATGTACTCCTTGTAGAGAAGGAACTTCATGGTTGGTTGATTTATTGGAAAGAATGAAAGTTGGGAATGCTGATTTTGCTGAAATTGATTAATTAGAAGTAATTATTTCTGGATTATTAAAAGGAATTAACATATTAAATTGAAGGTCATACTATATGTGCACTTGGAGATGCTGCTGCATGGCCTGTTTAAGGATTAATAAGATCATATAGAGAAGAAATAGAAGAAAGAATTGAGGATTATCATTCAAAACATCCTGTTAAATCTAGATAATTACGTAGTCATCCATAATAATCAAGTCATTGATTTATTCATAAAATTCAATATAAAATTTGTTAGTTTTCTTTAATTTTTACAAATATAATAATAATAATTAGAATGAAAAAGCAACAAACTAATAGTCAAAATAGTTCTGTTGGTTTCAATAGAACTTAAGTATTTGAGTAAAAGGCTGAACAATCTAATCCTTTTGAAAAAACACTTAAATCAATGAATACAGATAGAAAGGCTTTGATTTAAAATTTTTTAGGTAATTAGTTCAATTAATAAAGATGCAAATGCAAATTCAAATTTGGAGTAACATCCACATAATTAAAGGGTCTTTACAAAAACAATTACTGTAGAAGCAAAGGTAGATGAAATAAAATTTGATAACATTCCAGGAGTGTTATAACAGAAAAAATTTAATTATGGTAATGTGTACAATGAAAGATCTAAAAAAAATCCATATGTTATCATCTAATCTTTGGTTAGACGATTCTTAGCGAAGAAGTTAGTCAATGAAAGAAAGAAATATTTTTAGAAATTACTCAAAGAAGATTAAAAAATTACTATTGTAGATAAATGGGTAAATGATGAAAAAAATTGGGCATAATCTGTTATTTCTAAGCTTAAAGTTTAACCAAAATAAAAAAATTAAGAAAGAAAAACTATTTCTGGTTTGGATAAAAACAATCCATTTTATAACACATAAATTGAAATAATGGGCGAAATGGGAGTATTAGAAAAAGAAGATTTTATAGAAATTAATCCAGCAACTGCATTTGCTAATCCAGCTATTCCTATTACAGAAGATATCAAAATTAAAAAACCTCCTCTAACTAGAATTAGACCTAAATCTGCTTATTAGAGCTAGGTTAAACCTAAAACTATGCCAATTTAATTACCTAATGATAATTGTTAAATTTGGAAAGCATTATATAAAAAAAAATATGGAAGAGAGAGTTTACATGATCTATCAATGAAAGAAATTAAAATTACAGATGATTATATTAAAATAGAGAATTAAGAAGCTGTTAGAGATAAGGCTAGAATTAATAAAATAAATAAAATTTTAGAAAAAGAAGTACCAAAAGAACTCAAAGTTTAGAAATAAAAATAAACAACATCTAAAAAGAAATAATTAGAAGATAGTATTGAAGATGAAGTTTAAAGTGAATAAGTTTAATCAGAAATAGCTGATGAAGTAGAAGAAGAAATTCCAGAAGAAGAAGATATAGAGGAAGCAGTTGAAGAAGAAGGAGTTGTAGAAGAAATTGATGATATATAATCATCTTAAATAAAGGAAGAATCTATAGTCTAAGAATCTTCTGTAATTAGAGAATCTATTCCATCAGCCTAAAAAAGTTCAAAAATCATTAAGGAATCTATTCAAGAGGATTATGGTGATGATTTTGAAGTTGAGGAATCACAAAAAATAAAGACTCAATAATCTTAATATGAAGATGATTAATTTGATTCATATCATAGTCAAATTGAAGGTGATACACATAGAAGGAAGGCTACTCCAAAATCAATAAGTGACAAAGCTGTAATCTCACCTTAAACATTTGTACCTGAAGTTAAATCAATCCCTATTGAAATTGATCCTGGATGGACTACTAAAAGAGCTAATTAAGAGGCTGAAATATTACTTAAAAATTATAGAGAGAAGTATTCATAATTAAGAGAAGTAGAAATTAATGATGAAGATTTTGAGCCACTCAAATAGGAACATAGAGATTTAAAATTCATTCAATAATAAGTTAATAATTTAATTTCTCATACAGGTGACTTCTATAAAGGTTGGAAAGATGCTGTTAATCCTCAACCAAGTTAATCAGCTGATAAATTATATGCTTAATTCTAATATGAATTTTAAAGACTTTTATCAATGAATAGTTTAGGAACAAGATTCAGCAAAATATTATCATAAACAATAGTTAAAGATGTTCCTGTAGGCAATGTTAAAAATATTATGAGTGGTATAGAATAATAAATGTCAATTGTTTAACAAGTCTTAGAAAATCTATTATTTTAAGTATAATAAATCTTTGATTTCAAATAAACAATGGAAGAAATGAGATTATATAGAAAAGAAATGGATTAAAAATTATAATGGTTATTATTTAAATAAGATAAATTAATAAATAATTAATTAGGAAAATAATTAGAAGAAAGAGATAAAGATTTAAAAAAATTCATTGCAGCATTATTTGAAAAATAAAGATTAGAATTTGGATCAAGGAAATTGGCAGCAACAGTTGATCCTCATTCATTATCAGAAGCACTTTTAAAAAATTAAGGTTTACTTTCTTATAAATTTGAATAATCTGCATAATCTAAAAAGGATTCAAGTTATGGTAAACAAAGAGATAAAAGAAGTGCAAAGGAAGAATCATATTATTAAGCAGATTTTGAAGGTGAAGAATCTGAAAGGATTAAGACTGAAAAGTCAGATTAAAATATTTATGAATAATCATATAAAAACAGTCTAACAGAAGATAGAGAAGTAGAAGATGGATCATAATAATCAGATATAGATTGGTAAACAGATATTAATTTATTTGAAAATACTTAAAATTCTTTTGTTGATAAGAAAGATTTAGATGTTTAATAGATTGTAGAGTACCTTTAAGAATAATTATTAAAGGAAATTTTAGGAGATCCATTTCCAATTAGAGGTTAATTACAAAATTCTCAAGTTAAAAATGAATCAAATATATCATCATAATATAGTCAATCATTTGAGGAGGAATCCTTATCAGCATCTAAAGAAATAGTTCCTGAACCAAAATAACCTCCTCCTCTTGCAGTAAAGCCAATATAAACAAAAGAAAAAGTAGATGATTTTGGAATGGGAAAGTCTGCCATCAATAGAGATGAGCTTTCAAAAGAATTTGATCTAAGTGAAAATTCTTAGTTTCTTGAAAAATCTGAAAATAAAGAGGAAGGTAAAGAAGTTAAGTTGGTTACAGATTTTAGATATTAAAATTTTGTAAAATAAATACTTGATAAGTATGGTAAAGTATTAGAAGGAAAGGAAAAATAAATAATAACAAAATTCTAATAAATTGTTAAGAAATACAAATAAGATAAAAAAAAAGCTTTAGGGTATTTATTTTCAACAGAATTTAAATTTATTGATTAAAAATAGGTTAATGAATAGAATGCATTCTAAATAGTGTAATCTTTAGAGGAACAATTATGTGAATAACTTTTAAAAGAATATAATGATGTAAATATATTTTTTAAATTAAAATGTTAGGGTTCAAAATTAGATATCAAAAGTGCAATAGAATAAGCAAAGGTTCTTGTCCTTAAAATAACAGAAAAAAGAATACCAGTAGATGCTTTTAGTTCATCATACAATTTTTAGGAAATTTATAATCATGCTTAAAGAAAACCACCTGCAAAAGAATGTCCAATTAATTAAGAATTGGCTGATGTTTACATCAATGAGGAAATGGATAAATTTGGAAATGAAGTAAATATATAAAATAATTATTTATTAGGCTACTCAATACATTCTAAAACAAATAGCTAAAAATACATTGGCAGACTTTGATAAAATTCTATTAAAAAAAAAGAAGTGAAGCCTATTTTTTAAATTAGAATTTTCATAATAATTTGTATATTACTTCTTATTATTATAATATTCTAATTTATGTAATTAATTTTTTGTAATTAAATAATAAAGACTTGTATGTCTTTAGAGATTAAAGAATATAATATATAGATGTAAATTATTTCATTTAGAATATGAATACCGTTTTTAAATTATTAATGTTATAATATATATTAAATGAAAAAAGAATAACATTAATAAAGGAGAGACACTACACTAATACAATTATTAGTATTATTGGGTGCTTGCTTTACTATGGGCATAGTTTTGTTCAAAGTTATAGGTTTGCATGGAGCTTAAAATGATTTATCATTTGAATAGACTTCATTAATTTAAGAATAAACATACTTAGAGTAATAAATAAAAGCATTGCAAAATTCATTAACTTAACCTAGTTTTTTAGAAATCAGAATGAGTGTGAATAAAAAATAGCATAAATAAAAAATACATTAATCTGAACATAAACATATTGAAATATCAAAACCAACTGTAGACAAAAAGGAATATGAATATTTAGAATTACCTAATAAATTGAAAGTCTTATTAATAAGAGATCCAGAAACTAAATTAACATAAGCAGCATTGAATGTTAATGCAGGATCATGGCATGAACCAGATGAATTTCCAGGTTTAGCTCACTTTTTAGAACATATGTTATTTTAAGGTTCACATACTTATCCAGAAACAAGTTTTTTTGAATAATTGGTGGCAAAAGGAGGAGGTTATACAAATGCATACACTGAAGGAACTAGAACCAATTATTATTTTACAATAGATACAAGTAGAACAAGTGAGGCTTTAAATGTATTTGCACACTTTTTTATAGATCCTCTTTTATCATAAGAAATGGTCTAAAAGGAAGCTAATGCAGTTAATTCTGAGTATGAAATAAATGTAGCAGGAGATGGATGGAAAATATTGCATTTAATGAGTTTAATGTCAGATCCTAAACATCCTATGAGTAGATTTACAATTGGTAATTTATAATCATTACTTAAACCTCATGTTGTTGAAGCCTTAAAAAAGTTTCATGAATAATATTATTCATCTAATTAAATGGCATTAGTAATTAAAAGTTCATAACCTATTGAAATGATGAAAGAATTTATTGAATCAAGTGAATTCTTAAAAATTCCAAATTTGTAAATAGAAAAACCATCATTGGCTCATTTTGGATTGCCAATAAAAGATGTTGCAAAATTAGTAAAATATCATATCAATACAAGAGCAACAACAGTAATTTACTTTTATCAATTAGAAGATAGTACAAAATATTTTGAAACTAAACCTATTCAATTTATTAATTCAATAGTAAGATCAAGACATGATGGAGGATTATATAATTACTTAATAAGTAAGAATCTCATTGTTGATATGGATGCTTAACCATTTTTAGGTAATAATGGTTGTTTTTAATTTTATTTGATTGAAGTTGAATTAAGTGAAACTTTGATTGGTCAATAAAAAGATTATGCTTTATAAATAGGATAAGCTATAATATCATATTTTGAAGAATAAATTCATAAATTTTATGATGAAGAATAAAATCCTACAGATTTTTTAGAAGAAACTTATAAAACAAAGAAAGCTATGTCAGATGTTTAATTTAAATTTTTGGAAAAAGATATAGATATATTTAAATTATCACATAATCTAAATACATTTCCACCAAAATATGTATTAAATGCAGAAACTAGTTATTTTAAATATGATCCTTAATGTATTTATAATTATTTAGCTGATCTTATGAATCCTAATAATATGTTAATTATGATTGGAGATGATGGATATAAATTAGTTTAAGAGGAAATTGAAAGTGAAGAATTAAAGGCATCCTTTTTAGCATTTTAATAACCATCAACATTATTATTATAATAGAATGCAGCTATTAGTGATATAGATTTTATCAAATAAAGTGAACTACAATTTTCCAATGATCTTTATCATATATAATATGATGTTAAACCATTAGATAGAGACAGTTTGGATTTTATGATGCTTGATAATATTCCATTAACTTTACCATAAATTAATCATTATGTTCCAGTTAATTTAGCTTTTAAGTCTCTTTGTGATTAATAACATATTTCATATATTTAATCAGTTGATTCTAATACTTTATATGATAGAAAGAATAGATAGAATATCTTTATAGAGAATACTCATAAAATGCCATTCTATTTCACATCAAAGAAGGAATGTTAAGAACATGAATTTGAATATGAGTAATATAATCATTTTCCATAATTAATTAAGAAAGATATAGAAGGTAAAACATGGTGGAGATTGGATAGATCATATAGTCCAACTGTTTATGCAGGAATGAATTTTGAAACTGCTTTAGATATGAAATCTTTAAAGAAAGTGGCATTATTAACAGTATTTAATAGTTATGTATCTGATAATTTATATAAATCACTTTAATAATCATTTGAAGCTGGTTATGAATTATCTTTTGATTCATCTATGAAAGGTTTATCACTTGAAATGTATGGATGGAGTGATAAATTTGAATATTTTTATAAAAATGTATTAAGAGAAATTAAGAATGAAATTAGTGATGATGATCTATTGAATAGAGTGAAATTAAGTTAAATAACTGAATTAAGTAATTCATTTGAATAGAAATTATTCATCTAAGCCACTTCTATTATATTACCTACAATAATTCAAGGTTAACCAACCCCTTCTTAAATGATAGATGAAATTAATTCAGTTACTAAAGATGAATTAGCTTAATTTTAGAAAGAAATGTTAGAGAATTTCAGATTTACAACTTATTTTACAGGTAATATATTGAGAGATGAAGTATAATCATTATAAAATCAAATTCCAAAAATATTTGATGAATCTACTTCACATATAAGAATTCAAAATCATATTACTTAAGTATCAGATTTAAGTCGTAAATCTATAGTATATTCATTGGTTTCGAAATCTACAAATTAATTAGATACAAATGGTGTTACTCTGAATTATTATTAAATTGGGTACAGAGATTAGAAACAATTAGCTATGATGAATTTATTATATAAGATTCTCCATAATGCAGCATATGCCTATCTACGTACACAATTATAATTAGGTTATGTTGTAAGTGTCAAATTCAAACCTGTTGGTTGTTTGGATAGTGCTTAAATTTTGGTTTAAGGAACAGCAAAACCTCCTTATGTTGTTAATTAACATATAGAAGAATTCTTGATTAATTATGGAAGAGAATTGAAAGAGATGACAGATTAATAATTTGAAGAATTAAAAACTACAACTGTAATATACTCTATAATAATTTTTAGATATCTGGATTGAAGGAAGTTGAGAAGAATTTAAAAGAAAAGGCTAGAAATACTTGGTCACATATTAAGAATAATGATTTGGCATTTGAAGAAAAAGAAATTGCTGCATAATATATCAATATGGTTACTAAATAAGATCTATTTTCTTTTTATGATAAGGTATTCACTTCTGGAAAGTTATCCCTTTAAGTTTATGGATAAGGTATGATAACTTAAACAATGGGAATAAGTGTTAATGATTTAGCTAATAAAGTGAAGAGCAATTCACTATCCAAAGAATAAACATTTGCTGTCAGAGATGAAGTCACAGTTTCTACCTCTGATGATTTCAAGCAAAAAATCACTTCAAATTATAATTGCAATTACAAAATTAGTAATATTTGAAAATTATGGATAATCAAAATTATTCAATATAAAATTTGAACTTTTTTATATATGTTAAATTAATTCGCAGTTGAATTGCTTAGAGATTTGAATTGTGTAAGAGGAAACCCTCTTTATTTTGATACTAGTCTCATATAGTTATTTGAATCCATCTCATAGAACAGTGAAATGCAAGTATTCATTTTCTAAGTCATCTAAGTCATCACCATGCATCAATCCAAATGACATTTTAGCAGTAATCAATACTTTTGGAACAGATGTTCATTTCTTATCAGATCATATCATGAAATAGAAGACCAATGACTATTCCAAACTTATTAGTGGATATCGAAAGTAAATCTTTATATTACATAAATGTAGTCGTCTCTCAGATTCTACTAAATAAAAATTTAAATTGATGTTCAATAAATAAATAAACAATCCAATCATATATTAGTAGCATTTAACACATTGTTATATTCATCTTTATGAAAACACAAATTTCTATTTATTATTAATTGTATTACAATCTAAATATGTGATTGTTGATTCAATTACTCAAAAGAATACAGGAATCCATATTTAAGGATGGTTAAATTACCCTACATAATTGACTGGAATTCAATTTGTTGATGGAGATTAATATTATGAATTATAAGACTCAGATACTAAATAAAAGTAAATCACTATAGAAAATCAAAATATTTGGTTATTCGACTTATTTATTGATAATTCAAGTACTTAAATACTTCCTTTGATATCTCATAAATTTGGAGATATACCTATAGTCTAATTCTTTTGTGAATAATAAGTTGGAGAAGTCTAACTTAAAGAATAGAAATCATTATAATCTCCATCTCATCCAATTCTTAAACAATTACATTTACTCTCTTCTAGAGACCCACTCCAACCAATTAAATCAAATCTATAAAATAAAATTGAATAACTTAAAGGCTAAAAATTTACAGGATTTGAATAAGAACATCATCCAAAGGTACCTCATACTACATCAAAAAATTTATAATTGTTTCGAATTGAAGAAAATCAATACGAATAATCTAGTGCAAAGCCTGATGATTTGGATTTATACACTAAAAATTTAGAATCTAAATATCTAAATGCCCCTAAATTTCCTTGTTTAATTGATGGATTAATTAGTTCAGAATCATAAATGCTAGAAAAAAGTCAGAATCCATATGTTCCTTTAACTCATAAGGAATAGTCTACACTCTCAGAAATCAGACATTAGACTGTAAATACTTAAGATTCTGCTATAAATGAACATTTAAGTAATATGTTGGATCAGAAATAATTACAAAATATATATTAAGATTTATGTAGAGAGGTTGAAAAGCCTTAGAATAATTTGTAGTAGAGTTAATAAATATTTCAACCTTATAATGTTGAATCTCTTTATTTTGGTAATTCTTAATAGCATTCTAATCGTAATTATGAATCATAAGACTTATTTTTACAATAATAATAATAATAATAATAATAAAATTAATTTTATAATTAGTAATAATAATAATAATAATAATAATAATAATAATAATAATAATAATAATAATAATAATAATAAACATTTAATTAAGATTATTCATAATAATAATAATAATCTTATTAATACTAATAATAATAATATTTATAATAGTAATAATAATAATAATAATTTTATTATGAATAACAATAGTAATAGTTATTATAATAATAATACTAATAACAATTATATTAATAATAATAACTTCAATATTAAATGATGTTATATCATTAATAATTGTAATAATATCCAAATAATTTATAAATATAATAACCTGAAGAACAATATTATTTTGAAGAACCTTAATTAGAATCTCCACCTAAAAAGTGGTCTTTTAGTCCTCAAAAACAAGATGAATCAATTGCAATCAAGAAAAGAACCTCAAATCCTGAGCCTTAAAATAAAACATCTTACCGATATTCAATAAGATAATCAATCAAACAATAAAAGAAATCAGAATTCTAATTGTCAAATACTTAAAAAATATTATAGAAAGAAGGGGCATAAATAAAAGATAATGAAATTCCATTCAAATGTAAACTCAAGATTAATTCAATACATCCTTATGATTTTGTTGATTTAAGATCAAATAGAGCATAAAAAAAGATGAAAGAAATAGAATAAGGTTTATTAAGTTAATCTATTAGATGTAAATAATTTTATTATTATTAGATCACAAAGATCATAATTTTAATGCATTATATCGTAATGAGAAATTCTCAGATATTGTTCTAATAGTTAATGATCATTAATATAAATCTCATAAATCAGTATTGATTTAGGTTTCTAATTATTTTAAAGAATTATTAGAAACTAAATAATTTGAATTAAATTTGTAGGTTGATAATTTATAATTATTTGATATGGTTTATAAATACATATATTTAGGTAAACTGACAGATTCAGAATGGAATGAAGTAGGAATTCATTAATCAATTAAATTTTATAGATTGGCAGAAAAATTAGAGTTATATTAATTAATTGAATAATTAATAAGTAGAGTTGTAATACCTATGATGATAAATGAATTTGTACTAGATTGGTACATTATAGGTTTTAGGAATTAAAATTCTCATCTTTCTTACATTTTTAAATTTGTTTATGTTTATACAGTAACATATTTTTCATTAAATTGCAAAACTATAATTGATTTAATTAGAGGTAGATAAGATGATTCAATTATTAAAGATTAATAGATGTAAAATAAATATAAGAAAATATTTGATTTGATGACACCAGAAGAAATATATTTTCTTGTTTAATAACCTTTAATGTAGACTGATTTTGAAGGAGTTGATAATTTATTATGGTTAATAACAGAGAAGAAACAATGTTAATAAATAGATTTACTAAAACAATTATCAATGGATCATTTATCTAATTGTGGATTTAAATACAAAGATTTCACTAATTATTAATTTGAATAGAATTTGCCTCTATTAAATAATCAAATTATTATATATCCTTAAAGACTTCAAGAGACTAAAAAAAGGAGAAGTTCTATATATACTGATTAAGAATTTCATTATTCTGAATCATTATTTGATGAATATTCATTTTATTAATAAAACTCTAATACTTGTAAAATTAACAAGTTGGTTTATGAAATGAAAATTAGTAATGTAGTAGGTAATTCAATTGTAATTTCTGAATGTTTTGCTTCATAAAGTCTTGCTTGGAGATTGATTATTGATATTAATGATAAGAATATCATATCAATTTATTTATAAGAAAGGGGATCAATTAAAAATAATCTAAAATATATGAATCTTGAAGATAACTTAATGGATGAATCATTACCTTAATATACAAAATTAAATTTTATTAGTGTTTTAGTTAAAATTTCAATACTTAATAAATAAGAATAAAGCAATGAGAGAGTTATGTATCATACATATCCAACAAATTAATTCCACACAGTAGGATTTGAAGATATTTAGACTGTAGGTTCTTCTTTATGGTTAAAGGTATATATATAAGAAGATCCTCTTCATTCTGCTTTAATGCATTGGTGTGGATATAATTTTAATGATAAGTTCTGTTAATTACCCTATTTTACATTATATTCATTATTAAAATCAGATATGTTGAGAATAAGTGAAGAAAAATAAATATTAGGATTATTGTACAATTTATAAAAATCTGAATAAGAATAAAATCTTGATCTTGTTATTCATCCAATCAGATATTTTTATGTACCAATAGGAGAAATCTTTACATTATCTAAAGATTGTTAGACAGTTCGAAAGAATAAGTTATTCTAAAGCATTTTAAATTTATTATTATCTCATTATTTGGATGGGAAATAACATAATTAGAAACCTAGAAAGACTTATGCAAAAATAGATATATTAATAAATCAATCAGATTTTAAGAAAGAATGGTTAAAATGGTTAATATATAGTGATAATAAAACATTGAAAATTAATACAAATGATATAAAAAAAGAGGTAATAGAGAAATAAAAGAAAATTGAAAGATAATAATACTAATAATACTTTTAAGTTTATAATTACACACCAAAAAAATAATTAGAGTAATAATAACAATAATCACCTAAATGTAATATATTTTGAAAAAGTTTCTTTGTTTTTTTAAATTAATTTTAATAATTATTATATCTATTATTATATAAAATAAAAATTAACAATCAACAAGCATGAAATCTAGCTAAATATTATAAGAAATGTCGACCTAATTTAGTAATTGAATTTAAATACCAAATTAAGTGAATTAGTGTTCTTCATATTTAGAGAGTTGAATTTAAATTTATTCTTTTTATTTTTCATTACATTTCAAATAGAAATTTTACATAACATAATTTCCAAAAGAATTATTAATTAATATCAGTAACATAGGTGGAATTGTTTGATTCATAAGAATTTTACATATGCTAGCAATATCATCATCTTAAGCCAATGTAATATACCTTTGGGCAACGTTACTACATTTGAATTAATATTATTACCTGCCATATTTATCTTAACTGACTTCTATTATTCTTTATTTGATAAACTTTCCAATTACTTCAAATCCTTTTGGAGGTCCTTAATTTATCATATGTTAAACAATATAATTCCCATATTAACAAAAGGATAATCTTTCACATAATGGAATTAAGGATATATAAAGTTCCTATAATTTATCATTTGGAAATATTTCTAAACATTTTTATGCTATTCTACATCCATAAGGATGAGATACAACCTTTTCTACATTATTCTTGACTAAATCTATAATAAATTCAGCATCAGTAACTAAATCTATTATTTTTTAGATAACATGATTTCCACACTAATCAAATATTAATTTTAAAGCATAAGGTTTAAGTTAGGATATAAGTTATACTTTTTGTTAATTTAGAATAAATTCTAATAATTTTTATACAACTCTACAACCAAATTTGTCTTAAGACATTTCCAATACATGAGAGTTCAACTATTCGAAAATAAGTGTTCTAGTATTTTAATTACTATTTTCAATTATTTTTTAGATGACATAATTTCCAAATTTATGTTTTGATAGTAAAAGTAAATCATCAACTAATCCTTTAAATATTTTTTCTCTTTAATATTCATTTCCTTAAATGAATGATTATTAAATGATTAAAGAGGCATATTGATCTTGACATTATTGTGACTAAGGTAGTTTAATTAAATAATTTTACTATTGATGAATCAATCTCTGTTTATAATTGTAATTTTTTTGTTCTTTTTTAAGAGAAATAGCCATCTTAACAAGGATAGTATATTGGTTGTTAAGGTAACATGTATGAATGGAATTCATGACTTAAAGAATGTTATCGTTATTGAATAAATGTAGGCTACACTGTAATATAAAAGTTGCTTGGATCAGCAGAGGGGAATTCTTAATAACTAATTGAATATTTGTAATAATACGTTGGATCTTCATTTAAAACTGGGCTCTCTTTTAAATCTTTAATACTTTTAACAGGCTAAAGGTATTTATAAAGAACATTATTTTTACAGATTATGAATGTTACTGGGATTTGGTAATGGAAGATCGAAATTCTGAGCATTCTGATTCATTATCTATAGAATTTAGTATATTGATTACCATCAAGAAGGGAACCTATCATATCTTTTTCTGATTGCTCAGTCTCTTGCATGGAATAATGTTTAATAAACACAAAAAAATTATAATCATTTCGTCAGTATTATTTGGCTTTAGATGAGTTAAAGAATTATCTAATCATACAGTCAAATTTAGTTTAAAGTAATTTCTATTTTGGAAGAGGCTTAAGTTATTTAATAAAGCTTCTTTTATTTTTTTAAGGAGATTTTGTGACTAATAATCTGTCAGAAGTGGAAGACTGAAATGATTAAATCGCTTTTCTATCAGTTAATAATCGATTGATTGTTTTGTTTGAACGCATAACTTATTGCTTCATATTTTATAGAAAGCAATTTGAAGTTGGAACATATTTATATGATTTATAAGGAGCAATTTAAGGTTGCTCAGTCTTTAAACGTTCTTTTTCAGGTGTATGAGTCTTTGTTGGTGATGTTGGAAGATGCATACTTTCTTCCAGATCGGGTTAAGAACGTAGTATAAATAGTGGATTTTTGGCATATATTCGAAAGTTTCTTTTTTTATGATCATTTCTCATATATCGTCTTGCTCCTTCTAATTTACTTAGAAAGACTTCAGCTAATCTTTCTTATTTGTGGTAGGCTATTTCACATAATTAATTAGGTAGACGATCTTCTTTTGGAGCAGTAGTCCCACACTATTCACAAACACAGCTCTTACGACGAACTTGAGTTGAATCCAATTTGGGTCCATCAAGGTACTTTATTGATAGATGTTGTCTACTATGCATATTATTATATATTAAATTTATGGATTAAAACAAAGAAGTATTATATAGGTGTTTGTATATTGTCTTATGGTAATGTAAAGATTTTTAAGTTCATAGATAATATAAGTATTAAAAATGTTTGATTTTAAGTTATAGTTTAAATTTATGATTAGATAAGTTAATCAAAAAAAGTATAATGAATTTGTATAATATATATACATTTATCCTATTTTGATTGAAGAGTTTATTCTAATAAAAGTATTTACAATAAAATTGATTATAGTATAAAATTATGAGTTGACAATTATTAATAATTATAATAACAAATTAGGAATTTAATCTAGAAGGGGAATTAGTGTAATAAGATGAATATAATAATTTATAAAGATTGTTATAAATAATGTATTGATGATATATCAAACATTATTTTATATATTTAAATAATGAGTTAATTGGTTTCTTGTAGCAAAAGCATTCTCATACATGATTAATCTATGGACCCTATTTTAAGAATAAACCCACATAAATCTAGCATTAATTGTTGCATTTGGAATCACAATAGTATTTGAAATTTTAAATTTAATAGGTTGTGTTATTGCGAGTTGTGGAAATGATGGAGTTATAGTTTTAAGTAGAGCTACAGATGGTGAATCCTTATTACCTTTGGAACATAATGGAAAGGCTATTAATGCAATTTCATTTACATCAAATAGTTAATATTTAGCAAGTGGAGGTCATGATTCAATTGTGCGGGTATGGGATTTGAAAAAGAAATCTATTCAAAGTCATCTAAAAGGACATTATTCTTAAATTAATTCATTACATTGGAATTCTGCAGACACACTTATTGCAAGTGCCTCTAATGTAGGTGATATTCTTGTTCATGATGTAAATACACAGATTGCAGTATCTACTTTCAATTTAAAAGGATCAAAAACACCTGGATTTAAGGCAGTTAAATTTATGAGCAAAAATCTCTTATGTTCAGGTAGTAATGATGGATCTGTGACAATCTTTGATCTAAATAAGAATGAATATTAATGCAATTTCTCATCTTAACATACTAGCAAAGTTACAGGACTAGGTGTTACTTAATCATTAGTATGTAGTGTTGGAACTGATCAAAAATGTTATCTTTATAGTATTGTTGATAAAAAGGTTACACATACAATAGCTTGTGAAAATCCATTGAATTCTGTTGCTATATAAAATGATGATTATTCTGTTACTGTGGGTACTCTGTATGGATAAATATATGTTTATGATATAAGAATGACTTAGAAACCTAAATTGTAGTTTAGAGGACATGACAACTCTAGTGTTAACTATATGGAATATTAAAATATTGAATCATAATCTCAATAACCTCCTCCATCATAAAGATTATTAAATGATAGCAATTTGAGTGTTTAATCATAATTAAAACCTAATCAAACCAAATCTCCATTGATATTAGAAATAAAGAAAGATAGTACTAAAGATTTGAGTACTTTAAGTAATAAAGAATCAATGATTAAAATTGAATAATAAAAGCAAATGTAATATGATTAATGTAAACTAAATCCAATTTATTTAGGTAATAGTTCAATCTCGTGTGTAATCAAGTTAGTAATCTAAATTTGATTAATCTACTAGTAAAATTGAGGATATTTCTAGAAAATATGAAGTTAGTAGAGTAATTGGAGGATAAAATGAGTATTTATTTTTTTTATTATTATCTTTAGCTTTACTGATGAGTAAAAAAAATATATTCAACAATAGATTAATGATTAAACATATCAATTAAAAAAGATTGTTTAAGATAGTGTTAGTTCTATGCATGTTGATATGATTAGATAATTTTAAATTTAACAAAATGAAATGTAATAACTCTTGGATCAATATATGAAAGAACAAAGTAATCTAGTTTAGAGAATCTCATAATTAGAATAAGAGAATCAGTAATTAAAAAGATAATCGTATTGAAATAAATTAATAATTTATGTTATAAGTTTATCTTGTTAGATATGATTGTTTTAAAATTCAATAACTCATTCCAAATAGAATCTTTTGCATTCTATTTTATACTATATGTGTTATTGATTTAATACTACTTCTATTTTCATGTTCCTTTTTTATTTTACCATACTAATAACAAGACATTGAATAGCAATTTATAATTGAAAAAGTAATTTGTAACTATTTTATTTAGTAAACTACTGATTGGAACCTTAATTTATATTAAACAGAATTTAGACAATATCCTATCATAGGAAAACTCAATAATTAACAATTTCCTTTTGAAATAAATCATTATCATAATACTCTCAATAACAACACTTCAACGTACTTCTAGAAAACTAATTTTCATGAATATTTTGGCTATATAGATTATTAATTAGCTAATTTGATGCTACCTAAAGTTCATTGCCTCTTATTTTAGATTTCAAAACGATAAACTTAAAAAATTATAAAAAATTTGCCGCAATGTAATAAATCAATTGGCATACCTATCACTCCTTGGTTTTGGAAGGGTGACTAAATATATTATTTGACTGAAATATGTTTCAAAATCTCTATCAAAGGAGATAAATTATATTTTGAAGGAGGGTGTTTTAAAGATGGCTTCATTTATAAAAAACTATCAACTCATGAAACAATAAATTTTGAAAATTTATCATTGTACCTTACACATGTTGATGATCTATACATCAATGGACTTACATTTTCTGGAAAAACCCAAATATCACTTATACCATCATTATATTTAACTTTAATATATTATTCCTTCTTATTTGGCTTTTCAGGTACCATATACATGATATTAATTTATTTTATTTTATCAATAAGAAAAAGGAGTGAAAATTAATATGTATGATAATCACTAATATATATATTAAATAATTATTGTCCATTTAGCATATATATTAAAATAGATGTTATTTTCAATATGAAATGCTTAGGATGATTAAGATAGAGGCTGTTGATATTACATCTAACTTAAAAGAATTTTATTGAATAAATGTGAAGGAAAGAATAAATATATATTAGTTTATTTGGAAATAGCATATATACAAGAAGAAGAAAACTATTATATGTGAATAAGATAGAGAAGTATTAAAATTTATGGAAAAAATGATAAAATGAGAATGGTTTAAATTTGAATATTATTGTATATAACTATATATAATCAGTTATTAATTAATTGACTAGTTAATTAAGATATTTTGGAAAAGGGGGTGGATTTTATGATTCAAAGCTGTGAAGAAATTCAAATTTCAAACATTAAAAAAAACAAAATCCTTTTTCGTAACCGTCACAATGAGAGAAATCGTTCATATTCAAGGAGGACAATGTGGTAATCAAATTGGTGCCAAATTCTGGGAAGTCATTTCAGACGAACATGGTATTGACCCAACAGGAACATATCACGGAGATTCTGATCTTTAATTGGAAAGAATTAACGTTTATTACAACGAAGCAACAGGAGGAAGATATGTCCCAAGAGCTATTCTTATGGATTTGGAACCAGGTATCTTATAAAATTAATGAATTTTAGGAACTATGGACTCTGTCAGAGCTGGACCATTCGGACAATTATTCAGACCAGATAACTTTGTTTTCGGACAAACAGGAGCTGGTAACAACTGGGCCAAGGGTCACTATACCGAAGGTGCAGAATTGATTGACTCAGTCTTGGATGTAGTTAGAAAAGAAGCTGAAGGATGTGATTGCTTATAAGGATTCTAAATCACTCACTCATTGGGAGGAGGTACCGGATCAGGAATGGGAACCTTGTTGATCTCAAAGGTTAGAGAAGAATATCCAGACAGAATCATGGAAACATTCTCAGTTGTGCCATCACCAAAAGTGTCTGACACAGTCGTTGAACCATACAACGCCACCCTTTCAGTCCATTAATTGGTCGAGAATGCTGATGAATGCATGGTCATTGATAACGAAGCCTTATATGATATTTGTTTCAGAACATTGAAATTGACAACCCCAACCTATGGTGATTTGAATCACTTGGTCTCAGCTGCTATGTCAGGAGTTACATGCTGTCTTAGATTCCCAGGTCAATTGAACTCTGACTTGAGAAAATTGGCTGTTAACTTGATTCCATTCCCAAGACTCCATTTCTTCATGATTGGTTTTGCCCCACTCACATCAAGAGGATCATAACAATACAGAGCTCTTACAGTCCCTGAATTGACATAATAAATGTTCGATGCCAAGAATATGATGTGTGCCGCTGATCCAAGACACGGAAGATATTTAACAGCATCTGCTCTCTTCAGAGGAAGAATGTCAACCAAAGAAGTCGACGAATAAATGCTTAATGTTTAAAATAAGAACTCATCTTATTTCGTTGAATGGATTCCCAACAACATTAAATCATCCATCTGTGATATCCCACCAAAGGGTTTGAAGATGGCTGTTACCTTTGTTGGTAACTCAACTGCTATCTAAGAAATGTTCAAGAGAGTTGCTGAATAATTCACAGCCATGTTTAGAAGAAAGGCCTTCTTACATTGGTACACTGGTGAAGGTATCTACTTAATTTTAATCTATTCTAGGTATGGACGAAATGGAATTCACTGAAGCTGAATCTAACATGAACGACTTAGTCTCTGAATATCAATAATATCAAGATGCCACTGCTGAAGAAGAAGGAGAATTTGAAGAAGAAGGAGAATAATGATAATCTAAGTGATTTTTATCACAAAATATATAAAATCAACAACCATCAT